>SJYA01000375.1:5048397-5337209 GCA_006410615.1 Neotragus moschatus
CGTTCCAGACTTGTAGCTCATCGGGGTTTGACAGAAGTTCACAATCCTTGATACTAGGCACTGTAAGGTTTCTGGCTATCAGGGAGCAGTGGAACGGACGCATGTGAATGAGTAAAATTTAACTGAGAGTTTGAGTTCATCCCTTTGGGCTGACTATGCATATCTTCTGGTATCATGAAACAAGCCCAGGACCAGAGTGCAGGCCACATGCCCCGTGGTGACCTCTTTCTAAGCCACCCCTGTGTCCTCTGGATGGAAAACTGTTGATTGAAAAGGGCAGAACAATACCCTCTGTCACAATGTCTGCAGATCACATTCAATCAGGACAGCATTCTGTTGATTCAAAAGAAACACACACACACACACACACACTCACACACGTCCCAGCTGGTGACATCAGTGACCTGAGGGATTTGAGGACAGTTTACCTAGCAATGAAGGTTTCAATCACACTACCACCCAGTGGCGGGTGGAGGAACAGTGAAGCCTGTCCCAGGATTTTCCTTAATTCTCAATAATCTCACTGCTACTCATTGTTCTTAGCTGGTGAATAATCCACCTGCAATGGGGAGACCTGGGTTCGATCCCTGGGGTGGGAAGATCCCCTGGAGAAGGAACGGCTACCCACTCCAGTATTCTGGCCTGGAGAACTCCATGGACTGTATAGTCCGTGGGGTCACAGAGTCGAAACAACTGAGCGACTTTCACTCACTCACTCATTGTTCTTACAAGTCTTTCTTGGCAGTATGTGGAGACCTGCGGTTTTTCTTCTTTTAAAAAAATACTCTGAACCTAAAAGTGCTCTGAAACAAGGACTAGTTTTTTGAAAAGTCTGTGAATTCCCTGACAGTCTAGTGATTAGGACTCTGCCCTTTCACTACGAGGGCCTGGGTTCAATTCTTATTTAGGTAACTAACATCCCACAAACCTGCAGCTTGGCACAGCCAAAAAAAAAAAAATTGTGTAAAGGGATTTCCCTGGTGGTCCAGTATTTACAGGTCCATGCTTCCTCTACAGGGCACACAGGTTCAATCCCTAGGCAGGAAGCGAAGATCCCACAGGCCTTGTGGTGTAGCTAAAAAAAAAAAAAAAAAAAAAAAGTGTGTCTGTACTGTGTTGAAAACAGTACCATGAGACATAAAATTTTGTCCTCAACTTTTCATGCTATTGTTCCATGACTGAAGGCTAGAGATTTGTACCTAATACTATGATTTCCCTGTCTACTGAACCCACATGGAAATTTCTTCTTGAATGCCAACCCTCCTCCCCTCTCTCCCAACACACAGCCCTCCCACCCATTCACTTTGCAATGGATACTCTTTGGAAGAACTTTGAGGTTTTCTTTTTCATCGCACAAGGATGTTGACATGCCTAACAAGGTCTTTCTTCCTACAGTTGAAGACTACAGCTTTCTGACAAATGGGATAGATTCATTTTCTTTCCCTAAGACACTTGAAATGTAATAGTTCTTTGAAGAGGGAGGGAGGAACCCATTTAGTTTTCGGCTTGACTGGAATGGAGATTAACAATTCAGAAACAGAGCCTGCTAATTAAAATTAACTACATTACACAACTTGCTATGCAGCCCACTGGGAATCGTTTCTCGTCTGCTTGATTATGATGGTGAAAACTTACCTTTTACCAGGATAAAATGAAATCATCCTGATCAGAGAGAAAAACTGCTCCTTGAGACTGGCTGTAGAAGTGTTTGTTTTTATAGAATTTTTTAAACATCTAAAGTAATGCATTAAAGAAGTTATTCTCCATACCTAACTTTGTATTAATGTATGTTTACATATGGGGAGAAATTTCTCACATACTAATCCAAATTTAATAAACCAAATGCATTTAGATTTCTATAGCTGGGGACTTCAAGATTGTAAATACCTGAATAGGTACACAATTTATAAATATTTCTGAAATTACTGAAGCCATGCTCTAAATGCGCTGCGCCCTTATCACTTGATTTATTGGCTATGGTGATTACCATGTTCTAGAATTCCCCTCTCCCCGGTGGAGATGAATATATTGTTAACATGGTTACTGCTACATAGTTATATCGATCTGATACTGTTACTAAGCCTGACATTGCCTTTTAAGAAGATCCCCCAGAGAAACAAAGTGATTCTAAAAGGAGCAGAGGAGTGGCGGGAAGTAGAACTATGGGCTTTAATCTCTGGAATAATTCCAACTCTTCAACAGAAGGGTGCAAGCCTGCCCTAAGAGGCAAATTCCACTGGCTCAAGTGATGATGAGGGACCCTTTCCAACAGGGAAGCCATCTGCCCTCATCTCCCAGTGTTTTGCCCACCCCTGGCCTTAGGACAACCCGTTAGTAAGAGAAAGAAAGGTCCTTTTATGTTTTAACCTCACTGCTTCTGAAACTGCCCTACAGAAACCCTACCTTTCTTGTTCTCTCTTTTCTTGGCAACACTCAAAGTCCTTTGTAAACATTCTCCCAGGAAGTCTCTGTAGACCTGTCTAATAAACATAGAAAGGGAGAGAGTTTAAACTTCTGTCTGACAATAGATTGGATGGAGAGCTTAAAAGATTATTCCCTTCAGAGAAGTAGCCAAAATCACCAAGCTTGGAAAGATGTCAAGGAGAACTAGAAGTGACACAGCCCTAGTCTTTCTGTTCAGAGCTTTATTTCCCTCCCCAGATCCAGCGTTCTTATGAGCTTTGTGAGGAGAAAGGCAGGCCTAGGCTCTTGATTCTAAATGTATGAAACTGGGAAAGCCAAGACATTGCAGCATTAAGACATGTGCTCGAAGTTCGTTGGAACTAGCTAACATACAAACCACTCCAACCAAAGAGAAATAGCCCACTGGGCCACAAATGTAAACTGTCTTCTTTTTTAAAAGAATTTGTTGGCAACTCAAGTCCAATTTTTCAAATCCATCTAATTCCCTTTCTCTCCATCTCTTCTCCATCACAGGGCAACAGACGTGTATCTTCTATTGAGAAGATACTGACTTCCTCTCCAATTCAAGATTCCTGCCAAATCACACTGAAAGAAAGGATAGGGATCTGATGGGTTCAAGAGGACTGCTGTCTCACTTCTTCTTGTCCTCTTTCCATTTCTTCCTGTTGAAATGTAGCTAGTTGCATCATGTTTGTGAACAGTGGGAGTTATCCATCCCAGGAGATATGTCAGAGGGGAGTGGAACCAGAAGACCCCTAAAAACTCCTTTCATTTCTAAGGACCAGTCCCTTAATCCTATCCCAAGGGACCACTTGTGGTTCAGAAATAATTGGTGCAAGTCTCAAGAAACTGGACTTAGATATTTATCTCTCCTCCCACTCAGATGATCCAGTAGCCAGTGTGGATGCTCAGTGGGAACAGCAATACATTGTGAGTTTGTGGGCTAGATTGTAGAGGATGCTGGGCTTGACGAGGTTAAAACAAAATGGACAAACAAATGAAAACCCTTCTCTTCAAGTGATGTCTCTTCAGTAAGCCCGTGACTCTGCAACTGCATGGACTGTAGCCCACAAAGCTCTTCTGTCCATGGAATTTTCTGGGCAAGAATAATGCAGCAGGTTGCCACTTCCCACTCCAGGGGATCTTCTTGACCCAGGGATCAAACCTGTATCTCTCTTGTCTCCTGCATTGCCAGGTGGTTTCTTTACCACTGTGCCACCTGGGAGGCCTTGTCTTTTGATGAGAGGTTCTTAATTTTTGTGAAGTCAAATTTACTAAATTTCTGTAATGTAAATACTAGAGTTTTGGGGTTATAGCTAAGAAATCTTTGTCTAACCCTGGGTCACAAGGATTTTCTCCTATATTTCTTCTAGAAGTTTTATAGTTTTAGGTTTTATATTTAGATTAAGATCTGTTTAGGATTATTTTTTCAATGTGATGTGAGGTATCAGTCAAAGTTCTTTGTTTTGTTTTTGTTTTGTTTTGTTTTGCATTGTTCATCCAATTTTGTTCCAGCACAATTTGTTGAATAGGTCAACATTTTTTCATTAAATTGTTTTTGCCTGTCTTCAAAAATCGATTAATTATATACATCAGATCTATTTCTGGATTCTCTCTTTTCCACTGATCTATCTGCCCATCATCACTATATCAGTATCACACTAGCTTGATTACTGTAGGTTTCAAATAAGTCGTGAGATCAGAAACCGTAATCCTCCAATTTTGTCCTTTTTCAAAAGCATTTGGCTAATTCTAGTTCCTTTGTGTCTCCAAACTGCATGTTAATAGCTTAATGTGAGACACACAGAAATGAATCTAAACTTTTTACACCACACTTGTTATTAGTTCCTTAGGAAAGATGATTCAGAGATAGAAACCTATACTCATTAATTATACCTTTATTTAGAAGTATAGTATATAGGAATCTTGAAAGATAACTGTTTAAGTAACTTGAAAGAAGAGAGGGAGAAGGATAGACAAGTTTCATGAAAGAGATGAAATTTATTGATATAATTTTGATAAGTAGGGTATACATAAGCTGAGTTAGCACCTACAGAGAATAAAGGGTGCTCAGCACAAATCCCAATTAGCTTGTAAGAAAAAGTACATGAAGAAAGTGGTTTGTCTTCATATTGTAAAGGGTCTTGAGATGGTAACTGAGGAGTTTGTGCTTTATTCTCAGGACACTGAGGAGCCATGAAGGATTTTTTCTGCGAGAGGGTTTTTAAGAGGGAGAGGATTGTTATGGCAGTTGAGTCAACAGCACTAACTTAAGCATGTCAAGCCCACATCCTTTTACAGATCCACTCACATCTCACCTGCTTGCTGTTGGAGTCAGGAGGAGGAGAGAAGGAGGGCTAGGACTTGTGGGAGAGGTTGATTGGCAGCCGGGCTTTAATTTCAATGGAATGTTTTCACGGGCATCACCTTTCCCTTCCTGAATGGATGGATGAGTGGAGTTTCCTTGGGAGTGTTTTTCTTGGGCACTTTCATTGGGTTTCAACTAAAAACACAGGATATTGGTATGTATCGTCATGGTTTAGGTTGAATTGCAGTCCACCCCCCAAACTTCCTTGAAGTTATCTTTTATCCAACCCTTCTCACTGTTCCAGTGCCTACCAAACAGATTTATAGAATGTCAAAGCTAGAAAGGACCTCTGAGAACATCTGAACCGTCCTTATCCACTTACTTCCTCTGTTCTGCAAAGAAATGAAATCAGAGAGCAACTCAATTCCAATACCATGAATCTGATCACACCATTTACATCTGTAAAACCTATGGGTGGTAGCCTGAAATCTTTAGCTGGGGTGACTCGGCATCCTGATTTGCCCAGAATGGTCTCAGTTCTTGTTTGTGTTGTTGTTGCCTCGGTGCAGTTATTCACTGTAAACCCTTTCTCTTCCCAAAGTGAACCACCTTGAATGATACATTAAATGGTCCTATGGTTTTTCCAGTGGTCATGTATGGATGTGAGAGTTGGACTGTGAAGAAGGCTGAGCACCGAAGAATTGATGCTTTTGAACTGTGGTGTTGGAGAAGACTCTTGAGAGTCCCTTGGACTGCAAGGAGATCCAACCAGTCCATTCTGAAGATCAACCCTGGAATTTCTTTGGAAGGAAAGATGCTAAAGCTGAAGCTCCAGTACTTTGGCCACCTCATGCGAAGAGTTGACTCATTGGAAAAGACTTTGATGCTGGGAGGGATTGGGGGCAGGAGAAGAAGGGGATGACCGAGGATGAGATGGCTAGATGGCATCACTGACTCGATGGACATAAGTCTGAGTGAACTCCGGGAGTTGGTGATGGACAGGGAGGCCTGGCTTGCTGCGATTCATGGGGTCGCAGAGTCAGACCCAACTGAGCGACTGAACTGAACTGAACTGAAGTAATGCTTTCCAACATTCAGGCTGGTGTGGAGACAGGCATGGGTGTGGGTGGAGTCTCAGGGTTACTGAGGGAGCTTTGGATGCCCATCACGCTTATACAGTTTCTCAATCAGCAGAGAGGAGTAAGACTATGACATTTTAAAGTTTCAAGAAGAATATTGGAATTTAGTATAGAAATCCCTTGCAAATGTTGGGACACAATGACCTTCAGAATCCAGCCTTTCTTACCCAGCCTCCATCCTCCCCTGCTCATGCCCTGGCACTCTGCTTCCCTCCTGTGGTCCAGCTCCAAGGGAGGGACAATTCATGGTGCCCTGCCTCTTCTTTGCTGGTCTGGGGCTCTGCGCTTTTGAACACATTTTCCTTCTGCTGGAAGATATCTGCCACCAGCCTCAGCCCCTCTTGTNGCTCATGCCCTGGCACTCTGCTTCCCTCCTGTGGTCCAGCTCCAAGGGAGGGACAATTCATGGTGCCCTGCCTCTTCTTTGCTGGTCTGGGGCTCTGCGCTTTTGAACACATTTTCCTTCTGCTGGAAGATATCTGCCACCAGCCTCAGCCCCTCTTGTCCAAGTGATGAAATCCCCTTCTTCCTTCACAGCAGAGCCTCCACACCCCTGTCTCCCAAGCCACACACACAGCAGAAACTCCCCTCCTTCTGAGCCTTCCCACGCCCTGCGTTCTGTCCTTCCTGCTGGTTGCTAACACTCTGTATTGGCTGTATTTGTTTACATGCTTGTCTCCCTCCTGGACCGTGAGCAACTTGAGGGCACAGTGACTGGTGCAGTCCAGCCCCATCGGGGAATGGGTGTGGTGCGGTGTGAGCATGAGGGCAGATTTGTGCATCATGCTTGTGTGTGTGCATGAGTCTGTGTGGCTCAAGGAGGTTTCCTGGAACCTTGGGTTCTTCTCAGGAAGCCAAAAACACTTCAGAACGAGTCAGCCTTTTTCCATGCACGTTCTTTATGAATTAAGCAGCATAAATCTCTGATCTATTTAAAAACAGGGAAAGGGAAGTCTGTAGAGACAGAAATAACTTTTTCAAGGTCACTGACTTGAGTGGTTGGCCCCCTGGGAGAGAAGCCTTATGCTTTGGACCCAGTTTAGCCCAGGGTGAGGGGTGCCGGTGAGCTCGGCCTGCCTGTCTGTTCCCCTGGGAGGTAGGGGCTCCCGGCAGTGAGGCAGGCTGTGTGGGTCCCTGTCTCCAGACAGGGGCCTTTCCCAGGAGCTGGTCCAAGGCCACAAAGGCTGAGCAGAAGCCTGTGTGCGGTTTCTGGTGAGGAGGGCTCTGTTCTCAGTGGTTTACATGTACAATTCCTAGAGCAGGGGGAAGACTTAGAGCTGAAGTTACACCCCAGGTCCCAAGTAGCTTGGCAAATGGTAACACAACCACTAAAGCCAAAGAAGATGGAGAGGGGCACGGGGAGGGGGATGGGCTGAAAGAGAGATTGAGGTACTGAGATTCTTAGGCTGTGGGGAGGGACAGAGTCTAAGCTTTTGCTCTCAGAGTAGCATAAATCACCCTCATTCTCTCTGTTTCTACCTGTTTTTCTCCACACCCACCACCACACTCTCACCCCAATTCAACAGCTCTCCTCTCCCTAGCTCAAATATTCTCTCCTCTTTCAGTCAGAAGTTGCAGTGATTTTAGGCAGCCCTGGGTCCCTGGTTCAAAATGCTCTTTTCCTGCCTTTACCACCTCCTTAATTACATACAGGAACACTCCTCAGGAGCAAAAAAAATGAGATGTGGCTCCCACAGGACAGAAGGGAAGGGAGTGCCTCCCACCTCAGAGAGATGTCACTCTCCAGGTGGGGCGGGGCCCAGACCAGCCACATCCACCAGGCGGGGATGAGAGGGGCTCGCCCCAGTTTCCATGAGGTAGGTGTCCTCCACCTCTGAATCTCAATTAGGTTCCATAACAGCCCCTCTCAGGTCAAAGGAATAAGGAGCCACAGGGAGGGGAGAGACGGTGGCTTGAAGGTGGCAGAAAAATGACAGCTGCTGTCAGGCAACTTGAACCTTGACACCTAGTTGCGTAGTTAGTCAGGCCTGGCCAGAGGCCTCACTCCATTAATTCTCCCTCCTTCCTTCACAGCTTCCTTCACAGTTTTGACCTCCTTTGGGGTCCAGTGCCCCCTCCTCGTGGTTTGTCATGCCCACATTCACCCTTCCACTTCTTGGGTTCACTTACCTCCCTCATCTACGCACCCGACTATCCTCAAGTGTAAGGAGGTCAAAGGGTCTGAAAAGGCTTTAACCTGAGAGGGAAAAGAACTGGGGAGAGAGTGAGGGGGAGGGAGTCTTCAGTTTCATTTTGAAAGGCTGAGTCTGTAGTGGTGGGATCCTGGGAACAGGAACTCCAGGGAATCTGGCGGAAATCCAGGAAATGGATGGCTGCTGCTGTGGGGGCCACCCACAGGGGGACAGGGCCTCCCCAGAGCTCAGAGCCCAACATCAAGTTCTTGGGACCAGCCTGACAGTGCAAGACAGCCCAGCGTCCCTTCCTTCTCCTCTTCCCTTTCCCCCTAGAAGTTCACTCCAGAGTAGGGCCGGGAGTGAAGGGTACTGGGTGGGCATAGCAGGTGCTAAGATGGTTGTTCACTCAATGGTTAAAACATGAACCAGGCAAAGAGAAGGGTAGAGGGAGACAAAGGAGGTCAGAATAAGAAGCGGGCAGAGCCTGGGGAGAAAGGTGGAGAAATGAGCAATTCAAAGGGGCTCTGTTTCTGAGGGCAGGTTAACGTTGACTTACAACCCACGGATCACAGCCATCTAACTGCATCTGGCATGAACAGTCTCGTACTTCACAGGTCCATAGGTATCGACCCTCATTCAGGGAGCAGGCCTGCTGGGAGGGCAATTCAGGGACCTCAGGTCTCAAAGTCGGAGGACTCCTGGGACTGTATGATCCCGTGTTCCCATTTTACTGAGAAAGAAGCTGTGGTTAAATGAGGGCAAGTGACATTACCAAGGTCACAGTGAGTTGGGGCAAGATCCATCTCCAGGTCTGGTTCTGACTCCACCTGCACCCCTCTAGGGGATTTAAAGATACAGTTTTTCTTGGACATTAAAGTGATTGACGGCTGTGACTCATTAGCACATGAAACTGGTCAGACCTGGCCTTTCTCTCCCTTCACCCTGGAAACCACACCCAGCCCTGGGGCTTCTTCTAACCTCTTCTCTTCTCCCTCTGCTCTTGCCAAACTGCCTGTACTCCCCAGTCTTTCAAAAAAAAAAAATAGTGCTCATTTTGCTTGAAGCACCTTAGGGGGCCCCCTTTTGAAAATTTTTAAATTTGTACCTGAATGCTTCAGAGATGGAGAGGCTGGCGTCTCACTCATCTGTCTCTCCACAGTAGGTGCTCAGTGAGGGTTCTTTTAGCGCTGGAAGGAATCACGGAAAGATGAAGACCAGATCTCTAGACAGGCGTGGAGCCATGAGCTTTACAAACTTTGCTGATGGATTTTCTTAGAAAAATCCTGGAAGCCATGGTCTGGCAATGAGAAGTGCCTTTATGTGCCTGTTAGACAAGCAAAAAGTACTATTAGACCTTCATTTATACTCAGATATATGCAAAGAACAGAAATAGGTTCTCAAAGCAATTTAGAGTCAAGTCGATAGACAAGATTTAGGGAATGGGGAGTCCAGCTAGAGCAAGCTTGTGAACCCCTCCTGGTCTTTTAATATTACTTTCCAGAGATGTAAGCACAAACTTCCTTCAAGAGCAATTTATGACTTAATTCACATCCAGTCTATTTCTGGAGTTCATATCTCACATCTATAAATAGTCAAGAACAGTTGTGTGGACATGTGGACATCATGTGAATTTTGGGTTTGATGGCTCTTTAGGAGTGGGATCTGCAAAAATTACATATTCAGCTACTTAAATGCTTTAACCAAGACGAAAAAGAAAAAAATGAGGAATGACCTTCCACTGTACTTCAAAAATGTCAGCTCAGTTGATCTTACAAGGTCATAACCAAAGTCAAGGAGGATTTTAGAGGTTTCCAGCCTTGGCTTGTTATAGCTCATAGACTTTCTTATAATTTCAAGTAATTTCATAGGTGGCTCAAGATACAATTAAATTTACTTTAGCTTAAATGTTTATGCATACACGTATCCCATGTGACGCCTGATTATGTACATTTGCCTTATATCGCTATTACTAGCAGTTGGCTTGCAGGATGATAACTACCAAGAAATCAAACAATAAGTAAACAACTCATATACAAATGTTGCAGGTCCTTGGAATTACTTTAAAAGAAAAAAAAATTATCAAATAAAAAATAGAAAACTTTTTTTTACAGAGAGGAAAATTACCATTAAAAGAAAGTAGTAAACGGAAACAAAATTCCGAAAGCTTTCAATGCTTGATTACAATTGCTCATAGTGTTTAAGGATGTGTGTTCATAGTGCTTAAGGAAAATGAAGTTACATGACTTTCATTACTTGCATAAGTCACTGGTGTAAGTGGGATGACGTAGATGAAGCTGGGACCTGGGTTTTAATTGTGTCAGTGAGGGCAGTGGGAGCTATGGCAGATTCAGATGGGAGGAGGAAAAAGAGGGAGCTGTGTTTTAGCAGAAATATCAATAGTTCAATGGCAAGAGATGGACAGAGTTAGAGCAAAGGCAAAAAATCCAGTTCTGAGGATGTAGNAGCTGGGACCTGGGTTTTAATTGTGTCAGTGAGGGCAGTGGGAGCTATGGCAGATTCAGATGGGAGGAGGAAAAAGAGGGAGCTGTGTTTTAGCAGAAATATCAATAGTTCAATGGCAAGAGATGGACAGAGTTAGAGCAAAGGCAAAAAATCCAGTTCTGAGGATGTAGCAATCACTGATGTGCAAAATACTGATGATACTTGAGCTGGGGTTGACACTGAGATAAGCAGTGGTTTGAGAGAGAATTATCTAAGCTCTCGGTGGATGATGATAGCAGGTAGGTGCTGGGGGAAGGGAGAAATGAAATAACCCTGAGCCTGGCTCTCTGGGGGGTGATGGTCATTAGACCTTCCCACGCTTCTCTGGCCGGTATGGTAGTCATGGGCCACAGGCATCTGCTAAGCACTTGAAATGTGGCTGATCTGAATTGAGAAGGGCTCTCAATATGACAAAGACACCTCTGTCAAAAACTTCAGTTCAGTTCAGTTGCTCAGTCATGTCTGACTGCAACCCCATGGACTGCAGCTCACCAGGCTTCCCTGTCCATCACCAACTCCCGGAGCTTACTCAAACTCATGTCCGCTGAGTCGATGATGCCATCCAACCATCTCATCCTCTGTCATCCCCTTCTCCTCCTGCCTTCAATCTTTTCCAGCATCAGGGTCTTTTCAAATGAGTCAGTTCTTTGCATTAGTTCCCCCAAACAGAAAGTCAAATACCCCATTAATAATGTTGCACAGGGATTATATACTGAAGTAATCTTTTGGATATATTGGATTAAATANTCCCCTTCTCCTCCTGCCTTCAATCTTTTCCAGCATCAGGGTCTTTTCAAATGAGTCAGTTCTTTGCATTAGTTCCCCCAAACAGAAAGTCAAATACCCCATTAATAATGTTGCACAGGGATTATATACTGAAGTAATCTTTTGGATATATTGGATTAAATATATAATTAATATTAATGTTTCTTTGTACTTCTAAAAATGTAGCTACTGGAACATTTTAAATCCCACATTATTCTCCATTAGGCATCACTGATCCAGTGGTTTCCCGTTGCTCTTAGGGTTGGACACAGATTTGTCACTGAGATCATCAAGGTCCGCTGTGACCTGCCAGCTCTCCTGAGGCTGAGTGAGGGCCCCACTCCCCTTGGCCAGCATGTTTCAGGCATGTTGTCTTGCTGTTCACCCAGCACGCCACTGCTTTTTCTTGATGCAGGCCTTTCCCTACCATATCCCTACCTGTCATGTTCTCTCCTGAGATCTTGACTTACTGAATCCTCCCACCCTTCACAGTCTTCTGTAGAGGACATCTCTCTCCCTAGGGCTATCTCATGCCCTACTTTAATATCCTCAGATGACTTAATACAGAAATTATCTTGTTAATTTCTTTGTGTAATGTTTTGTTGTCTCTTTCCTCCTGACTACAGCTTAAGTCCTTAGAAACCAGGGACCCCCTTCTGCCTTATTGTCCTTTGTAGCTCAAGGCCTGACACACAGTGTGTATAGAATACATATTTGATAAATGATTGAACTGACAAATACAGAACCATGGACAAAGACTCCTAGCTAGACCAGCGTACGGTATTGGCATGATGGCTTTCAGCACATTTCCTCCTATATGGTCCACAAGCCATAGCCCTCTCTAGACTTTCTTCCTTGAAGGCCTTAGCATCTGTCCACCACTACATCTCCAGGGTTCCCAGCCCACCACTGGGTGCAAGGTGAAAGCTCAGAAGATATCTATGGAATGAACACATGAATACAAAACCAAGGCTGGTGCCCGAGACCCCACATCTTCCTGCAAAAAACAAAGAGATTTCATCAGTTTTCTTTGAATTAGCTTCTACCTTGAATATTTCAGGTGCTTTGCAAACTGTGGAGAAGTTTTTAGTAACAGCAGCAAATGACATTGGTCCTCTTTGTGGCCCTGGGCATCACAGTCAGCCATTTACAGATCTTGCCAGGTTGGTCAGCAGAGACATTTGTGACCTTCACTGACTGGGTCTGCAAAATCAGGTTGGGTTTTTTGTTCGTTTGTTTTTTGGTTTAACTGGCCTTCCTAGCTTCAGGAGTCCCCTCTGCTCAGTGAGATGTTCCCTGATCATTCATCCCAAATTAGGCCTCAGGCACACTTCTGTCTCTGCTATCACAGCACTTGATTTTAGTTGCTTCATAGTATTTACCATGAGCTGATGTTCTCTCTTTCATTCATTTATTTTCATTTTTGGTTGTCTTCTCCGCACTGGGATGTGTGTACTCTGAGAGCCGAGGCCTGGCCAGTCTTGTAGAAACTCTGTGTCCGGAACAGTGTTGGCACAGAGTAGGTGTTGCATGAATCTGGGGTGAATGACTAACTAGTCAGCTGCAAGCAAGAGCTGCTTTGTGGGCCAGTGACCCACTGGCCCCAGAAGCTCACTTCCGGTACTGCATCCTGAGCTGCAAGTGAACTCAACAGACTCTCTCTTCTGAAGAAACCCCTCAGGTAATAACACACTCATTGCACTCTAACACAAAACTGGGATGCAAAACACCAGCCGTCACAGACAGGAAAGAAAAGCCCATACAAACTGTACCAGGAAATTTAGCAACTGCTTTGTGGCTAGGGGGACGTTTTTGCTTACAGAGACTGCAATGACCTTGTTGCAAACAGCCACATTGTCCTGGCAGCTGTTATGGTGTGGCCGCCTCCATGGCTGGTACTTTGGAACCTTTTGTTACACCCTTAGACCCTTATGCCCACTGGTTTCTCTGGGTCACGGTGTGACTCATTCACCTACTAAATAATGACTCCTAAACCAGCCCACACAAATAGATCTTCAAAATTGAATACTTTTCCTCTTAAAGTTTAGGATTTTCCCTTTTTAATTTTTGGTTCTGAGAAGTTCCTGGTAGTTCATTTGTGCTGAGAATCACTAAGCTTTACATGTAAAGAAAACTTGCCTTTGATTGCATCAATTCTGTCACTCAGTATACAGGAGTAAGGAAGGGAAAGGGACTTGCGGTTCTCACGCCCTGAGAGACTTGGTTACATGTCTAAGACAGCAAAGTGGGAATGAGGACAACAGATTTCTAGCAGTCCCAAAGTGGTTCTGGCTACACATGCAGCAAAAGTGCATGGACCGCTGAGACTAGATCTAGGTTTATTTGCCCTTGAAAGTCAGCAGGGAAAAGCAACCACAGAGACAGGCTTTAGGAAGTACAGCTCCATTTCTGTCCATTTCAAAGTCCGATCCATTTCTGCAGAAAATGAGGGAAGTGTGACACTCCAGCCAGAAGAGGAGGGTTCCAGAGACCCACCTGGCTCTCTCTAGCTGCCACTTTGGCCACACCATCTACTCTGAGACGAATTGTCCACATTTGCTACGAAGGTTACGTGTTCAGTCCTACTTACTACCTACATCGATTGCTTCTGGGATTAAATGAGGACGTTTGTGAAACTTAAATTCAAATTATTCAAATGTAAGTTGCTATTTCTATTGATATCCTCTTTTTTATTATACTAGTAATGTACACCTTCCTGAATGACTTCTGCCATTGATCGTGCCACTTACTACAGGTAGAGAAAAAGTATGTTGCTTTTGCCTCCAACAGTCGCAGAGTCTGAGCTGGGGAAACAGATAAAGAAACACTCTAATCCAGTGTCATCAGTACTGTGTTAAGTGCTCCAGGAGCGGGGAAAAGGGGAGGCAGGGGTCAGAGTCAGGATTTGGAGGCCTCAAGCTGGGTTTCTGGAACCAGGTGAATTGAGCAAAGTCTTGAAGGACGCACAGGTAGGAGGTCTCTGGATGGAGAAGTGGAGGAGGGCAGGGGCGGGGGGTGGCGCTCATGGCACTGGTGCCGCTTTGCACGCCTAGGAAACGTCGGTAGGGTACTGACTGCTTGTAGGCAATAAGGCAGGAGGCTAGGCCAGGATTAAACCATGTAAGTTTCTCCAGTGGTGGAAGCAATAGGAAGCCTTTGGAAGTGTTTTCTTAGAGATGTGGTTGTTTGGATGTGTGGCTGGAGTGTGTGGTTGATGGTTGGAGGAGGCAAAACTGAAGGTGAAGAAACCAGTCTGAAGGAGATGAAAGCAACGAAACTCCTGCACAAAGGCAATGACCAAGGGGAAGCCTTATGGTTCCTCGTGCCCCACAGGAGGCAGGGAGGAGGCTGGTGGTGGAGTTGAGGAAGACACATTGACTGGGAAAACAGAGGCAGGACACCTCACAGGGGTGGGGGCCTAAGGACTGTCACGTGGAGCCGGCCCACAGGCAGCTGGGTCCACAGTCTGGAGCTCAGGGCAGAATCTGGGACTGAAGGTACAGGATTTGACAGTCTTCATGCAGATGCCAGGGGGTCTTCACGCTGTGGGTGATGGAGTCACAAGAGGAGAAAGGCACGGATAGATTTTTCAAGGACAGTGACCTTAATGGGTGGGTCAAGGGGGAAACATCCCATGGTGGATGTTGAGAAGTCATCAGAGAGGCTGGAGGAAGTCAGGAGAAACATGTGCCACAGGGGTGTAGGAAGGAGGGAATTTCAGGATGGAGTATGCACATCCTCAGAACCTCACAAGTGTTGACGAGGAGAGAACAAAAGAGGAACCATCTGATTTGTTCCCTGAGGGAGGGGCACTCAGGAGTCTGGCTGCACAGGTAACAGGGAGAGAGAGAGGAGGCAGGGGGCTACTAGCTAGATTCTAGGGTCCCCGGTGAAAAGGGAGGCAAGCAGCCTGAGGTGGAGAGAGGGGTGCGGGGTGGGGGAAGTTGGCTCTGAAAGATGGTAGAAAAATGAATGTATTTATATACAGCAGGGAAAAGTAAAATGAGGTTGAAAATTTAGGAATAAAAGCTGATGTTCTGTGGACCACCTCCCTGGTGAAGGGGAAAAGGATCCACAGTCCCTGTGAAAGAAGGGAAGGATGGAGCCAGGTGAAGGTAGGCCTAAGGGAAGGAGAGCCATCAGGACTAGAGGACTAAAGAGTGGCAGAGCCCATGGCACCTGGGGAAAGAAGAGCCAAGTGTGGGCAAGGGTATGGGGGCAGAGCACAGCTCCTCACTTTCCAGCCTAGGGACCCACCCACATCCTCATCCCCCTGCTACTTCCCATCCTACTCACACCTGGGGTGGGCAAAGTAGTAACACATCATCCATCCAGCAGACGCAAAAGAAAAGCAGAGCCAGGCAATGGTGGCCACAGGGGGTTCATTCAGAAACTGCAGGTAGAGGGGCATTTATTTTAAAAAGAACAAGTTTCCAGAGAGAACAGTGGGAAGGCTGAGAAGGGACTCACTCAGAGGGGGGAAGCACAGAGCCAAGATCTGGACTCCCAGCTGGAGGCTTTACACTAAACGTGCAAACTCTCCAATTTCCCATCTCTTTTACCTGATGTTCTTTCTCAGGCCTTTATCAAGTGTGCTAGAAAAGCTTTTGTATACACATATATAAATGTATGTAAAACATACATATTTTAGAAAACTTACGAATTTGGGCCTAGTTGAAAAATTTATGACCTTTTGATTTCACATGTTTGACTTAGTATGACTAAAATGCTAGATTTCTAATTTCAAAAAATAGATGCACAACAATTAACAGAGTTTTACTGCATAGCACAGGGAACTATCGTCAATATCTATGGAAAATAATATGAAAAATATAACTGAATTACCTAGTTGTGTACTTGAAACATTGTAAGTCAACTATTCTTCAATAAAATATACTATGCTAATAAAAAAATTAAGTTGAATTCAACCCCATATCAGGTTAGAGACTAGTTGCCATATCCCAAATGATAATTGCTCAAAATCCAGCATCTATTTTTAAACTAGTGTATGTATATAAATATGACTACAGCCTCAGATTTTTGATATAGGAGTTGTGCGAATATTTGAAGCAAAAATGACATTTTAAGTTATCCTTTATGAACTTCTCCCAGCATTAAAATGTCTCTTCTTTGGATGGATACTCCTTATTTTAAACTTAAAATGCAGTCTCAGTGAGATCACAGAAGGTTTCGAGTTCTCTAGATGATCATAGTTTATGCTCCTTTCCCATCAGCCCTTCCCCCCAACTCCAAAACAGGAAAACAAAAGTAAACCAAACGAGCCTGCAGTTTCAGAGTTTTTTAGAGGCTTGTTCACCTCTATAAGGTATTAATGGCCAATTCCACAGTTACTTTGCTACATAGAGTTTCAAGGGAAATATCTATTTGATTCTGCAAGATTCTACAATATTTGTACGAAAATAATCACATGAGCCCTAATTATGGAAGAGACACAAGGAAGAATAACTGTGTTTGAGACTATTTGTTCTTCACAAATGTGGTGTATGGGAAGCCTTCCTTTACCGTTTGTATCTCATCCCTGACCCTGAGTATCTGTTAGGTAGTTGCTAAAATGAAAACATGCCTGGAGTTCTTTACTCCTAAATGTCACACAGGATTCTGCTTTTGAAACCAATTTGATATGCTTTTACCCTCTCCTGCCCCCTTAAGGAATAATATTCCTCTTCTACATTTTGATACCTTATGGACACATTTTATGGGAAAAGCTAATAGAAAAAAAGTTACATTGTAGAAAACATGAAGTTTAGGGTGGTAGTGTTTCTCCCTTGAAGTAGTTTTTCTTTAGGCTGGAGATTTTGTCAACTGGATTTATAAATTTCACTTCTCACATTGATGACTAAACTAGCAGAACTACTTAACATGAAAACAGATTGCATTTTTTAATAACAAAATAGAGTAAATTACAAAGAATATTCCTTAAATAGCATCACTATCATTAAGTGGTACTTGCAAATTCTTAAAAAAAAAAAAGTCATTGATCGCTGCTTCACTAAAGGCAAATTACAACTGGAAATATATCCAGACATAGAATGGCTGCAGTAAAGCCTTTTATTAATTCAAACTTCAAGTATTTACTTATGCTGCAATCATGGCTCTTCTTATTCTTACTATAAAGGTTTATATTATAAATAATACTGTAAGAGCTATGTTTAACCTGTTTAAGAGAATAATCTTTAAATGACTTTAGTGCATTAGTTTTATGAAAGCAAGTGCTTCTGTAAATTATGAATTCAGACTTACTACAAGTATTTGCCAAGTTTACTGTTTTTCCTTCTATTAGATATTTAAAATTCAGATTTTTCACTAATTTACACTGATTTCACTAATTCATTCTTGTTTAACCAGGCTAATCCAGTAAGTTTAGTTACTTCAGTAAGTGTATTAGTGGAAAAACTCTAACCAGTTGCAGAAATATGTTTCCTAAATGGAGAGAGTCTGATAACCACTTTCTCTTCAAAAAGAAGTGGGCAAGTGAAAGGGTGTTGGGGGGGAGTGGTAGGTGGGGGTTGAGGTGAGGGGGGTTGCTTAGGATGAAGAGAGAAAGTGATGGCACTTTTAATTCTTGCTATTCTGTTTTCCAAGGAAGGTAACAAGATATCACAGCGAAGGATACTGTCTTAGTGGCAGATATGTAGGCAAATCCTGTCAGATGTAGTCTTCCTTTGATGGGTCTCATTACACAGGTCTCCAAGAACTCAGTGTGTGGCCTATTTTCTTGCAATAGTGCAGGTACAGGGCCCATGCTTCAGGTCTGTTTCCAAATCTTTAACTGCAGATGCAAATACTTGGTTGTAAAACCACCCCAGGACCTTGGTTGAGATTTTCAAATGTGCCTGATTGAGGTTCTTGCAGATATAGGTTCCTGTAGCCACAGTGCATGTGTCAAGCTACAGAGGCATATGGAAGCACCCCAAGGAGAGAATTACAGACCGTGGAGTTGAGAAGGACTTCAGAGACTTCTGGTCTAAGCTTCTGCCTTGTCAGTGAGGAAATTAATGGCCAGAGACTCAGGAGGGCTTGCTCAGCATCTCATAGGCAGTGATCAATTTGGAACCAGGATTACCGAACTCCCAGTTCTTTCCTTGACCGTATTAAGATGACTGCACATTCAGAAGATATTAGTATTGTAAAAAAATGAATCTTGAAATTAGCCATTTGACACTAATCTTTCTTAGGTGGAATTTGACTAGTTTTTTTTATTTACCACACCAGCCCTTTCTATGGTCACAAAAATGTACACAAAGATTAATCATGATTTGGAGGCCCCCAAAATTACCCATTATGAAGTGTTACCTTTTGGTACCACTAGTGGACACTAATCCTCTTCTATGGCATTTAACACAGAATACTTAAATTTATTTATTTATACTGGTCTGTTGGGCCTGTTAGAGCTTTATAGCTACAGAGATCATGCCTTCCTTCTTCCTTTTATTTCCATGGTGCCTGGCTCAATAATTAATGAATGAGTACATGAAATTCAGGGCTTTCCCAGTGGCTCAGCAGTAAAGAATCTGCCTGTAATTCAGGAGATGCTGGTTTGATCCCTGGGTTGAGAAGATCCCCACAGGAGGGCATGGCAAACCATCCTACTATTCTTGCCTGGAGAATCCCATGGACAGAGGAGCCTGGAGGGCTACAGTTCATCGGGCTGCAAAGNTTTCCCAGTGGCTCAGCAGTAAAGAATCTGCCTGTAATTCAGGAGATGCTGGTTTGATCCCTGGGTTGAGAAGATCCCCACAGGAGGGCATGGCAAACCATCCTACTATTCTTGCCTGGAGAATCCCATGGACAGAGGAGCCTGGAGGGCTACAGTTCATCGGGCTGCAAAGATCTGGACATGCCTGAAATGACTGAGCATGCACAAACATGAAATTCAGAACCTAGGGAAGAGGCAGTGGTACTTTCACATAGCTGGTGCAGTCACAAGCAGCTCCTGAAGTCACTGGGCGAAAGCCAGGGCTGGCTTTCCTGTTTGGTGATCATCCCTCACCATGGTTTACGAATCATAATAGCTGACCTACATTGAGCTTCCCTGGTGGTTCAGACGATAAAGAATCTGCCTGCAATGTAGAAGACCAGGGTTCAATCCCTGGGTTGGGAAGATCCCCTGGAGAAGAAATGGCAACCTACTGCAGTATTCTTGCCTTGAGAATTCCATAGACATAGGAGCCTGGTGGGCTACAGTCCATGGAGTCACAAAGAGTTGGACACCAATGAGCAACTAACACACATTGGGGGCTTATGTGCTAAGCACCACTCCAAATGTTTTGCCTGCATTTACTCATTTCATCCTCACAACCCTATGAAATATCACCTGGGGAGGTACAAATACCACCCTATGGTACAAAGGTGCAGAGAAGTAATTTGCCTGGACTTACAACCTCAGCATCTTGAAGCCAGATCATGTGCTTTGGCTCTAGTTTTTGGCGTCCAAGCCAATTCATATACCTGAAAATTTCAATACAACCATGGCAAACTTCCTGGAATTCCAATTGGACTTACACNCCCTATGGTACAAAGGTGCAGAGAAGTAATTTGCCTGGACTTACAACCTCAGCATCTTGAAGCCAGATCATGTGCTTTGGCTCTAGTTTTTGGCGTCCAAGCCAATTCATATACCTGAAAATTTCAATACAACCATGGCAAACTTCCTGGAATTCCAATTGGACTTACACATTTACCTCTGTCTGCATTTCCTTTCTCATTTCATCTCTTCTCTTCCTTGACCGCGTCTTCGGGTCTCCCCTTCAGGTGACAAGGCTCCGAAGACTTTACCTGGCTTACTCTCCAATCAGAATCCATCTCTCTGTTCTTAGGTGCCCTTTGTTGAAACTTTTCTGGCACGTCCCTCATCAGGCCTGGGATGAATCACTTGGATGTTTGTCTATCTCCCCAGCTAAACTGAGAGCTCTGGGAGGGCAGGGGGTGGGTGGGGCTTAATGTTATCTTTTCAGCGCTTGCAGGGGGCTTGCTGGGCACTCAGTAGGTGCTAGGGTTTTCGGAGATGAGAATCATTTGTTTTAAGGAGTCGTGAGGTGCCGTTGGGCGGCTGTGTCTTGTCTGGGACGACGGTGTGGGCTGAGCCGCCCTGGCCCGGCCGCTCTCCCCGCCGGCCCCCACCCGCCCTGGCCTGGCTTGCCGCTTGGCAGGGCTCCGGCGGCCGCGAGGGCCTCTGCTGCCCCGACACTGGCCTCGGCCCAGTTTCCCGGCTTCTAAATGCGGCCGGGAGCTACCGGGGGAACTGGAAAAACACTGGCAGGCGGCCNCACCCCTTCCCCCCTTCCCGCCGCCCAGGAGCTAGGGGAGCTGCTCGGGCGGCTTGGGGCAGCCCAGGAGCCGAGCCCGTCTTGTTTGATGTCAGCCCCCACCCCACCCCCTCCCAGTCCTCCCGGCTTAGAGGCCGCTGGAGGCCTGGCACACATTTCTCAGTCACTTCATTCCTTCCTTCCTCTGAGCTCCCCACTGAGATAATGTTGTAAATGATTTCACCAGATCTGGTCCCGGATGAGATTCAGCGGTTCCTGGCTCTGGGTGACCTTGGGCAAGCCCCTCTCTTCCTTTCATTACAGGACGCATGCTCTGTGCCAGACACAGTGTTAAACCCTGGGATTACCACGAGAGATACAGTGGCAGCCTGCAAGGAACTGATGGTCAACTCTGGAGGCAGACAGACTGATTTTCTGATTGATGACAGAAGCATTCCTCTATTACTGTTCTTTTCTCTTAGAGCTTGGGAGACAGATCAGGAGAACCTAAAAGAAACGCTGAACCACGACTGTATGGGCAACACGATTGCTCGTCTATATGGGGGAGAGGGACAGAGATGAATATAATATTAATAGTTTTTGTCCACAGGAAGCCTAGGGCAGAGAGATACTGTACTTTTATGTGCAGCTGACATCTGCCTATTTTTCCATATACTCCTTTGGTAGATCCTAGGCTCAAGAGAGACAGTTTTAGGTCTAGGTAAAAGTAAAATGCTGTGAAGGTTTAGGATAATTGATTGACTCATAAATTGGGGTATCCTGAAAAACTGCCTGAAGGAGGTGGCCTGTGCTTTGTATATTGAAAAATAGGTAGGATTGGGGCATTGGAGATGTGGTGAGTCATGGGGCTGGAAAGGATGACAGTACCTATGGCATCAACAGCGTAGGCTTTGAAACTTGAGGTCTTTACTCAAAGAACACGGTCTGGAGCCCAGGCTGTGTGACAGGCAAGAGTGTAAGAAGCCACTGGAGGAGGAGGCTTGAGTCCGTTAAACATCTTGCCTTTACACAGTGGAGAGCTGTGAAATGCTCTTGAGCAGAAAAGGGACATCAGAGTTCTCCTTTAGGAAGATGGTTCTGGCAGAAGAATGGAGAGTGGTTTGCAAAGTTTGAAGGCAGAGGGCCCAGTTAGGAGGTTCAAGGCAGTAAAGGAGGTTCCTAGGTAACAAATGTAGACTGACACCTGAAAGCACCTGCCTAGAACCAGCTCACTGGGCGTTGACTGTACATTGTCCAGTGATCCAAGTTTTGCAGAAACTTGCTACCCTTTGCAGCAGTGTTCCCCCACAACCTGGAATCTAACCAAGGAATCATTGTAACTGGGACCTTATTTACCTTCCAAGCCTCATTTTCATCTTCCAGAATAGCCCTCAAGTCTGCAGCCAAATCTGTACCTCATTGCAGGCTGTTTACTTACTCTCGCCCCTTGGGTTCCTCTCTGGGATTTGTGTTTGTGTGTGTGTGTTCTTAACACACTGCAGAGTGGGCTGTGTCCCACCGCATTCTGAAGAAATGATGAACAATGCCTCTTTTGTTGACCTGCAACCTGGGCCGGTGGGGTAGGGCTTTTCTCTCTTATTTTAAGCAGATGGAAAAGTGGTGATGACAGAAAACTGTCTGTTGCTTTTGAAAAAGTGGAGTTTCCCTGTGTGTTTGACATCTTCTTGGTGAAAGGTGATGAGCCTGTGAAGTTACCTGGCTTTCTGCTATGCAAACTTTTCAAGCTTCTTAAAATGCTTCTGCTCAGCATCTGACTTTTAAAAAACTGCATAAATACTCTGACCCAGATTCTTCCAAGGAAAGGAAATCTTCCTTGGGAAGCTTGTTAACCCTTTCTGGCTTCCCTCCAGATCTATGAGAACCAGTGACTTCCTCTATTAAACTCTTCTATGACATTGAATGCTGTCTGCTCTTGGGCCCTAATTAACTAACCGGGTATACCACCCACTGTCCCTTCCAGCCTAAAAACCTTTTTTTCTCTCCCATTTCTGTCCTCTCCTTGGAATTTGGCACCCTGAAGGTGCGTGGAGAATGTTGAACACATTCAAGTTATGGTCTCACTGCAGTGCCTAAAAAAGCCTCACTGGTCAAATAGTTAATCAACAACTCGTTTATTGCCACTTTAGGAGTGCTTACACTGGTAGAATGAGCAAATAGTTTAAACACACACACATATTTTCAGGTAGTTGGTCAAAATTTTGCCATTAATTTGTTTCTAGGCCAGATAAACAAACAAACAAACCTATGACATCCTTGCCCTCATCCCAGTCATTCAAGAAGAAAGTCTCCTTACAAATGGGCTCAGAGACTTTTTCAGCATCTTTATCCTGGGCAGTGAAAATAGCATCAATGGGAGACACCTTCTCTACACCTTCTCAAATGGGAAATCAAGTTCCTACACTCAAGAAAACCTTTTTGGTTTGGAAAGCTCTTCTTAGAAAAAGTCTTCATTTTTCCATCTGCCTTGTCTCCTCCCCCCTCCAAAGCACAGAGAAAATTGAAACTTGTTCATCAGAGGATGTCACTTCTTTGATCCCCCTTTGAGACAAGCAAGACCCCAGGAATCTTGCCCACTGTATCATGCCCAGGGGCATCACAATCGGGTTGCTGTGTTTGTCTCCTCCCTTTCTGCCCCATGAAGGGTGATTTTTCTCCATCTTATTGCATCACCTGTTTGCTTTAAACCATAAAACAAATAACCACATTTCTAGTGAGACTCCGCTTTGTCCCTGGGTATCATAATTGTCTGTGGGTTTTGTTTAAAGCTAAAGAAAGGAGAAAGAGTGAGAGAAGAAGAAAAAAGGTATTTTGCCTGAGGACTTGAAGCTTTTTTTCCCTCCTCTTTTCCTCCGCTTGACTGACTTTCTCACACTCAGATTCCCTGCAGCCTGCCAGGGACGTGGTAGCTGCCCTGCCAAGGGCTATCCTGGGAAGGCTATTGAAAGAGCTCTGAGTAAGTACACACTAGGCGGATTTTCCCCTCCCCTCCATACCTGCTCCGCACCTGTACAGGGAGCAGTCCCACACCTATCACCTGATCGCAGCCCTTTCAGAGACCGTGAGAAAAATAAAGCCTAGGATAGAAGAGATGTTTGTCTCTGTAGGGCTGTAGCCAGCTCCCTGCAGTCCAAGTGCCCAGAAACAGCACATTCCTGGCTTGGTGTGCATGCGTGTTTGCCCGCGAGCGTGCTAGGTGGGGGCACTGGGAAGGGGAGGGAAGCCAGGCATCACCTGCAAAATGTAATGACTGCCTGGCCGCCTCTGTCTTCTGGCATCTGCCTGCCTGGTGGTTTTGCGATCCTTTACTAGAATCATTATTACAGTACTTCCAGATAAAAGTCCATATGCGCTCACAGCAGCAGAGCTCACCACAGGGAATTCTGACCTTAAGGTTCACGGATGAACCCCCAGGGAGCCTGTGAAGGCCCTGAAATGGAATCCTTTCCATGTGGAAGTTTAATAAATACTTTTTGAATCAATGAACAAATGCCTCATTTCCCGACCCCCCCCCCGCCCAAAAATGGAGAGTGTCCATAGCTTTTAGCAAAATCTCAAAGTTTTTTGTGACCCAGAAAGGTTGAGGAAGCTGATCGAGGCAATCTGTAAGTGGGTACTCTTAAGGCCCAGAGAGGGCCAGACCCTGGCTCAAGCAACACAGGGCCAGCGCGGGGGCCAGAAGCCAGCTCAGAGTCCTTTCCAGCATACCACAGTGAGGTGGGCATTGGGAAACTGATGGTGCCGTTTATAGAGCTTTGATCAGCATCAGAACTTGAATTTAAAATAGACACTGTAATAAAGATACTTTGAATTTCCAGCACATTTTCCCCCCTTAATTTTGAGGCACTTGTTGCTCTGCACTCAGCATTTGGATGGGGAAAGGGCTAGGCAAGAAAGCCAAGTGTCTACCCATAGAAGAGGATTCAGGAATGCTTGCAGTGAGAGTCCTGGTTGCCATGCAGTGGCATTTGAAACAACAGCAACTCTACATTCCATCTTTGATAAAAATAAGTTGCTGCTTCTGAACAAAACTGCCTAGTTGGTTTCTGGCCAAGCTAGGACCTTGAACTGCAAACTAGGGGTGAAAACGGAAAAATAGAAGCTTTCAGCATTTGCTCATAATTTAATACGTTATGCCGCCCCCACCCCCAACCCCACCTTGGAAAACTTGACTACAGCCAGCGGGACCAAGGGAATGTGCACTTTTCTAATGGGCCCTGAATGAGGATGGTTGCCAGGAAAGCCTTTCCCAAAGGGTGGGGGCTGGGCACTAGGAGCAGCTTAACTCCCACATTTGGCCTGGCCTCCCACAGCAGTCATGGCAAGCAGGCTCTAAATGTGCTCTCAGCTAACCTTTTACCTTCTGAGCAGGGCTGCAGTGAGGCAAGCCTTCAAGCCCAGGGATGAAGGTGGGCATTCCCGAAGGATGTTATGGATGTTGACTTGCACACTTGTGTGTGAAAGGCTCAGAACTATACAAGGCCTGATGCCCCTGGGGGCCTCTGGAAGGTTCAGGAAGGTGGGATGAAGTCTTAGCCCCTTTATGCCTGGGACATGCATTTGTTTGGCTTGCTCATGCTGTTAAAATTTTGACATCAGATCAAATTCTTCAAAAAAACAAAATTCAGCTAGCCAGGAGAATCATTTGATAAAACTTAGGGCTAGATGAATGTATAAGGCATATTTTAAATCAAAGTCACTGTCATTATTATCCTTGCTTATTTTCCTCAGTTTACAGAGAGGGTTGAGGGAGACAGAGGAAGAGAACTAAGGGGTGGCTGAATGGGTGCACTGATTGAATGCATGGGAAAATTGGAAGAAGTGACTAGACTAAGGTTTAACAGCCTCCCCAGAAAGGGAAGAGAAAGCCAGAATTAGGCTCAAGTTTCCTGCTCACCAGTCCAGAACCCTGCCCTGCTATATCTGTAAGAATGTTTTGAAACATCATCTACAGCAAGCAACTAACCTTACCACCAGAGATGAGTTTTCTGGTTGAGAACCAGAGCTACCTGCTGGTATGCTGCCATACGACAGACTATGCCCAGCCCACAGCGTTGTTAAATGTCAGGCTTGCTGCACTGTGATTCCCTCTGGAATTTGCTCACCAGCCTGTGAGCTCCAGAAAAGAAGGGATCTTGATTTCTAAGTTTCAGGAGACAGAAAGTCAGTTGCACAGGGGCTACACAGAATAGCAGATGGAGAGGTGAGAAAAAGAAGGAATTTTTCCCAAATGTTAGAGAGCTGGTGAAGGTTTCCCAGGTGGCACTAGTGGTAAAGAACCGTCCTGCCAGTGTAGAGGATGCCAGAGGCTCAGGTTCGATCCCTGAGTTGGGAAGATCCCCTGGAGGAGGAAATGGCAAGTCACTCATCTTCTTGCCTGGAAAATTCCATGGACAGAGGAGCCTGGCAGATTATAGGTCATGGGGCCTCAAAGAGTCGGACACGACTGATGAACTGAGTGCACACACACACACACACAAAGATGGCATTTGCATGTGAAATATATACATTCCTTTTAGATATCAGCCTTAGGGAACAAACCTAACAATAAGGGGTTGGAAACTTCTGGTCTCTTCCAAAGAGTTCCTCACTTGTCCTCCTGCCTTGTGGTACTTGACAGTGGACAGAGCACTTTCTACTTCATTGCAGCATTTTGTCCTCATAGAAGGTCTTGATGGAAGGCCCATGGAGGGAGACAGAGGATTCAAGGGATTAGTTCAGGAGACCATGGCCTGTTGGAGGCAAAGGTTATAGAATAGACAAGCTTCCTGGAAAATAGTGCCTCTGAAGAAACAGGGCAGGGATCTTAGAGCCCAAGAGAGAAGAGACTATCCTTTCTCAGTCACTAGCAAGAATAAGATGTCCAGAAACTGGAACAGAGGGGAGAAGGGCAATAACTGTCAACTTGGTAGAGCAGAGCAGTAATCTGGAAGGCAAGCAGCAAGGGTATTTTCTTGTGGCGGGAAGCCATCAGGGATGAGGTGAGGGGAAGGAACCCACTTAGCCAGAAGGTGACTGAGCAAGTTCCATAAAGGACACGGATAGCAGATGATCATAGTGTTTCCTGGACTGAGGTTGTGCTGGCTAGTTCAACATCCGAAATCGTCTAAGAAACTTCCCAGAACATCTCAAGAGACTGGGTCTGTGACTGAGGGCCCTTATAGAATTCCGGAACCTACATCACTTTTCCTCACTAGTTAATTTGTTCTATGCTGTTTGTATTGCTATAGGCGTAAGTAACATAAGTGCCCACAGACTGGGAAAAGTGATGGAATTGTTTGGGGTAATGACAGGGAATGGGGGCAGTAAGGACCCAGGCTTCATCTCCAGCTCTCTGTCCGTGTAGGCAATGGTGCACATATCAGTGCATTCTGGCTCCCCTCAGTCCAATTCTAGGGGAGACATTATGGGAAGTAGAGGAGAGGAACTCTCCTTTCGCCTAATTGGACTTCCATAGGCCCCTTGCCTGACCGACAGAGGTCTCTTGATAAAGTCCCCGAGTGTGGCTGCCTCCTGGAGCATGTTGCCAAACTGTGCAGGTCTCATCCATGGATCTAGCTGTGGCCGTTTTTGCTCCAGGCTCCCACAGTCACAGAGGGACCAGGTACTCATGTTTGAGTATTTGAGCTCCTTGTCTTGGCAGGGGAGGGCCACTATTCAACCCTTTCCACCTTCCTCACCGGCTCTCAAAGTCCTGGCACCTGGGATAGACCTGGATTGGTGTCTAGAACCCCATCTGGATGGAAGGTGGAGTCCCAGTTTGTCTTGTTTGTATGGAGTGAACCTGTGTGGATGGTAGTCAGACAAACCAGCCAGGGGTTAAAACCCTCCAATCTCCAATTGCCTGTTTAACTTAATTCAGGTTTATGACTATTAGTGAGCACCTACTATGTGGAGGGGCTTCCCTGGTGGTTCATTGGTAAAGAACTCACTTTCCAACGCAGGAGACTCAGGTTCAGTCCTTGGGTCAGGAAGATCCCCTGGAGAAGGAAGTGGCAACCCACTTCATTCTTGCCTGGGAAATCCCATGGACAGAGAGAGGAGCCTGGTGGGCTACAGTTCTTGGTGTTGCAAAAGAATCAGACAACTTAGTGACTAAACAGTAGCAACTGTGTAGAGGGAAGAACCTCACACCTAATTTTTTTCAGATTAAATTTGGTTTTATTTATGTATTTACATATGCACATCTATTTTGACAGCTACTTCCATCTCTGCCTGCTATTCAAATGCTATTCATCCGTGCAGAGGGGTGACTTCCCAGGTTTATATTATAAAAGTTGCCCCTTTACTTCCCACATTTTTCACTTCCATTGCTTCTCTGATAAAGAAGTGAAGAAACTCCATATGGCATCTGGTACAATGTCTTTCACAGAGTCAGTACTCTGAAATACTTGGAGAATAAATGCATGAATACACTTCAATGTAAAAAAAAAAAATGTTTTACTGGTGATTCAATGGTTCCCTGAGAGGGTCAGTGTATTTTTCTAAAATTTCCTTGGTTGCTGAGTGCAAGTGCCTCCGGGTAAGCGCCTCTGGGCAGCAGGGACACCCCTGTGGACAGCTCTCCTCTGTTGCAATCAGGTGGATTGAGAGGAATCTGCTGCTGTGCTTTCCCAGGCCTATCTTTATTGATGGTTATTAAATACACACCACCACATGGCAATATGAAAGTACAAAGCAATTCCCAGGGTAAGGTACGTGGGAAGGAGAGAGATACTGAGCTCCCAAACAATTCTACAGTAATCGCAGTCTGCCATATCTACGTATGGTTAATAAGTAAGGTGTAAGCAGGCAAGTTCCATCACTGGGGAGCAGATGGAAAGGAAAAAGGCCATGGGAGAGATCACTAGACCTGCTGGAAAACTGGCAAAGAAAACAAGAAGGATACCTGGGAAAGGTGAGTCTGGTGGGCCATCACCGGGAAGTGTGGAAGCCCTCACCTTGTCCCCAGAACGGACCACTGCTCACATCCTCCTGCCTCACTCTCCCTATGCATGCCAGCCCCTCATAGAAGATTTTGTGTAACCAAGAATATATAGGAGTCACAGCCGGACATACTGGGTTAAATGTGTCAATACAGAGCATGAAAACACCTGTTTTTACAGAGTACCCCCACACACCTGTTGTTTTATGATGCTGAGTGTTATTGATAAAGGGGGCTATAAAGTCAAGGTCTCATATTTAAATAGCACCTTCCTTGATATTTTACAGCTGAGATTTGACTGTGATTATTTCTGTTAGGAATGTTGAGTGCATATCTCTATATATGTGCAGGGTGGCTAAAAAAGCAAAGACTCTGGAGCCCAACTGCCTGGGTTCATGTTCCAGCTTGTTCACTTTCTAGCTATGTGACATGACCATTCTATGCCTCAATTTACTTGCCTGTTAAATGGGGAAAAATTCAAAATGCTTACCTTATAGGATTGTTAGGAGGGCTAATATATATAATATGCTAAGAACGGTACCTGGTATATTGTAAACACAAATATAAATTCTCAGTTGCTTTTACCATTCATATGTATGTATATGCCATATATTGCTATATATATCCCATGTATTTATATCTGATGCATAAGATAGACACTCATTCACTGAAAAATATTCAGAATATGTTAATATTCTCAAAGAAATGGATGAACAACTGCTGTGATAAATTGGTCCGTGAGTATTTGGCAAACCAAAAGCTTCAGCCAGTCTTTTATGAATCACAGGTTATGAGACCAGGAGAAACCTAAAAAGTTAGCTGGCTCATTCTTTTTCAGGAAGGAGGGTCTCTACCACCTGAGCACTCTGGTGGTGGCTTTGTTTGTGGGAAAATGCCAACCTTGGTATGGTCTTGTCTGGAATAATTAGAACCTTAGGCCTGTAGAGGGGCTTACCTGGTAGCTCAGCTGGTAAAGAATTCTCCTGAAATGCAGGAGACCCTGATTTNGAAGGAGGGTCTCTACCACCTGAGCACTCTGGTGGTGGCTTTGTTTGTGGGAAAATGCCAACCTTGGTATGGTCTTGTCTGGAATAATTAGAACCTTAGGCCTGTAGAGGGGCTTACCTGGTAGCTCAGCTGGTAAAGAATTCTCCTGAAATGCAGGAGACCCTGATTTGATTCCTGGGTTGGGAAGATCCCCTGGAGAAGGGATAGGCTACCCACTCCAGTATTCTTGGGCTTTCCTGGTGGCTTAGAAGGTAAAGGATCCATCTGAATGTGAGAGACCTGGGTTCGATCCCTGGGTTGGGAAGATCCCCTGGAGGAGTGCATGGCAAGCCACTCTAGTATTCTTACCTGGAGAATCCTCATCGACTGAAGAGCCTGGAGGGCTACAGTCAGTGGGGTCGCAAAGAGTCGGACATGACTGAATGACTAAGCGTGACACAGCACAGGCCTGTGTCAAGGAGAGTTCTGGATGGAGGCAGGGATATCAGGGACCAGGCACACAGGATGTATGGATGACTCACTCCCCCTCGAGGAACGGCTGCAGAGGGACACTCCATCCAAAAGAGTAAACATTGGCAGGCCCTTCCTGGATCCCAGTCACACTTCCATGAGATAAGACGGGTGGGAAAAATGAAGACCTGAGACCTTTCTTGATCTAGCAGATTCTTACAGATGACTGTATAATTTATGGTCTAAACTGCAACACTTTAGAGAGTGAAAGCTAATGTTATTAACAATTATGTCAGGACAATTGGCATAAAAAATGGGACATGTGGCCATTGTAATTCTTTGGGTCTATGATGGCAGGTCCTAGATTGTTCATCTGTCTATTTAGGTATCTTTTATCAGAGAAGCTTCCTAAGAAGAAATTTTTTTTGGACTCTGCCGTGTGGCTTGTCGGAGAAGGCAATGGCAACCCACTCCAGTACTCTTGCCTGGAAAATCCCATGGGCGGAGGAACCTGGTGGGCTGCAGTCCATGGGGTCGCTAAGAGTCGGACATGACTGAATGACTTCACTTTTACTTTTCACTTTCATACATTGGAGAAGGAAATGGCAACCCACTCCAGTGTTCTTGCCTGGAGAATCCCAGGGACGGTGGAGCCTGGTGGGCTGTCGTCTATAGGGTCGCACAGAGTCGGACACGACTGAAGTGACTTAGCAACAGCAGCAGCAGCACTGTGGCTTGTGGGATCTTTGTTCCTGACCTGGAATTGAACCTGTGCCACCCGGCAGTGGAAGCTTGGAGTCCTAACTACTGAACTGCCAGGGAATTTCCAAGAAATGTTATTTTAAGTCACTAACGTTTTAGCATTTCTCCATGTTTGGAAGGTGATGCCATTGATCTACCTTCTATACAGGGAGAGGCCCGGGTTTTGAGTCTAGAGGAACTTTGTTGATGTTGTTCAGTTGCTAAGTCATGTCTGACTCTTTGCCACTCCAAGGACTGCAGCATGCCAGGCTTCCCTGTCCTTCACTATCTCCTGGAGTTTGCTCAAATTCATGTCCCTTGAGTTGGTGATGCTATCTAACCCATCTGATTCTCTGCCACCCGTTTTTCCTTTTCAGGGTATATAGGCAACTGGAGAGTCAGAACGGGGCTCCTTGTGATGGTTGGGTGGTTGTACTTAAGGCATGTTTGATGTGACTTCATTTCTTCTTTGACAGAGCAGGTATACTTCAAGCATCCCTACCTGAGAGTTTACCTCTAGGTTACAGCTACAGCATAGCAATGCTGCGGGGGTCTTGCACTGACCACCCATGGCTGAGAACATCCATTTTTTCCTTGAGCACATGAATGTGGAAAAAAATGAGTGCTGCAATCTGAAACTCAGGCCATTGTTTGATGGCTGAAGGAAGACTCCAAAGGAAGGAACATTTTTCCCACCTGAAATATTTGCCCTTTTCACCTTGAATTTGACTCTTTCTAGGGAAACAAAAAAACAACCCTCCCCCAAAACCAAAGACCAAATAAACAAACAAAAATATCACTTTTTTTAATTGAATAGGTCATACTCAAGGTTTGCTCTTAAAAAAAAAAAAAAGAAAGAAAAATGGCTGCCTCACCCAGGTGTTCTTATATGTGCCTATTTAATGATTAATAATACCTTGTGGTCTATTGTTTGATGTGGCCTCTGCTGGTTTGAACAGGAGAATACTGAATCACTCCTCAGGCATTTATGAATCACAAGTGTTTACTCTGAGACAATAAATGAAAGGGGGGGATTTAAAAAAAAAAAACACCCAAATATGCTGAGTTCTTTGAGTAAAAACTGGAGATAACGTGGGCTCTCAGTCTTTGATACCCTGTGTGGGGCCCCCCGCTTTCTCTCACAGAATAAAGATTGTGTTGAGTGGCCGCGACCGGGCCTTTTGAATTTTATAGATTTTTTTCCCTTTGCCCGGCTGAGAGGTCAGAAGCAACTTGCTCCACTCCATTTCCATGTCGTGTGCCTTCGTTTTCTTCCCTCCTGATTGGTCACTCTTGCCAGTGGTCTGCAAAGGAGTCTCTTTATGAGTTTTTAGAGGCTCCCTTTCTCCCGAGTCCCACACTATCTTCTTCTGGTTTTAGCTGGTGCAAGGGAGGCCCTGGCAGAGGAGAAGGTAGAGATTTGCCTTCATTAAAGGAGACCTGGATGGCTGGGGAGAATTAAGAAATTCAGACACCTGACAGGCCTTGGGTCATGGTGGGGAAAGAGGACTCAAAAGATGACATGCAGTGCTATCCTTTGAATAACAATTCCACTTTTAATAATAACTTCTAGATTTATTTTCATTTCTTTATCTGTCCAAACCTAGTGTTCAGTGAAAAATAGCTGCCAGATTTGACCCTGATGAGCCTTAGAAAATTTTTGAGAGAATTTTAGGCTTACGGAAAAGTTGCAGATATACTACAGCCCTCCCTCTTACACCCCTTACCCGACTTCCCCTCTGTTACCCACCCGACCTTGGTGACATGCTTATCTTATATAATCATGGCTGCTACTGCTGCTGCTAAGTCGCTTCAGTCGTGTCCGACTCTGTGCGACTCCATAGATAGCAGCCCACCAGGCTCCCCCGTCCCTGGGATTCTCCAAGCAAAAACACTGGAGTGGGTTGCCATTTCCTTCTCCAATGCATGAAAGTGAAAAGTGAAAGTGAAGTCGCTCAGTCGTGTCCAACTCTTCAAGACCCCATGGACTGCAGCCTACCAGGTTCCTCCATCCATGGGATTTCCCAGGCAAGAGTACTGGAGTGGGGTGCCATCGCCTTCTCCCATATAGCCATGGAACGATCATCAAAAAACAACCTTGGTACAATGCTATCAACGATAGATTTGTTTCAGATTTCGCCATTTTTCTACTCTATTTTTTTCTGTTCCAAGGTCCCATCCAGAGTCCACAGCACATTTAGCCCCACCAGGGCTGGAAAGACTGAAATAAGAGCCTTACCCAAACCCCTGCAGAGCTGGAACTTGTCGCTTTAGTCCCCTTCACTCTCTGACAGTGCCTGTCTGTCACGACACTCGCAAGAGCACTAGTCAGTTGCTACAGAGAGTTTCCTTCACTGGTGTCCGTCTGATGTTTTCTCACAAATATATGGAGGAGCTTTGTCACTGAGGAGAACTGCATTGGGCTGGCGAGCCCTTCCCAGGGCAGCATGTCGGGGGCTATGTGACACTGCTCTATTTCACTGCCATTGTTGACCATAATCATGATCATGACGTGAAGATGGTTTCAATCAGAACTGGCCATGGTACAGTTAGGATTCTTCCTGCCTGCCAAGGCAGGAGACATGAGATATGGGTTCGATCCCTGGGTCTGGAAGATCCCCTGGAGGAGGGCATGGAAGCCCACTCCAGTATTCTTGCCTGGAGAATCTCACGGACAGAGGAGCCTGGCAGGCTACAGTCCATAGCGTCACAAAGAGTTGGACATGACTGAATAGACTGGAGCTCACAGGCTAATAGTGATTCTTTTTAGATTCTTTTTATTTTAATTGGAGGATAATTGCTTTACAATGTTGTGTTGGTTTCTACCATACAATCCAACACTGAGAATCAGTCATAACTTTATGAATATCCCCTCCCTCTTAAGCCTCTGTCCAACCCCTACACCTTGAATTTTGATTTCTCTCATTTCTTCTGTATTTATTAATGGAGCTGTTCTTAAGAAGGAGTTGCATGATGTTACAAGGTATTAAAGCAGAAATTTAAAAAAAATCCATACTCTTTCGGAGCATACATTTTAGATGGAGAGATAGACAAACGAAATGAATAAATGGGTTCCATGGAATATTAGAAGGTGACAGGCCCTGGAGAGAGAAATCAAGCAGGGATGGGGAGAAGTCCATGCCAGGAGGTGCAGGTTTAAATGGCACAGTCAGTGAAGGCCTTTGAGAGAAGACTTGGAACAGAGGAGGGAGGCAGCCTATCAATGTCCAGGAGTAGAGCTTCCTAAAGAGAGGAAACAGCAAGTGTAAAGGCGCTGAGACAGGACCACATCTGGCTTATGCACAGTAGGCAAACCAGAGGGCAGAGTGATTGCTCTAAGTGAACCAAGTGGGAAGGGGAGGGAGTGGGAGGAGACCCAGAGAGTGGCAGGGCTGGATGGGGCAGGCTCCCGGGCTGTTCAGTGGCCTGGCTGTGGTCTGAGTGAGGCGGGAGCCACTGCAAGGGTTTGGGAAAGAGGTCACATGATCTCCTTCATGTTATTAAAGGATGGCTTTGGCTGCTCTGTGGTAGGCAAGGATGCAGGCAAGGAGATCCTGCTTAGGAAGCTATGAGGTTCATCCAGGTAAGAGATGCAGGCGGTGTGGGCCAGAATGGCAGCCAAGAGTTGACTGGAGTTCAGGTGTATTTTTGAAGGTAGAGCTAACACTGCTGGGAAAGATCTCCTGTGTGGTGGGCAGCCTCTGGCTGCCTCCCGGTCCCCCCGGGGAATGTACTGTCCTTCCTCAGCCTTGAAGTGAGGCTTCAGGAGCAAGTTTGAGACGCACTGGCTGGCCCTTCGTCAGAGCCTTCTTCTATCCACCTTCCTTCTGTCTGTCTGCATCACTCACTTCCCTCTACCCCATTCAATGCTTGCTCACAGGCGCCTCACTCAGTGCTCTCTGTCAATTGAGATCTCCCCGTTTTCCAAAGCTCAGCTCCACCCCTGCTCCCAGCCTTGCATTCTGACCTCCCTCCCTCTTGGTCCCCAGACACTAACTAGATTCAGTTTCAGAATACAGCTCTTGGGGAGAGATACCCCTCAAACACTTCTGCAGCCTCAGATCCTTGAAACAGGGGAACCAAATGGTTCATCAGCCTGCTGGGTGGCTTGTTGGTATATGGCGTGTCATACAAATGAAAATATCATGTTTCCTCTTAATCATCCAAGTACATTTTGCTTTCTTCTCTGTGTTTATTCCTTTCTTTTAATATAAATGTAATATATTTCTTCCCTCTGCCCAATCTGTTCAAGATTTCCTCTTGATGGGCCACTTTGCATGCCTGTGAGGTTCTGTTTGGGAAGTTGGGAGAGGGGAGCAGGGAACAGGCAGGCATCACTCAGGGTTTATTTGCTTCTAACGGATTTCTCTTTAATTATTTATTGATTTAACTAAAAAAATGGATATGGTTAAATATTTCAAGCAGTACAAAGGGCCTGAAAAGTAATCTTTCTGTCTGTGGCTCTTATCCCCCAAACCCTGCCCCAGAGGTGGTCACTCTTACCCATCCCTTACTGATCCAGGGATCTCTGAAGAACAACCAATGGCTGGTAGCAGCCAGGAACTAGCCTCTGAAGGTAAACCAAGGCACTGTGAGAACCAGCCCCCAGCACTGCACTTCCCTGGGCTGATGCAGTTCGCGTGCAGAAGGGCCAGTGACCACCATTGCCACTGCAGCCAATCTGTTATTCTTCATTGTTGTCTTTGATTTAGACCCCATAGGGGTGAGATTGCAAAGGCTCCACACTAGGGTGGGACTGGGGCATTTGGTGTCCCCCTCTTTGGCTCTGTGCCATTGAGATGTCCCAGATTGGCTATTTTCTCTCCCTCCGAGTAGTCAGCCAGGGGGAAGTGCACAGTGGAAGGCAGCCAGGTGGGGAAAGGGGCAGAGGAAGCCTGCCCCAATCGCAGCAATACCTAACCTGCAGGGAGATTTCAAGGGGAGCTTTGCCATCCCCCTGCTCCTCCTTGGGCCTCCCAGGCTCACCTGAAAGGCAGTACTCTCTGTCTACCTTTCCCGTGGGAATTCAGCGCAGCCAACAGAACCCCTGAACTCTGCTGGGCTGCTGCCAGCAACGTTCAAGCCTTTCCCCCAGCTGGTTACAGTGACATGATGTCGTTTTTATTGAGGCAAGATTAGATTTTTTTTTTTTAAGTTTTTAGAAATGTAGTTCACATGATCTCCAGTACTTTTCCTGTCGCTGGAAGACTACAGAGCTGCCAATTTCAATTTGCTTCAGCTTTTATCACTAGAAGAAGCTTAAGAGAAAAAAGAAAGGGGAGAAAAGCCGGATGGAAATATTCCACTTGGCCCTGGCAGTTAACTTCAGGGTGGCAGGGGACACACGCATCGTCCCCTCTCTCATGTGTAACTGGTGTGATTAGGAAACTGAAGTCAGGCCTAACAGCTGGACAGTACACCATGTCCCAAGGGTTTTCATGCCATAGCCAGAGAGGAAACGCATGACTGGAGTCATTCATGGAAGCAGGAAAATATTAGAGGGGATGCTGAACTATCGGGAGATGGATAAAATAAACCTATAGAATAGTGCTCCCTCCTCTTAATTCTAATTTGACTCATTCTCTTCTTTGGAGGCAAGGTTCCCCATTCATTCATTCATTGAACATATTTATTGAGCATCTACTGTGTGCCTGGCTTGGCCGAGAATACAAGGAGATAAGGCTAAGTCTGTGTCATTCATCATTTTTAAAGGAAAATTTAAGATTGCCAATTGGCATGGATGATGGTTTTTTGGGTGCCAACTCAGTCCTCAAAATAGGTGATGTAATGAAAAATCTGAGAAAATGGGAGACTTAATCACATTGTTTTGACATCAGAGAATGGCAGCTGGAGGAGTAAAGGACATGCTGAAGAAATAAACGTCTCCCATTCAACAGAAGTATTAGGGTAGAAACAGTATTCCTGTATCCCCACCATTGACAGCCTCTCAGATCTCTGCTGGTCTGCTCCTCACAACAGCCTAGGAAGCAGAGAGAGGAAAAATTTGCCACAGCTCTACCTAGCACTGGTAGATGCTCACTCAGTGTTTGTTGAATAAATGTTGAGTAAACCCTCAATCTACATGGGCGAGGCAGGTTCAAAAGGAATCAAGAGATTGGTCCCAAGTCCCCAGCAGTAACTGGCAAAGCCTGGACTTGGACCCAGAGGTCGTGAATGTCCACATCAAAGCCCATGATTACTCCTGGAGGCACTACTGTCTGCAAATTTCTCCAAATGACCATCCTTCCTTTGACTGGTAGTAAAGTGACTCTGGACCCAACTTCCTCAAAGGTTGCAGTGAGTTTTGGGGGAGTCATTTTAGAGGCTGGAGGTCATGCTGACCTCAGAGGTAGACAGGGCACCTCACGAGGAGAGCCTGCATCCCTGGACGCTTTTCTCAGGGTTGAGTTGATTGGGCTAAGAACCCTGGGTAATTGGGTGTTATTCCTTGAGCATGGACTTCTAAACACTCTCAAATGGAGTTGGACATGTTTGGGGGGCTTTCCTTTTATAAATCTGTGTATCTCCCCAACTTGCATTTTATCTGTCAGTTATGTGGATCAGAAAAAGACCATTCAGAGCAAACTTGAGGAGAAAGAGCTTCCCATTTGTGTCTCGTGAGTTTTGATTTTCCTCTTCCATAAAGGGATAGGGTAAGTAAGTCCTAGGTAGCTTAGAAAGTGCTATCAGGGCCACAGGGGAAGGGGGCCTAACCTGTAGCAGTATCACTGGTCTGGAAGAGACCCAAAAAGTCATTGAGTCCTTTCCCCTGCCTCTGGGGGAGGAGAATTACAGCACATACCTAGGGGCTGGTGCTGGATATGTCCCTGCTGGGAAATGCAATGTGGAGACAGGCAGAGGGCAGAGGAAAGGAGAGTCTACGTGAATGAAAAGGGAGATCCTGTGGTGTGAAACTCCCTCTTCTTGTTCCTTTCACCCTGAGAGCATGAGGTAGTGCAGGAAGCTTTACCTTGGAAGTGAGAGAAAGATCTGAGTTCTGGTCCTGCCATCAACTTGTGTTGCTGAATATGGTGTTCATTGCTGGCTTTCTGAGCCTCTGTTTCCCCACTGGTAGTCTAATGGTTTTCAGACAATGCTTGGGGAGGTGTTGCTTCCCAGGGAACTCAAAGTCAGAACCTGTAGATGACACTGAGCCAGAGGGGCTCTCCCCAGCCCTCTTGTCCATCTGCCAGAAGGATCTGGCTTTTGCCTGTTCACACGTTGTGAACATGCAATTTTCCTCATACAAGTTTTGCAAAGAAAATATTACTTTTTTTTTTGAGTTCAAGTTCGAAGCCATCAACTAAGATGGTCTCAAAAATCCTCTCTAGCTAGAAAATCTTATGAATCTTCCCCTGCAATTCCCAGGTTTTTGGATTTTGCCTCCTTTGACTTGTAGCACACTGTCCTTTAACCACTTGTGTGCTGGGTTTTGGAGAAGACTTTTGAGAGTCCCTTGGACTTCAAGGAGACCCAACCAGTCCATCCTAAAGGAAATCAGTCCTGAGTGTTTACTGGAAGGACTGATGTTGAAGCTGAAACTCCAATATTTTGGCCACCTGATGCAAAGAACTGACTCATTTGGAAAGACCCTGATGCTGGGAAAGATTGAAGGCAGGAGGAGGATGAGATGGTTGGATGGCATCACCAACTCAACGGACATGAGTTTGGGTAAACTCCAGGAGCTAGTGGTGGACAGGGAGGTCTGGCACACTGACGACTATGGGATTGCAAAGAGTCCGACAGCACTGAGCAACTGAACTGAACTGAACTGATGCTGGGTTTTCTCTGCTCAAAAGCTCATTGCATCCCAGTTCCACAAAGGATTATGGGTATGGGGAAGCTGTTGCACAGTGCTGCGGGCAAAGTACTTGGCCCTTAAACGGCTCTTAGTTCAATGGGGTAGGCTGGAGACAGTGGAATGAAGAATGACAATAGTACCCAGTGTCTCTCTTCTAATATTCAGCATCAATTACTGGGACTTTGTCTTACTTCTCTCACCCACAGCCAGCTTATGTAGATCACTTAGTAGATGCCTAGTGAACATTTGCTAAAAGGATTGATTGATGAATGGCCTGTTTCTCTCTTTGGGAGGAATCACCCATGTATCTGTCGCTAAGGGCCTTCCCAGGACTGGAGCTATATGGATGCTGTGGGCTCTGTTTTCCTTCTATGAGCTGAGCTGATTACAGCTGTTGGTGGTATGGTTTAAACTGCGTCCTGTAAAAAAATGTGTTGAAGTCCTAACCCCCAGTATCTCAGAATGTGACCTTATTTCGAAATAAGGCTTGTTAGGGGTTTGTTTCTGATGTCATTAGCAAAAGTGAGGTCATACGGGACCAGGGTGGGCCTTTAATCCCAAATGACTGGTGTCCTTCTTAGAAGAGAAGATATAGGGACAGAGACGTGAGGAAGAAGCTGGCCGTGTGATGATGGATGCAGAAACTGCTGTGATGCCTTGACAAGCCAAGAACAGTAAGGAATGCTGACGAACACCAGAAGCTTGGAGAGGCAAGCAGAAATTCTCTTCTCTATGACAACCTAGAGGGATGAGAAGCAGTGGGAGGGGGAGGGAGGTTCAAAAGGGAGGGGACACGTGTCTACCCAGGGCTGATTCGTGTTGATGTATGGCAGAAACCAACACAGCACTGTGAAGCAATTATCCTCTAATTAAAAATAAATAAGTTAAAAGAAAAAAAAAAGAGTTTTCCTCTGTAGGTTTTGAGGGGAGCGTGGCCCCGCTGACACCCTGATGGCAGAGCTTCTAGCCTCCAAAACTCTCATGATCTATTTCTGTTGTTTCAAGCCACCTAGTTTGTGGCACTTTGTTTTGGCAGCTCAGACACACTAACATACCACCCCACCCCTCGTGTTATGCCTGAAAAAAAAACAGCTACAATCTGTTTTTCCTTTAACCTCTAGGAAATGGTCATAGGAAAATATTTTTGGTTTGAACTTACTTAATAATTACAGTATCTCATTGAAATATTTCATTTTAAGGATCTAGAACCTTCGTATGTTGGGTCGTATGTGTGGTGTATATTGGGTAGAAACAGAAACAGATCCCAAAGTAAATAACCTCCCCCTCAAATAACGCCCCTGCCTTCATCTTTTCAAAAACAAACTTGCGAGACTTGACTGCCTCTTTTGACCTGAGTTTGTACATTTGTTCAGTCCGAGGCTGAGTTTCACTTTCCTCCCGTCTGCGAGCAGGGCATGACTGTCTGGGTTAGACGTGATGCGGAACAATGATTCATCTTTCTTCAGAAATGATGCCACTTGCTTCTGAGTATCTTTCTTGCCTTTTGTTTCATTCACCCAACCTCCTGGTTTCCAGCTCTGGCCTCTCCTCGGGTGGCCTTGATCAAGAAGGCACAGCTCCTCCCCCTCCATCCCCAGGGAGATTCAGGAATTTGTGGGACCCACCTCATTTCTGGTTATTGAATAACTGATAGGGCACTGAATGTCAGGACTGAGAAAACAGAACGGCCTACCTGTTGGACCAAATGACCTCATAGCTCCGGCTGTTTTCATGGTGTCAGCTTGCACTGTCTCAGTGACTCTTTCACCACAAGCCACACTTACATCAGACTATTCCAATCATGGTCCCTGTGCTTCCAACACAGGTGAAGGACAGCCATTTACGGTTCTGATTAAGCCTGGGGCAGTCTTGCCAAGGGAAAGGGATCTTTTTTCATTGAAGTATAGTTAATTTATAATGTGTCGGTTTCAGGTGTACAGCAAAGTGATTCATACACACACATACACACACACACATATATGTTCTTTTTCAGATTTGTTTCCATTATAAGTTATTATAAGATACTGAATATAGTTCCCTGTGCTATACAGTAGGGCCTTGTTGTTTATTTTGTATATAGTAACGTGTATCTGTTAATCCCAAACTCCTAATTTATCCCCCTTCTCTTTTTTTTTCAGCCTTAAGAAAGGGAGATGTGAATGGGGAAGGAAGAGGGGCTTATGTGCTTTAATTCAGAATTCACTGTTAACCTCCCCACTGGTATTTCCAGCCCAAGGCTTCCCTCAGCAATAGAACTGGAGAAAAGCGGCCTCCCACCCTCCCACAGATCTGACCTGGCTGACATGGCTTTCTTGCAGGGAAGGGAAGCTTCTGGCGCCATTTCTCTAGCATGGGTACCGCAGCAGCCACGTGGTGGATGTCTTTGATCCACACAGCTTTGATGTGGAAACGACATTCTCTCTGGGCTTTAGCAGATGACCAGAGGGCTTCTTTCAGGTTGTATTTGTGGAACTGCTTTTCTCCTCTGGTGCTGGTTTCCCAGTCAGTCCGTGCCTCTGAGAGACACTGCCAGGGCAAGGAGAACAGGAAATGATCTTTTATTGTTTTTAATTTAAAATGAACTTGTAAATAGATGTGGCATTAGTTGTTTTTTTAAATGTTCCCCTATTCTTTATTTTTAAATTATTTTTAGATTGACATATAACTGCTGTACCATATTATATAAATTACAGGTATACAATACAATGATTCACGGTTTTTAAAGGTTATACTCTATTTAGAATTACTGTAAAGCACTGGCTCTGCTCCCCGTGTTGTACAGTCTATCCTTGTAGCATGATTTATACCTAATAGTTTGCATCTCTTACTCTTCCACCCCGTGGCCCCTGCCCACTTCTCTCTCCCAGCTAGTAACCACTAGTTGCTTTTCTGTGTCTGTGAGTGGAAAATGGTCTCAAATAGCAAGTCATGTTTTCCTCAAGTTAGACTGGAAAAACTAGGGGAAAACTGAAAGGGAGGTAGTTATTCTGTGGTGGTGTTAATGAATGCTTATTCATTCATTCATTCAACAGACATTTCCTGCATACTTGCTCTAGTCCACGTAATCTGTGATGTGCTGGGGAAGTCCTCTTAAAGACGGTGTCACAGCTCAGTGATACCAGTGTGACTTGTGCCTGAGGAGAAGACGTCTGCCGGAGGGGGCCGAGGGTCACAGGGGAGGAAGAGAGCTCAAGGAGTGGCGGGGAGAAGGGGAGGAGAGTTTTATCCTGGAACTAAAAGAGTGACTTTCAAAGCAGAAACCTTAGTTTCCCTGGTGGCTCAGATGGTAAAGAATCCATCTATCAATGCAGGCAACCAGGGTTCAATCCCTGGGAAGGTCCCCTGGAGAAGGAAATGGCAGCCCACTTCAGTATTCTTGCCTGGAGAATTCCATGGACAGAGGAGCCTGGTGGGCTACAGTCCATGGGGCTGCAAAGAGTTGGACAGGACTGAGTGACTAACACTTTCACTTTAGACGCTAGACCTCAGAATTCCCTGCGGGCATCAGAAATGAAGATTCTGGGCTCCCATTTCAGCCTGACAATCCAGAGTTTCAGGAAAGTCCTGAGTTTCTGCATGTGGATTCTTATATACTAAGTTGGAGAGGTCTACTTGAGGATTCTGTGTCAAAAAGGATGTTTCTAATGAGAGCTGGGGGCTTCCCTGGTGGCTCATCAGTAAAGAATCAGCCTCAAGTGCAGGAGACCTGGGTTTGACCCCTGGTCGGGAAGATTCTCTGGAGAAGGAAATGGCAACCCACTCCAATATTCTCGCCTGGGAAATCCCATGGACAGAGGAGCCTGGCAGGCTACAGTCCATGGTGTCGCAAAGAGTAAGACACGACTGAGCAACTGAACAGCAGCAATGAGCGCTGGAGCCGGTGGACAGACAAGCATGTCAGGAAGTCTGGCCTGGCCCAGAGCTCCGTGTACGAATGAATTCATTTACAGTCGAGACCAGAGCTGGTGTAGAGCTGAGCGAGAGAGTGCCTAGGACATCTTTTGCAAGACGCAAGGAGAAAGCCCTTTGTCCTCTAACTGATTTTGTCTCAAAACTTTAGAAAATCTCCTTTCTTTTGCTGTTTCCTCCAGCCATTTCTAAGGAAATTGTGTTAGGAAGTTTGAAGACATAAGTACGATTCCAAGGACACGGTGAGGGGGTGGTGAGGTGTGGTGGAGGGATGAATTATTTCTGTTGCCTGTTGCTTGATAACCTGCTTGGGGGAAACCCACATTTTCCTGAGGCTCCTTTGGTCAAAGGCCTACTGTGGCTCTTGCTCAAGTTGTCAGCCCACCAGCTCTGCATAGTTCTCAGCTCTTAGTAACCACCAGGGGAAAGAAAGGGCAGAGAATGGCAGGCTGCACAGCGTGCCCTGTGATCTGTCTATGTGTTCAGTGAGGAACCACAGTTGGAGAGAGTCAAACTCAAAAGCTGGAGTCCCCTGCTATCCACTCATTCCTTCAGCAGAAATCTTCTGAGTTGGTGGTGTTGGAGTTTGGGAAGAATATGACAGACACAGCCCCTGCCCTCATGGCGTTTGCAGCCTAGAAGGGAAGAGAAACCGGTGAAGGATGCATCGCAGTGAAGTGTGGCGAGAGCTGCGCCATTTCTTCCGTGGTTCCTGCGAGCCCTCAGTGGCCACGCCTGGCCCAGGGCTGGATGGCTAATTCACATCATTGATCTGAGATGTCCTGCCTTGCATTGGTTTGTTCCTTCGATCTCAAGCATTTGCTCAGCCTAATCGTGTGTTGTGTCGAATGAGTTATGTCCCAGACTCTATGCTAATAACATCAGAGGAAGATTTAATTAAAAATGAATAAAATGTAAAACTTTGTTCCAAGAAGCTCAGAGTCAAATGAGGGGCTCAGATGAGTGAAGCAACTGCTTTGAGACTGGGGTCGTGATTCTCGTGAACAGCTATGACCTGTGCCTTGTCACAGCGTAATGTGGGGTTGAGGTGGGGGTGGCGAGGGCAGAGTGATTGGCAGGGTCCACTGAGCTGGACCGGGAGCACATGTAAAAGTTTAGTCTTCTTTCAGTACTTCCCACAGAGGCTCACAGATGTCTATTTCATCATTCAGCTACTCAGTAATGATCGATTGAGTACCTACAATCAATCGATGATCTTTGATTAAGTACGTATGATTAATCGATGATGAAGATGCTCTTAGAGAACCAGCAAGGCAAATCATTAACCAATCAAACCAACACCTCATTGGTGTCCTGGCAGGTGACAAGTTACAGTAAAGCCCTGGGGACTAAATTAAAAAAGTAGTCTCTATCTCTTGCTCAAGGAGTCCACAGCTGAACTGAGACAGCCACACATGCTCAGTCACCTCCAACACTCCTAGTTTAGAAAAAGGTAGGTCCTACCCACCGGCAACAGCGAGTTTCCTTCTGAGTCTGACATGCCCTGTCACCCGGGTCAGGCAGTAAGTACAGCTCTTAATTTTTGCAACAAAATGCCAGCTCTGTTGTCTGCCAGACTGGTATCAAAAAGTAGTAGGATCTGTGGACAGCTACCTATATACATTGATAATAAAGTTCATTTTATTTCCAACTATAATACAATATGTACTCTTTTAAAAAATAGAAAAATGCTGAAAAGGTGAAAGAAAAATCATTCTTCTTATTCGTTATTTTTCTTCCTTTCCTTTTACGATTTTACATGATTATGACCATGATCATTGTAATACACCAGGTTATAATTCATTTTTGCTATTTAACATAAACTTCACTTTGAATGACTGTGTAATCTTTCATCATTGATGTACCATGATTTACTGAATACATTTAAGCATATAACTTTAAAATTTTTTTATTTTTCTTAAAGACAAATTCCCACAAGTGGAACTGCTCAAAAGAAGAGCCTTATTGAGCATTATTAATATCTCAATACATATTGCCAAATTGTTTTCCAAAGGGTCATATCATATTGATTTTTTTGCTTGTTTTTCATTTACTTAATTTTTAAACTTAATTTGAAATTCAATATTTATTTTACATTGGAGTATAGTTGATCTACAATATTGTGTTAGTTTCAGGCATACAGAGTCATATCAGCTTTTATTTAGTATATGAGAGTGCATGAGTTTAAGTCGTCTGCTGTTCATCTCTTGCCAAAACCCTGATTGAAATAACAAATTAAACTCCATCCTTGAATGTGATTGGGTCAACACAAAGAAATAAGTTTGAATTGCACTGAATTATAAATCAATTTTACATTGGACTATAAATCAATACACTCCCTTGACTTTTATTATGGGCTATTACAAAACAACAAAAAAGACACTTTTGGCATCTTCTGCTAAACCGTCATTGACAGCTCTTCCATTGTGTTACTCAATGTCCCTTATATCAGGACACATCCCTCTTTAACTTCAGCTCTATTTCCTTTATTTTTAATCAAGAAATGGTAGTTACTGTACTATAGTAATGGTAGTTACAAAGCTCATAGTCCACATTTGAGTTTGCTGGCAGTACGGGCTCTAAAACCATCTCTGCTCCTCTCCTGAAATGACTGAGAGCAGGTCCTAGGACCACTGGCCAAATGTGCATCAGTATCATTGATGGCAAAGCAAGCTTCCAAATCTGCAGCTTGTCTTTTACCCTCTGTATCAGGGAATGGGATGGGCCTTCCTGCTCCCTCCCTGGGCCTGCCTTTGGGACCTCAGTGTCCTGTCAAGTAGAAGCTGAGTCTGCTTATTCCAGCCACTGCTAGGAAAAGATGACGGCCTGCTTCTAGAGGACTAGGGAAACAGAAGCAGCTGAAGAAAGGCAGCCATCCTGCTGGGTGGTGGAGGGGGAGAGGGGTGGACAGTGAGGAGTGATTCCCTGTGCAGATAGCTTATCACAGAAATGGGGGGGACACAGACAGCAGGAGCTTGTCCTGCTCTGATGAGACCATGGAGCACAGTGCCCTGGAACCAGTGACCCTCACCCGGTAAACGTGACCCTCACCCACCTCATTAGTTACTCCTCCTCTCCAACAGGAGGGAGATGGAAAGTTCCAATCTTCTCCTTTTGTGGGCTGAGGAATACACATCTCTCCTCTACTGAACAGCAAAGAAGGGTAAATGAGGATTATCCCCAAGGGGACATAACTGCGGTAACCAGTTTAACCTAGGTGTCTAACATAATTGTCCTTTCTTCCATCAGTTTTGTTTCTGATTTTTTCCTCCATTTATATCTTGAGCTTTGCTTTGTCTTTATTTTTTAATTGTAACTTGATTTTTTGTATTATACTATATGTGAAGTGAAGTCGCTCAGTCGTGTCTAACTCTTTGCAGCCCCATGAACTGTAGTCCACCAGGCTTCTCCATCCATGGGATTTTTCAGGCAAGAATACTGGAGTGGGTTGCCATCTTCTCTAGGGGATCTTCCTGACCCAAGGATCAAACCCAGGTCTCCCACACTGCAGGCAGACTCTTTACCATCTGAGCCACCAGGGAAATCCATTTTATTATATATAAGTATTAAAAAGCAGAGACAGTACTTTGCCGACAAAGGTTGGTATAGTCAAAGCTGTGATTTTTCCAGTAGTCATGTATAAATGTGAGAGTTGGACCATAAAGAAGGCTGAGTGCTGAAAAATTTATGTTTTTGAACTGAGGTGCTTGAGAAGACTCTTGAGAGTCCCTTGGACAGAAAGGAGATCAAACCAGTCAATCCTAAAGGAAATCAACCCTGAATATTTATGGAAGGTCTGGTGCTGAAGCTGAGGTGCCAATATTTGGCCAGCTAATGCAAAGAGCCGACTCACTGGAAAAGACCCTGATGCTGGGAAAGACTGAGGGCAGGAGGAGAAGAGGGCAACAGAGGATGAGATGGTTGGATGGCATCACTGACTCCATTGCCATGAGTTTGAGCAAAGTCCAGGAGATAGTGAAGGACAGGGGAGCCTGGCGTGCTACAGCCCATGGGGTTGGACACAACTTATTGACTGAGCAACAATAATATCAGTTCAGTTCAGTTCAGTCACTCAGTCATGTCCAACTCTGCGACCCCATGGACTGCAGCACACCAGGCCTCCCTGTCCATCACCAACTCTCAGAGTTTACTCAAACTCATGTCTATTGAGTTGGTGATGCTGCCCAACCAGCTCATCCTCTGTCGTCCCCTTCTCCTCCCGCCTTCAATCTTTCCCAGCATCAGGGTCTTTTCCAATGAGTCAGTTCTTCGCATCAGGTGGCCACTGTATTGGAGTTTCAGCTTCGTCATCAGTCCTTCCAATGAATATTCAGGACTGATTTTCTTTAGGATCAATAGGATCAATATTTTCCTTTAGGAACGATAATATACAAGTATGTAACTGGAGGCTTGGAATTCTAAGGCTCACATGTACAAGACACAGTGAACAACATAATACATTTTGTGAGTGAGGCCTAAAAAACTAGAGTCAGTGAGAACTTGAGTTATCAGGCATGACTTTCCTATGAGTAGCAGAGCTTGAGCTGAGTTTGACCAGGTGCGAGAGTTCTGAGATCAAAAGCAGCGCTGGAGGTGAGAGTAATCGTAACTATATATGAATAATTGTCATCTCTCTAGTCCCTTATGTTTGTAAAGTATTATAAGCCCCATTATACTACCTAATCCTCACTCCAACCTTACGCAGTGGATTTTCCGATCATCTCCATTTTACGCATGGGGAACTGGGCTTAGAGAGGTCAAACGGTGGATCTGGCAATCATACTTGGGTCTTCTGGCTCCAATTTCATCTTCATTCCCATATCCTTCCCTACACTGTCTGAGCTGCGTGAGGAGAGCAACCTGACTGACGAGGCAGCAGTGCTCTAAAATGCAGTGGGAAACTGATGCTGAGGCCAGGCCAGGTCAAGAAGGCCCCCCAGCACCAGGCAGAACAGGCTTCCTGCAGAGCGAATAGGGAGTCCGAGAAGGCTTTTGAGCTGAGCGCCAAACAATTCAGGGGGTGAGACCAGTCAGCCTGAGGGCTAGTGTGCACAGAAGACGGGAAAGTAGAAAGAGGGAGTGTGGGAACAGGGATGCTGCTGAGGGGGCTTCAGGAAGAACCCCGAGTCTCCAGATAATACTGGCTTCTTTCCTGGAGGTCAGCCCTGTGCCACGGAACCGGGAAAGTTCCGTCATTCACTCTCTTTATGAGCGAGTCCATAGCTCCGAGTTTTGGTCCGTGTTATTGTCAGCTTTTCTGCTTCTCCTCACCTCAGGGTCCTCTCTCTGTAAGCACACTTGTGATGGGAACAACGCACTGGCAGTTACTGCGAGTTGGAGCAAACGTGGAGTTCTCTCATTTAATGAATATTTACTGAGAATCCGCTCTGCGCTTGGCACCGTGCAACATTCCTCTACTGGAGAGACAGGAAGAATGTGTGGCGGGGCAGCTGGCTCAGGTGCTCTGGGCTGAGGCAGGGAGGAAGCGGGGAGAGAGGGCGGGGGGCAGGAGAGGGGGAGGTGTGTAGACAGGGCCACAGAAGATGCAGGAGAGGGTGGCCCAGGCTGGCTCCTTTCCTTGCCAGGAGATCAATGATTAGGCCTGGGTCCACCAGCAACAGGGACTGTCCTGCTCGGAGGGTGGCCCTCTCATGTGATCAAAGGGTGTCTTGGCAGTGCCAGCAGCCCCAGCCCCGGGGAACCGCTCCTTTCTGCTCTGCGGTGACCACGATGGGCCCTCTGGCACCGGCTGCTCCCTAAGGAGCAGTTGGGAGCCGCTCCCTTCCCCTCCTCCACCCACTGCGGCCTGCTGGGGCCTCAGCGGGGAGCCCCACCCTCAGGGGAAGTCTGTGCTGTGAGGTGCGACAGGACACCTGAGGCCAGCCCCCACTGACTCACTGTGTGCCCCGGGGGCAAGCTATTTCTTCTCTGGTTCCTTCCGCTTTCAGAACTGGAGCAGCTTCTCTTAGCTCTGAATCTGTGAGGGTGATTATAACCGAATTGCACCGTGTGTGTGTGTGCGTGTGTGTGTGTGTGTGTGTGTGTGTGTGTGTGTGTGTGACTGGCTGTTTAATAGGGTGCTAAGACAGCAGGGGGCTGTCCTTCCTGCCCCCCAGACCCACACGTGTGGCTCTCATTACTGTCAGGAGGCCTTAAGTCGGCCCCACGGAGATGAGAACAGACCCCTTAATTAGGCATAGTTCCCAGAGCCAGGGAGGGACCAGCCTGGGCCTGGCTGCCCTGGCCTCGCGGGGAGCCTGCCTGCAGGGCTGGCGTGGGGGAGGGGAGGCTGCGGCCAGGGCATCTGAAGGACTCAGCAGTTTACACTTCGCTGACCCGATGGCTGAATGGGGCCCTGTCCACCCCCACGGGGGTCTGGAATCTTCAATTATGGCAATTACATCAACGGGGTCGGAAGGCAGCACTTTCCACTGAAGAGGTTCAGGGCTTAAAAGAGAAATCCTAAAGCCACTGGTTTTCTTTCTTTCTTTCTTTTAAAGGGATTGGGTTGATGGAAGAAAGCCCCCATCTGCAGTCTAATTGGGCTGTGGGTAGGAAACAAAGGCACGGCACATATTGGGGGGTGAAATCTGGCCGGCACGTGCTCCCCCGCCTCTGGACCTCTGGCTCTTCTCTCAGACCACTTTGTGTCCTGGTGCACGTACGTCTCCCCCGGCACCTTCCCAAGCTTGAATGTGATGCCTTCATCCCTGAAATCTCCCAGCACACAGTGCAGAGGGTGGCAGTTGAGGCAGCACTGAACTGGTGGTAGAAGAGCTGAGTAAGTCCTGGGAGGAGGCACTTAGTCTCTATGATCCTCAATTTCCACATCTGTAAAATGGGCACAATGCTGTCTCTCCTTCCTCAGGTTTGAAGAAGACTGACTCTACTTCCTGCTACATACTCCAGTGAATCAGGCATTTTCTGTCTCTCAGCCAGCCTCTAGGTTGCTAGCACCCCAGTGTGACCCTTCTGCCAGCAGCCTGGGTGCACCTGGACACTTGTTAGAAATGTAGAGTCTCAGGCCCCACCCCAAACATGCTAAATCAGAACCTGCATCTCCCCAAGCTCCCTAAGCTCACCAAGTTCCTGTGCACATTCAAGTTTAAGATGCACTGCTCTAAACTGAAACTTACACACAATAAACATGAGTTAAATGAATAAGTGAGAGGGAGCCTGTGGCCTTTTTCTCATCTGTAAAATGGAAATAATCATCTTTATTCTTCCCATATGGGGGATGCTGGGAGGACCAGATAAAGTGAAAAGTAAAAGTGGAAGTCGCTCAGTCGTGTCTGACTCTTTGCTACCACATGGACTATAAACAGTCTGTGGAATTCTCTAGGCCAGAATCTTCCCAACCCAGGGATCAAACCCAGGTCTCCCGCATTACAGGCAGACTTTTTACCAGCTGGGAAGCCCCAAGAATACTGGAGCAGGTAGACTATTCCTTCTCCAGTGGATTGTCCTGACCCAGGAATCGAACCAGAGTCTCCTGAGTTGCAGGAGGATTCTTTACCAACTGAGCTATCAGGGAAGCCCCAGATAAAATAGTCATGTGTAATTGTAAACTCGTGTTATTCAGTCACTCACAAATTCATTCAAGAAACATTTACTGAGCAGCTTTAAGGCGGGTTTTGGATTTAGAATAAACTGTGGAAAATTCTGAAAGAGATGGGAATACCAGACCACCTGACCTCCCTCTTGAGAAACCTGTATGCAGGTCAGGAAGCAATAGTTAGAACTGCACATGGAACAACAGACTGGTTCCAAACAGAAAAAGGAGTACGTCAGCGCTGTGTATTGTCACCCTGCTNGGGGGTTTGGGGGCTAGGGGGAGCTAACTCTGACAAAGTTTTTGGCCCCCTGGGAGTTTCTGTGTTTAATGATGGGAGGGATAAGTTTGCATGGCTCCAGGGTCCCAGTGTTTGCCTAGAAACTCAAGAAGAAGCCCCGGTGTGGGGCCCAGTGACCCCACTGAGGGGTGTGGGTAACTGGAGTAAAAGAAAATAAGCCAGTGGAACAGAGCAGGGGGAGAAGCTGCAGGGCAGCAGAGGGGGACGTCCCAGGCCGCTGCTGAGAGGCCCTGAGCGAGTCAGGGCCGAGTGCTGCTCCCTGACTGGGGAGGGCAGCTGGGCCCTCAGGCTCGCCCAGAGGCCACTGCTGCACCTGGCCTAGCCCGCAGCTGTGCTCCAGCCCGCGGCCCACGGCAGCAGCCCGCCTCTGTCAGCACAGCCAGAGGAGAGCTCCGCTGCTTCACTGAGTTTCTCCTGCCTACCACCGCCCACTCGGGGAAAGCCGGTTTCAAGGACAGAACTCTGCCTACAACAGGGATGGCTGGATCAACCACAGAGGAGGGACACTGGGGGCCCTCTTTGCACACACACAGAGGCTTGGCTGTACTGGGTTGCCTTCCAAGATTCACAGGCTGCCAGCAAAATCCTTGAGTTTTCTCCTTGAGAAACTGAAGTTCATTCTTGGGTGCCCTGTAACTGCATTCTCTTCGCTTCTACCTCCACGTCTCTTTTCCCACCATCAAAAAGACCTCGGGCCTGGAAGAGTCTCAGAGAGTAGCCTGGCCAGTGGTTGCTAAACTGCTGATCTTCACCTGGGAAACTTTTGAAAACACACATTGCCAGGCTCTGTGCCTGGATGCTCTGACTCAGTAGGTCTGGGCCCGGTCCCCGTCCAGCTGCTATTCTGTGTGTCCCACGCTCAAGGCCCAGAGAGCACTTTCCCTGCCTGTGCTTGGCAACCAGTCTTTCCTGGTGAATTTATCGTTCTCATTAAGGGAATGGCTCTCCAAACCCGCTGAGAGGACCAACGCTATTGTGTTCCCGACTGCCTGAATGCCGCCTGGCCAGGAGAGGGTTTCTGCCCTGGCTCAGTTCCCTGTCTTCAGGAGAAGGAGCCCTTGCCTGCGGTGGTTGCCTTGGGAAGCGTCCCCTAGGCAGTGTGGAGAGCTGGGCAGCCAGACGACCCTCACCAGGGTCCAGGTCTGCCAGGCCGAGGTGAGGGGCTGTGGAGAAACACAGCTGAACTCCCACCCACTCCCCTCCCCCTCCCCATCAACACACCCCTCAGGGCACTGAAGAGTGGGCTGTCCTCTGGCTGAATCGAGACCCTGGGCATGACTCTAGGGAAACACTTGAATTTTCGTTTCTAAATCCCAAGAAATGCTTGGCAAAAGGATAACAGTGATTTTGTTCCATGTGCCCAAGATGTACTCACGTGGGCTCCTGTGTGCTTCTTGTAACCATCCTGGGAGGAGACAGGACAGGATTACTTCCCCCTCCCCCACCCTCCCCGCTCCCCCAGCGGAGCCAGCCAAGCTCAGGAAGGGTGTGTAGCCATCAGTGCCTACGATGCATGTAAGGTGCCCTTAAGTTGTTCAGAAAGAAACTGTGTGTGTGTCTATACCTAGATGCATACAGATACACACAGAGAACAGCTGATAAAATAAATGGGGTAAAATGTAGCAATGCAGGTGTTACTGTACTGATTTGTTTTTACACAATTTGGAAAATTTAAATTTGTATTCAAATAAAAGAATTTCTTCATCAAGGTGATGTGACTTATTCAGGGACACAGAAAAAGTTAATAGTGAGACCGTGTGCACAAAAGGCCCACAGGTCACATCTCATCATCTTTTTATTTATATATTTCTTAGACTCAAATGCCAGGTCTTGAGTGAAACTTCCTGGGCCTCCTAGACATGATTGTGTACTTTTCCTACCACTTATGACAACAGAGGACTGAATTATTTTTAATTTAGTGCCTGTTTCTCTTGCTGGGCTGGAAGCTCCATGAGGGCAGGTCTTGTTTGTTCTTTATCCCTAGGGTCTAGTGCAGTGACTAGAACAGAGGGGATGCCCAACTAATAATGTTCGTTGACAGGATGAGCGAATGGACGCTGGAGTGCCACAGTTGTGCACAGGTGGACACACGCAGGCTCGTGCTTTCTGTTCTTAGTTCCATTGCTCTGTGTCATAGGCAGGCTGGGGATGCCAGGATTTAGAAGGCAGCTGGCACTGTGGCATCCTGCCTCTGGAAATGACATCTGGGAATGAATGACATCCTTTGGGAAGAGAGGAGGCAGCCCCTTCCCAGCCAGTGCCTCCCTGCCCTCCCCACCTCTTCCGGAGAAAGAGTGATGCTCTTGCAGCAGGTGGTGAAGGGATCCCAGAGACTGGGGGCTGGGAGAGGGGGCAGGGATGCGGTCTGGAAATCGCGGCCTTTCTGGAAACAAAAGAGCCCTTTAAAGTCACTTGATATCGTGTTTTCTAGCACTGGGCCTCTGCCAAGCCCATTCTTCCCATTGTGAAGGAGGAGGAACACCAGAGACCTACGCTCTCTCCTCCTGACGCACAGCATGGAGAGAGGGGACCTGGGCTGTGTGGGGCAGACCCCAGGGGCCCCAGGTGTGCTCATGAACTGTAGAGTTTTCATTTTCACTTTTGATACATCTGTCAACATTCATACACTATAAACATTGGTGAGCTGAAGTCCTCCTCCCAGCCCTGCCTTCCAGACATCCAGTGCTTCCCATAGATGTGTTTAGTTCTTATGAATCTTTCTATAGTTAGTCTGCATATAGCCAACTAACTCTCTCTATTTCCTGTAGTGGTGGGATTCCATATACACTACATCTTGCCTTTTTCACTTAATAAAATATTTTAGTGCTTTATCCATCGGTTCAGTTCAGTNCCAGTGCTTCCCATAGATGTGTTTAGTTCTTATGAATCTTTCTATAGTTAGTCTGCATATAGCCAACTAACTCTCTCTATTTCCTGTAGTGGTGGGATTCCATATACACTACATCTTGCCTTTTTCACTTAATAAAATATTTTAGTGCTTTATCCATCGGTTCAGTTCAGTCACTCAGTCATGTCTGACTCTTTGCGACCCCATGGACTGCAGCACGCCAGGCCTCCCTGTCCCTCATCAGCTCCCAAAGTTTACTCAAACTCACGTCCATCTAGTCGGTAATGCCATCCAACCATCTCATCCCCACACAGATCCATAAAAGACTATCTTTGGGTGTTTTCTTGCTGCGCTGTGCTTAGTTGCTCAGTCGTGTCCAACTCTGTGACCCCGTGGACTGTCCCCCACCAGGCCCCTCTGTCCATGGGAATTCTCCAGGCAAGAATAGTGGAGTGGATTGCCATGCCCTCCTCCAGGGGATCTTCCCAGCCCAGGAATGCAACCCAAGTCTTCTGCAGTGCAGGCTGATTCTTTACTATCTGAGTCACCAGGGTTTTTTTGGCTTTGTAGTAGTTGATAGTATCAGTGTCCTGGGGAAGATGTCCCCCAACTTTTCTATATCTAAGGAGCCAAGCTCCAGCCTTCCCCTGCCACGCTGTGTACAAGAATCTCTCACTCTGTTTCTGGGTTGTCCTGAACAATGATATATAGAGATGCGAGGGCCTTACACCGTGCTCTCTAGAATGGTGACTACTAACTGACTCGATGGGCGTGAGTCTGAGTGAACTCAGAGTTGGTGATGGACAGGGAGGCCTGGCGTGCTGTGATTCATGGGGTCGAAAAGAGTCGGACACAACTGAGTGACTGAACTGAACTGAACCTCATATGGCTTTTGAGCCCTTGACATATGGCTAGCTGAGTTGAGATATGCTGTAAATGTCAAACACTCACTGGATCTTGAAGACAATCTAAAAATGTAGAATATCCTATGAATTATTTTTTATATGTGTTACAAATTGAAGCTATAATTTCTGAATATATTGGTTAAATATTAAAATAAATTTCACTTGTAAAACATTTTTGTAAGTGTGGTCACTAGATTTTCTAAATTACACATGTGACTCACATTCAACGGTCAGCATATTTCTCTAGGACTAGGCTTCTTTGGAGGCTTGGAGCCTCAGGAAGGAGCTGGGGATGGGAAGGAACTAAGAGAACAGGAGTGGAGAAAGCAAAGGAATGGAAACAGATGGGCAGCAGTCTGTTGGAAGTTCCCAGGCTAGGGCTCAGGAGGACTGGGTCCCTGCCCGCCTCAGTGACTTTCTGGGAGACCCCAGGACTGGCCTCCTCCTTACTGGGTCTAGGCTTCTTCTTGTGTGCAAGACGATGACTAGGTGGCAGAGAACTGCCTCCAGGTGGGCAGGATTCCTCTCTGCTTTGTTCTCTGCTGTCTCCAGAGCTAGAACGGTGCCTGGCACAGTCCTAGTATTTGCTGGGTGGCTGAATGAAAGTAGGAGGTGAAATACATCAAAAATTTGATTTTTCCTTTCTAGATTAAGTGTTCAGCTCATCAAGATATTAGAAGTTGGAGGCCTCTAGAGATCATAGGATGCCTCAGACTTTGAAGCCAAGACTTAGAGGATCTGAATGACAGAGATGGGCCCACCTCCAATTTCTTCACTCCTACAACCAAAGAAGTATCCAAAGGGAAAAAAAAATGCTGTTACAAATTAGCCTCTGCAATGGCTTCCCGGGTTAGGCAGTAGTAAAAAAAGTCTACCAACCAATGCAGGAGATGCAAAAGATGTGAATTCTATCCCTGGGTGGGAAGATTCGCTGGAGGAGGAAATGGCAACCCACTCTGATATTCTTGCCTGGAGAATCCCATGGGCAGAGAGGCCTGGCAGGCTATGGTCCATGGGGTCACCAAGAGTCAGACACAACTCAGAGACTGAGCAAGCACTTGGTAATATCTACTACCAATACAGCCTGGCTGTGGCACCCCTCCTTCCCCTCCACCTGTGTTCAGGGTATGAGAGTATGTTTACTGCTTCTGTTAGGCAGAAGGCCTGAGAAAGAATGGGATCAAGAGCATCCCACTCAGAATCAAGGGCTCAGCGTTTTCCAAGGCCATTTACTCAGAAGGGCCTGAATCCACAGGCAGAGGCCTGTCATCTCCCCAGGCTCCCAGCCCGAGGCCACTGGCCCAGAGAAGCTGGAAGCCAGCCCTAGGCCGTGAGGAGCCAGCCGGCTGCCATCAACAGCGAGAGAGGGCGGCCTCTAAATCAGCCCTGCTAGGGTGGGAGGCCCGGGCGGGGCATGGAAGGGATTTTCCTAGATTATACTGAGAGAATGACAATGGGGAGGGAAAGGAGCCGAGTTCCCACAGAGTGTCCGGTCACTCCTGTGGGGGGCTGTGGGAGCCGGGCCCGGCTGCCTTTTTCTCTCTGGGTAGCAGCACACACAGTTTTTAATAATTAAGTAACTTTAATTGTCCTGGGAAAGCAGAGCTCGCCTTGGGGCACGCCGCACAAACTCATAATTAATGTTACCAAGAGAGATTAGCAAAGGAGAACTGAGAAATGATTCACTTTTTAAAAAGCGCCTCACTGTTAAGCCTTATTATCCTAAGTTTAGAACCTCATTTATCTGCTAGGAGGAAGAAAAAAAAAAAAGACCCAAGACTCAGAATGAATGCATGTGAAATTAAAACTCCATGCCTTTGTAATCTGGTTTAAAAACATCAGATGGGAAAATGTTGCTATTTCTTGATTCCATTCTAGTGACGGAAGGAAAATTTTAAGACAGAAGACTAAAATTAATACATAATAATGCATTAATAAGAACTCAAGCTTCTTACTGCTGCCCCTGTTGCTTAGAAATTATTTCACTTAAAGATTTTTTTGGAATGACTTTTACTCTCTGACTTTCTTTGAGAGACATACCCAGTTCTGTGTAGTTTTCAGTGACCGTTCTCATGAAATGATATTAGTGGAGTCTCTGTGATGTTAGTGTTTAGTCCACGCTGGATGAATTAATGAACGAGCAAGCACACAGACCCAAGACGGGAGGCCCTCAAAGAGGAAACGGGGAATATGGCAGCTGTGATCCAGCTGGGCTGGGAAGGAGAGGGAGACAGAAGCTTCGAAAGTCAGGAGTGGGCGTGAGAGCGAGAACAAGGCTAAGGAGAAGCCAGAACCCCGTGTGGCCCTTGTGCGTAGTTAGCAATCCATAGATAGTGCACGATCAGTGGAGGGAACTCGTGAGGGTGTCTCCTCCATAGTCCCCGTGTCTTCACGGCACTGCCCGGCTTTCCTCCTCCACTCAGACAAGTCTCCTAGACGAGGTGCCCCATTCTTTCCCAGCATCATCTTGGGATCTTCTTCCGTTTAGTTGATGGACACTGATGCCTACTAGGATCCAGGCACCCTTTTACTCAGACTTAAGGGCACCTGTTCACTCAAACAGCAGGTGTGCAGTCAGGGGCTTCGGCTTAACCTACCCTTCACACAGGCTCCCTTCTCCTGTCTGCGCCTCCGAGTCCTCACACTCCAGTGCAGACTTCCCTGAGGCTCTCTGGAGAGTGAGCAGGAGACGGAGACACTGCAGAAGGGGTTCCTGACGCCCCTTTTCCTGGAAACTGTGGAGGAGTTTGTGTCTGGCTTCTCCTCAGCCTCAATTCTATCCTGCGGGGTGCTGTTCTGGCCACAAGCCCACCAGTCAGGGCTCAGACGGCCAGCCCCTCATCCCTCCCCTAAAGCACAAGCAGGGACTGCCCCATGCAGCCACCCGCGAGGGTGCTCAGGGCATCCCTGAGACTCTGCTGTTCCCTGGACATCAGCCACCCCCAGCCCATGCGGCCACCCTCGAGTGTGCTCAGGGCATCCCCGAGACTCTGCTGTTCCCTGGACATCAGCCACCCCCAGCCCAACACCTCCTGGCAGCTGAGGGAGTAACTAATGAGGTGGTAGCTGATTCAGCTCAAGGTGCTGTTCTTCTCAAAGTCTCTCCATGTGGTCAGAGAGCGTACCAAGAATGAAAGCTTTCAAGACATGAAGGGACAGAGCCGTTTGCTTCCTGGTAATGTCCGTCTGTGACCACAGGCAAATTGTGTCTGGGCTGTTTTTGCCTGAGGGGAAAGGGTGGAAAGGGCACCGAGGAGGCTCCCCCAGAGCTTTCCCTGAGCAAGACAGAAGCTGGGACACTGAGTGCTGAGGTGGCAGAGGCTGGGAAAAGCCCTCAGACCTGTGAGAAGCTGTTGACAGTAATCCAAGTATTTCATTTTGGTTCTTAAGTACTGTGATCTATGTTCCTGGTCTTTTCTAGGAGGTGAGGCTCTCTATAAAATTATTATCTTGGAGCTCAGGAAAAAGCACACACATTTTTGTTCATTTACTCATGTTCCAATCATCAATTATTATTTACTTAGCTTGTGTTTCCTGAGAACCTGTAATATGTTATAGACAATCAGGATCCCTGACATCGAGGCTTGGGTGAAGTGTGATTTTTAGATTTTAAGTAGATTGTACAGGCCCGTGTTAAACAACTCAAATTGTTAAAAAAAAAAAAAAAAAAAAAAAGTAAAAAATAAGCCCTTTCCCTCTTATTCTTGTTACTCTGCCCCCTGATCCTCTCCTAGAGACAACCATTGTCAGTTTCTTGTGCATCCTTCATAGATGGTCCATGCATACACTTGTATATATAGTGTGTGTGTTTGCCTTCTTTCAAAATGGTAGTCTATCATGGACAGTTTCTACATCGTTTCTTTGCTTATAAAACTGTATCAGAGAGATAGCTCCGTATCAGAGCACAGAAAGCCAATCTTTCTAAACGGTGGATTAGCATTTTATTTAACCTGTATTTCATTTTTTAAAGCTACTTGCCTACTGATGGGTATTTGGGTGGTTTTCATTATTTTACCTTTCACTTGTTTTCTAAACATACAAGTCTTAACTTTTATCTTGGAGTAATTAATCTTAGAGTAATCTTGGAATATAGTGGAAGTTGCTGGGGGACAAAAAATTGAGAGAGAAAGAGTGCTCTCTGAAGTCTGTATTAATTAGCTATTGGGGGCTTCCCTGGTGGCTCAGACGATAAACAATTCACCTGTAATGAGGGAGACCTGGGTGCGATCCCTCGGTTGGGAAGATCCTCTGGAGAAGGGAATGGCGACCTGCTTCAATATTCTTGCCTGGAGAATCCCATGGACAGAGAAGCCTTGTGGGGTACAGTATATGGGGTCGCAAAGAGTCGGACATGACTGATTGACTAAGCACAGCTTTGGGGCAAGTGCTATTGCCTCCCTGGGTCTCAGTTTCACCATCTATCAAATGGGACATTGGGCTCCAGCTAGCATCTAGCGTCCCTCCCAGCCTGTCTCCCCAAACTCCAGAAACAGCAAAGTGCCCCACAGAGAATCGGCTGGCTGGGCCATGGGTAGGCTCCAAGGGGCCCAGTGACCCGATGAGCTTCTCCTGTCGCTGATCTCAGAGACACAATAGTGAACTCGGGCAAGTTGGGCCTTGCTCTCCCAGGGACCCAGTGTGATTCAGGGCCTGTAGCGTGGCTTCTCCTTCAGTAAATGAGCTGCAAGACACCTTTCTTGGCAGTGGGCTTAACGAGGGCTCAGGGAATGTCTGATTACTCATCTGTTTTGCAACGGCAGCAAACTCCCGGCGAGAAGAGGAGGCAGCTAGCGTGGCTTCCTTCCTGAATTAATGACGTAAGCCTTATGAATGACTAATCAGTTCAGCAAGGAGCACAACTGGGTGGTCGAGTTGGGGCTGCGGGTGGCAGCCAGGCAGCTGGTGCAGACAGTGCTGGGAGGGCTCTAACCTCCCCTGCTCTCCGCTTGGATGCCTTGGGGTCTCCATGCTGTCCTCTTACGGGGACAGAAGTGGGGTCAGATCTCCTACCCAGACACACACCAGTTTCCACTGTCTCCTACAGCCTCTTTACCTGGGACATCAGCCCTGTCAGCTGATTGCAAACTCCCCCTCCAGCCTCAGCTTCGGTCCTTCTGAGGGAAATCGACACGCTACCAGAGAAATCCAGGAGTGAAATCCAAAATACACAATTCTGTGGGACATACCTTTGTTGTTGTTTAGTCACTCAGTCATGACTGACTCTTTTGTGACCCCATGGACTGTAGCCCACCAAGCAACTCTGTCCATGAGATTTCCCAGGCAAGAATACTGGACTAGAGTGGGTTGCCATTTCCTGCTCCAGAGGATCTTCCTGATCCAGAGATCAAGCCCATGTCTCCTGCATTGGCAGGTGGATTCTTTACCACTGATCCACCAGGGAAGCCCAGGATATACCCACTGTGTACCTAAGAAGGAATTCTGAGATGTATCAGAATTTTTCTAGGAGGAAACATAAAAGTGGTGGAATTGTTCTTTGAGCCATACTTTTGTTATAAGAACCATGAAAGGAGGGCCTCTTTCCTGGATAGTTTTCTTACCCCTCTTATTTCATGCTGCTTATTGTGTGTTTTAGACTCGGACCATTCCTTGGACTGCAAGGAGATCAAACCAGTCAATGGTAAAGGAAATCAGTCCTCAGCATTCACTGGAAGGACTGATGCTGCAGCTGAAATTCCAATAGTTTGGCCATTTGATGTGAAGAACTGACTCATTGGAAAAGACCCTGATGCTGGGAAAGACTGAGGGCAGGAGAAGAAGGAGGTGGTAGAGGATGAGATGTTTGAATGACATCATAGACATGAGTCTATGTCTATGTTGATGAAGGACAGGGAAGCCTGGCGTGCTGTAGTCCATAGGGTTGCAAAGAGTCGGACACGACTGAGCGACTGAACTGAACTGAATTGATTGTAAATTTGAGGATTAATGGGAGCTGGAGAGACTATTTCTCCTTTAAGTAAAGGTCTCTGGCTTCAAGGTGCTTCCCACTCCACCTCCCTTCTTTCTTCAAGCTTCCCCCATCAGGCTGGTCCTGGCCCTCTACTTTCCAGCAGTGATTAGGCCACTGCCTTTTGTGGTGGCCCGAGGGCCTGACTGGACTATAGCTGTGCAGTGCAATTCCCCGGGTTGGGGTTGGGGAGGGGAGCATAGGGTCTGGCCTTACCTGGTCCCAGTCCCAGAAGTCTTGCACAAGCTCCTTCCATCAGGGCATGGGTCCTGAGAGGCCTCCCTCCACTACTCCCAGGCCAGGGGGAGCTCTGCCCACTAGCCCCTAACTCCTTGGACAAGAGGAGTCCTTTCCTGCTGACTCCTTCCTTTTGGCTTCATTCTGAAACTGCTCTGATTGACATACCAGACTTGTGTCCTCAGTCTGTGCATTTCAGACTCAGGCCACAGGAAGTCTCTGAGACACTATGGTAGGGGTCATCTGTCTCTAGCAGTGTGCACTAGGCCCTGTCTCTGGGACTTGTCTTGGAATGCTTCCACCAGCCTTTCCATGGTCGACCAATTCATGGTAGGGGTGTTCTCTAAATTTCTCCTTCTTCCTACCATATCTCCTTTCCAGGCCGTTGTAGTCCAACATGGTCCCTTGAGGTTGAAGAGAATCACCATTTAACACAGGGTTCTGCCCAACATAGATGCTCAGTTGTTGAGTGATGCTTCTTATCTTGGTTCAGCTCAATTCAGACGTGTCTGACTCTGCAACCCCATGGACTACAGCACGCCAGGCCTCCCTGTCCCTCACCAGCTCCTGGACTTTACTCAAATTCATGTGCATTGAGTCGGTGATGCCATCCAACCATCTCATCCTCTGTTGTCTTCTTCTCTTCTCGCCTTCAATTTTTCCCAGTGTCAGGGTCTTTTCAAATGAGTTGGTTCTTCTCATCAGGTGGCCAAAGTATTGGAGTTTCAGCTTCGTCATCAGTCCGTCCAATGAATATTCAGGACTGATTTCCTTTAGGATTGACTTGTTGGATCCCCTTGCAGTCCAAGGGACTCTCAAGAGTCTTCTCCAATACCCCAGGTGAAAAACAGCAATTCTTCAGTGCTCAGCTTTCTTTATAGTTCAGCTCTCACATCTATACATGACTACTGGAAAAACCATAGCTTTTACTAGATAGACCTTTGTTGGTAAAGTAATGTCTCTGTTTTTTAATATGCTGTCTAGATTGGTCATAGCTTTTTATCCAAGGAGCAAGCGTCTTTTAATTTCATGGCTGCTGTCACCATCTGCAGTGAAATGTGGAGCCCCCCAAAATAAAGACTCTCACTGTTTCCATTTGCCATGAAGTGATGGGACCAGATGCCATGATATTAGCTTTCTGAATGTTGATTTTTAAACCAACTTTTTCACTCTCCTCTTTCACATTTATCAACAGGCTCTTTAGTTGTTTGATTTCTGCCATTAGGGTGGTGTCATCTGCGTATCTGAGGTTATTGATGTTTCTCCCAGAAATCTCGATTCCAGCTTGTGCTTCATCCAGCCTGGTATTTTGCATGATGCACTCTGAATATAAGTTAAATAAGCAGGGTGACAATATACAGCCTTGACGTACTCCTTTCCCTATTTGGAACCAGTCTGTTGTTCCATGTCCAGTTCTAACTGTTGCTTCTTAACCTGCATACAGATTTCTCAGGAGACAGATCAGGTGGTCTGGTATTCCTATCTCTTTCAGAATTTTCCAGTTTGTGGTGATCCACACAGTCAAAGGCTTTGGCATAGTCAATAAAGCAGAAGTAGATGTTTTTTCTGGAATTCCCTTGCTTTTTCGATGATCCAACAGATGTTGGCAATTTGATCTCTGGTTCCTCTGCCTTTTCTCAACCAAGCTTGAACACCTGGAATTTCACCAATCATGTACTGTTGAAGCCTGGCTTGGAGAATTTTAAACGTTACTTTACTAGCGTGTGAGATGTGTGCAATTGTGCACTAGTTTGAGCATTCTTTGGCATTGCCTTTCTTTGGGATTGGAATGAAAATTGACCTTTTTCCAGTCCTGTGGCCACTACTGAGTTTTCCAAATTTGCCAGCATATTGAGTGCAGCAGTTTCACAGCATCATCTTTTAGGATTTGAAATAGCTCAACTGAAATTCCATCATCTCCACTAGCTTTGTTCATAGTGATGCTTCCTAAGGCCCACTTGACTTCACATTCTAGGATGTCTGGCTCTAGGTGAGTGATCACGCCATCGTGATTATCTGGGTCATGAAGACCTTTTTTATATAATTCTTCTATGTATACTTGCCACCTCTTCTTAATATCTTCTGCTTCTGTTAGGACCCACTGTATAGCACAGGGAACTCTACTCAAAATTCTATAACAACCTACATGAGAAAAGAATCTGAACATATATATATATATGACTCATTTTGCTGTACATCTGAAACTAACAATAAAGGACCATTTCTGTCCTTTATTGTGCTCATCTTTGCATGAAATGTTCCCTGGGTATCTCTAATTGTCTTGAAAAGATCTCTAGTCTTTACCATTCTACTCTTTTCCTCTGTCTCTGCATTGATTATCCTGGGCAATGCTGCACTTCTTTTGCCATTAAAATTTTAAAATTAGTTTGTGTTACATCTCCCTGGACCGACTGCTCAGTCCCCAATCACTTTCTTTTTTTCCCTTTTAAACATTTTTATTGGAGTATAGTTGATTTCCAGGTAACGCAGTGGTAAAGAATCTACCTGCCAATGCAAGCAAAGCAGGAAATGCAGGTTCGACCCCTGGGTCAGGAAGATTCCCCTGGAGGAGGGCATGGCAACCCACTCCAGTATTCCTGACTGAGGAATCTCATGGACAAAGGAGCTTGGCAGTACAGTCTATGGGGCCACAAAGAGTTAGACATGACTGAGCGACTGAACACACTCACACAGTTGATTTAGTGTTAGTTGTGTTAGTTTCAGATGTACAGCAAAGTGAGTCATATATATATATATATATATGTTGAGATTCTTTTCTCATGTAGGTTATTACAGAATTTTGAGTAGAGTTCCCTGCGCTATACAGTGGCTCCTTCCCTATCAATCTCTTAAGTACAACTCCATCTTCCTTAGGACGATGGTAGCAAAGTCCATCACATCCAAGGGACCTTGTTACTTTTAAGTTCATCAGCTTCCCAACATGGCAGAGAGGAGCTGGCCTTTGTGGAAATCATCTTCAGCTAACATCTTTAATAATTTTAGGATGAGTCACCCTGTTTGGCTTTCTTCTAGGAATCCCTCCACAAATTCACTTTATCTGCTCAGAGTAGCCCAGGGACAACTTCTCCAAGAGGGAGACACTTCCCTGAGTATGTCCCAAGTATGAAGTGAGATTTATCTTTTTTCTCTCCATTTCAGAGCCTTTTACCATCTGAGTGGCCTGAGTCCCTGTAAGACTCTCTTGAGAGTGCTCCTGCCCCTCCCGCTTCTGCTAGCACCTCTGTGTCTGGACCTTGGGTTTCACCCTTTCTCCCAGCTCTGGTCCCCAGCCTGGCCCCTTGGCAGAGGGGAGTGCAGCCTCAGCTCTTCAGTGAAGAGATGATACCTAAGAATGAAATATACTCCAACATGTATATTTCCTGAGACTAGAGACTGCACATTGACCACATTAAGACTAACGAGCTATTTGACTAAGGAGATTCTTTTTCTTCTCTTTTCTGTTCACGACCCCATCCCCTTCCTTTAAGTTGCTTTTCACAGCAAGACACTGAAATCACAGAGTATGGGCAGTATTTTTCTCTTTAGAAATCCTTTTTCAGGCAACAATGTCAAGAATGTTTCCATACTTTAGGTTGGATAGGAAGGGAGTGGGAAAAAAGGCTTAATCCCCCAGACTGGTCTTTCTCTGAAAACAGACATGCAAATGTTGGGCTTGTCAAACCCTAAAATGTTTTCTTTCTTCCTAAGAATTATGGCATATTGCCCGCTGAGCCTGGGAGATCTGACGAGGGAAAGAGGAAGCCCCGGCGGTGGAGGAAGCAGAATGTGGGAAAGGGCGGGAGGCAGAGGCACGCGCCAGATAAGCGGGGGCTCCGAGGACAACCAACCGCCTTGTGCCTGTGCCCCTCAGGCTGATGAGGTTGGAGGTCGCTTTCCAGGAACTGGAAGCGGGATAGGGGAAAGATCAGATGGATCACACTCCTGCGCACGCACACTGACAGCTCACACTTACTCCACTGATGAGGGGCTAGCCCGAGTCACCTGGGCATCCCAGCCAGCCAGCTGAAGCCCACACCTGCCAACGTGAGTGCAATAATAGAGACTTAGTGAGGCATTGTCATGCCTGGGGTGGTCACTAGAGGCTTCTGGCAAGGACCCTCTCTAGATTCTCCTTCATCAAGCAACCTGGAGCTGGGAGGGAGACAGATTTAGCAAATGCTTCCTGCGGGCTACTGAATAATTGCAAAGCACTTCACAAGGCCTTGATGCCCCTAGGTGATGAGTTCACAGCTCCGTGGGAGAGAGAGACAAGAAAACATGCATGCTAAAGGAAGGCAGCCTAATGCAAAAAGAGAGATGCATCCTCACCCACACCGAAATACAAAATACGGTGAAAACATCTCGATCAGCTGAGAAAATGGCTGTGCAATCTATGACTGCAGCTCTAGAGAAGAGCCGTCCTAGTACTCCAGGTTTTGGTTTCCCACTCCCCAAACCTTTGCCTGATGAAAGTATGGGTAGGAGGTGGCCTCCTATGCATGCCTGGCACGGGTGTGACTGAGACTGCAGAAAAGACCGCGGAGCTGGCTGCTGCCTGACTTACCTCTCTGGGTTATTGTTTTGAGGATCAAATGAGGTCATGGGTATGACAATATTTTGCATATTTTACATCAGTAAGTAACCAAAGAGCAGTACTATTCCCTTAAGACTTACAGCCCTGAAAAATCTTAATGACGTCTTCAATGTATTGAACATCTACTATGTTCCAGGAACTCTCTAGGGACTTAGCACATGTTATAGCCAACTAGAATGTAAGTTTAATGAGGGTCAGGATTTGGCCTTGTTCCTCTGTAGTCCAGGACCTAGAAGAGTGGTAGTCACGTATCTATTGAAGTAATTCTTCAATAGATATTTCATAGAGATTGAAGAGGGAATCTCTAATGCTGACAGCCCCCCAGAAGTTAGCCCAGCTCCACATACAAGGATATGGAGGCTTGGAAAGGTTGAGCGGCCTGCTTTAAGTCCCACTGCTAGCTAACTACTAACTTGGGACTGGAGCTCAGTTCATCTGTCTCTCAGTCCATGAAGCCCAGACCTCCCTGGAGCCCCTGGATTATCTGTCTCCCGGCTTTATTGGACTTAGTTGTCCTTGTCAAAGTAGGTTGCTGTGCCAGGAATAAGTGGGATTCCAGGGACAGCTTCAGTGACAGGCAGGTTCTTCCCTCCTGGTTCTAAGGACCAGGCAGAAAGTCTTATCCAGTTAACTTCATAAATGCCCCGAGGTCTTCTTTTGAAAAAGAAGTGGAACAGTATCTATGGTAGGCAGAAAAATGATCTCTTTCGTCCCCCAAAGAGATCAAAGACATTTAGAACCTTTTGTTGTTTTGTGTCAAAGAGGAATTAAGGTTACAGATGGGTTGCTAACCAGCTGACCTTGAGATGTGGAAATTGTTGTGACTTGTCCTGGCAGGCCCACTGTAATCACCAGGATCCTTATAATGTGGAAGAGGGAGGCAGGGAGTCAGTGTCAGAAAGATGGGATGTGAAGAAGGCTTGCCTTACCATTACTGACTTCAAAGGTGGACAATGAGGCCACAAATCAAAAAATGCAAGTACCTTCTAGAAGCTGGAAGAAGTAAGAAAAGAGATTAGCTACATTAGAGTTTCTAGGAAGGAAAACCCCTTGAGTTTTAGCCTTGTGAGGCCCATTTTGGACTTCTGAGCTCCAGTCTGCCAGATAATACATTTTTGGTGATTCATTACAGCAGAGACAGGAAACTAATATAGCATCTTAGCAAAGAGCAGGCCTCAAGTGGGTTTAGCCTCTGCCTTGGACTCCAGGGAGAGACATGATAGAAGTAGACACAACTCTCCCAGGCTTTCCAGAGACACCCACCCCCTCCCCTCCTGCTCCTCTTACCAAGCTGTGGCATAGCACCCAGGTATGCACAAACTTTCACTAGCTTCTTGGAGGTGTTCCAGCTCTTTCTCACCCTGGACCACCTCATGTATCTCTCACTTCCTGTTTTGGGATTTCCACTGTGTGGCCTGGGCACTAACCACTGTGTACCCTGGAACTGCATGGGACCACATTTGACTGATTACACAGAAGAACCTACAGGTAAATGAGTCTTCCTGTCGACTCTCAGATGAACAGTTCTAGGATGCTTTTCACAAAGTTCTGTAAGAGTTTCCAAGGAACAGAGCACCCAGTTCCCTGATGAAAACTCCCTCAGTCATGCATCCTTATATTGGCTCTCCCCTCTTCCCTGTTTCCCTCAAAACTGGACCTTACTTCTGCTTCTCACTCCCACCCGGATCATCACCCACGTGAATATCTGTATGGAAACCTCTGTTTCCAGCCCTGCCTTTGAAGGAAATAAGACACTATGCCTGAACAGACCAGCTGTTTCTCTCATATTTACTCAAGAGCGTATGATCTGCCAGGTCTCTGGGAGCTGTGGGGAATGGTGAGTGGCAGCAGGCCCTGGGGCTTGCAGAGAGCCACACAGATGGGGTCATGCCTGTCCTGGGGTCTTGGCTGAGGTCGCGTCCCATCTAGAGAGGAATAAGTTCTGGAGGAGGAGATGCCAGGCCTCTGGAGACATCAAGGATCCTGCTTGTTGAATCATCCAAGCCCCCTGACTCTGGTAGGGCTTCCCTTAGAGCATATTCACTGTGCCTGTCATTTAGAACAGATGGTTTTCTGATGAATTTAATTACATCATTAGCAATGAGGCTACAAAAATGAGTGATTTGAGAGGGACTGGGAAGCTGGGAGTCTCCTAGCTGGGCAGCTGTTCCCAGGACTGGCTGAGCATGCCTTTGCAGTGGGCTCCTTCCCATCCCCCACCCCAGGCTGCCAGAGTCACGCCCATAGGCTGAGCTGCCCTCTCTCCCCAGGCTTTCCCACTAGCCCTTCCTAGAACAGATGGAACCGAGTCTCTTGGGTATCTCCAGCTGATGTGGATTTCACAGCAGGCGGAAGAAAGTGAGGGGGAGCAGATAAGCCACCCCTTCCCGTGGCCACTTGGGAGGCCACACTGGTTGTTCAGCTGTCCACCCTCACTCCTTGTGAAAGGCATGGGGCTTGACACTGGGAGCTCCATTCCAGTGAAGGTGAGCCTAGAAGCTAGGAATATAAACTACCCCATTTCCTTATGGTTTTTAACCTGAGGTCCAAGGAGCCTTGGAGGTTAGGGACCCCTTACCATCACTGCTTCTGCCAGAATAGAGTTTCTTTCCAGCCTCATAAAAGGCTACTCTATTTGCTAGTTCCTTAAGTTTCCCTCTCCCTCCCCTCACTCCTATCTTGTCTTGGTCATTCCAACCTTCTTTATGTACAAACTCATCCATCTCATCCCCCAGACCTGGCTCAAATGCCACTTCCTCCAGGAAGCTCTCCTCTTCTGTCTCACCTCCCTGCAGTTTTAGTGGTAATTTAGCCCTCTTGCTTCCGATGTCTCCAAGGGCTCCATTTTCATCACTAAAATTACACCAATCGCTCTCAGTTCAGTTCAGTTCAGTTGCTCAGTCATGTCCGACTCTTTGCGACCCCATGAATTGCAGCACGCCAGACCTCCCTGTCCATCACCAACTCCTGGAGTTCACTCAGAGTCAAGTCCATCGAGTCAGTGATGCCATCCAGCCATCTCATCCTGTCATCGCCTTCTCCNAATGCAAAGAAATAGAGGAAAATAACAGAATGGGAAAGACTAGAGATCTCTTCCAGAAAATTAGAGATATCAAGGGAACACCAATCGATTTATGCCTGCAATAATCACTTCTGTACTTGGTTCATTTCTCCCACTGGACTGAGTTGTCTTCAGAGCATGGAATGGCTCTTTCTTGGCTCCATCGTCTCCATGGGAGATGCTGGGTAAAATGTCTTTTTTACTTTGATTGGTTTTGTTTTTATTTTTAATGAGTCCATGTAAAAAATGCATATCAAAACTGCTTTTCCCAAAGAGTCTGTCTTAGTCTGATCTGGCTGATACAACAAACTACCATAGACCAAACTACCACAGAAATAAGATAAATACTTATTTCTCACAGTTCTGAAGACCGAGAATTCCAAGGTCAAAGTGCTAGCTGATTTGTGTCTGGTAAGAACCCTCTTCCTGGCTTTCAGGCTGCTTCACTCTTGCTGTATAAAGACACAAATCCTCTCATGGGTGCCTTACTCTCATGACCTCATCTAAACCTAATCACTTCCAATGCCATACTTCCAAATACCACCATATTGAAGATTACAGCATCAGCATACGAATTCTGGGGAACACAAACATTTCATCCATAACCTATCTTGCAATAACCTATAAATTCAATACAGAGAATTCCATTCAAAACAATCCCCTTTTGAGTAGCTGCTGTGATAGGCGCTGGGCTGCGAGTTGGAGGGAGGATTTGATGGGGAGACCCAGTCACTGCTCTCTGGCAGCTCATAGTCCAGTGGAGTTCCTACAGCACAGTCTGACAACCATGCATCATTGTCAGTGCGAGGATGGCTGGGGCTGTGGAGGTGGGCCAGAGCTTGTCAGGGGTCACAGGAGGGAGAAGAGGCATCCTGGTGAGGGCATTCTACTGTGGCTGTCTCTGGGTGGACTCCATCACCAACTCGGGTCAAGCCCTAATGGACTTTGAAAATACAGTCCTGGTACACACCAAGTAAGAATACTTTGAAAATACAGTCCCAGGTACACACCAAGTTAAGAAGCTTCTCCTCCTTTCAGTTGGTGCTTATTGTCTTACTCAGGTCTTTCAAGGCTTTACCAGTCCCTGTATACTTGACATTTTGCAGTATTTTTGGATGATGGAGATGGATATAGAGTTGTGCCATCCAACACGGTAGCTACCAGACACAGATGGCTATTTAAATGTGTTCAATTAAATGTAAACAGTTTATCAGTTGCATTGCCCTCACTTCAAGTGCTCCATAGCCACATGTGGCTAGTTGCTACCATATTTGGTAACACAGATGATATTCTATCATCAAAATTCTATCGGACATTCTACTGAATAGCCCTCATACAGAAAGTTGCTTTTCAGTCACTAGCTTTAGTATTTTATTTATTTTTAATTGGAGTATAGTTGCTTTACAATGTTGTGTTAGTTTCTACTATATAGCAATTGCTGCTGTATGGTAGGATCAGCCACATGCGTACATATATCCTCTTCCTTTTGGACTTCCTTCCCATTTAGGTCACCACAGAGCACAGTAGAGTTCCCTGTGCTATACAGTTGTATATCTGTATACAACTCATTCTCATTAGTTATCTATTTTATACATGTGGTGGTGGTTTAGCCACTAAATCAAGTCCAACTCTTGAGACTCCATGGACTGTAGCCTGCCAGACTCCTCTGTCCATGGAATTTTTCCAGGCAAGAATACTGGAGTGGGTTGCCATTTCCCTCTCCAGAGGATCTTCCCAACCCAGGGATCGAACCCCAATCTCCTGCACTGGAGGCAGGTTCTTTATTGACTGAGCTACATGTAGTATATAGATTATTTCTTTAACAGAATAAAATCAAATTTAGTTTTGTTTGTATGAGGAGGATGTGGGAGCACAAGAAAAATGAGACCAAAAGACAGGTTAGGCAATTGGGGCTTATATGCTGTCTAAGAGAAGGAGAAGGGGATAGTGGTTTGGGACTTTAAAGGGTTAGTGCTTTATTTTTAAAGGTTACCTCCTTTTTATCTTCTCCTTCCACTTTTCTTCTTGAAGGATCTCTCCCTTTGATTTCTTCCCATAATTTTTTGAGGACTCAAGTTGCTAGTGATGCTATTGATACCCTGTAGGTCTGGCCTCCCTTCCACTGTTATTCATTTCACTGGAGCAAAGAACTTTGCTTTTCTGTGCCTAGTTTTCCATGGGCTGCTAATCCAGTCCCTCATGCCCCTCAAGCCACTGAAAGAACCAATGGGAAGGGATTTAGGCCAGCCAGAAGAAAAGCGAGCCAAGAGGTCAAAGTATGAAGGATCTTTCTGTACCTGGGGAGAAACTGCCCTACTTCAGGACAGATCACACTGACTTGGGACCTTCTTTCTTGGGGATTGGGGGTACTTTGCAAAAGGAGCCAGGTTGTCTGGGAGCCAGCTTTTCTTAAAATTCAACTAGAATGCCTGAAAACACAGCATCTATTCAACAGACGGAATGAACATCAAGACAAGCTTCATCTGAGCTATAAATGTACTATTACAATAATGTGTAATTTAAATTGTACTCTTTCTCCAGACAAGTAAATTCCCTTCCACACTTACTATGATGTTTATACTGTGGCTATCTCAAGAGTGAAAGGGGGCATCTTTGGTGGGACAGCCAAGGCAACCTTCAGAGTGTTTTGCCATCTATTTGGAACTTATGTGTAGGTAACACCTTACATGCAGAGACTGTCACTAATTTCATGGTCTCAATGGCAAGATTTCCAGGGCAATCCCTACATACATAAGCCCCTATGCCAAGGGACAGAGTTGGTCCACCAAAAGGGAAGACCTCAGTGGACAACATCATATACCGATTCCTTCTCTTGAACTTTACTGGTTTGTGTATCCTGTCACTGGTTTGTAGTGGGCAGAGAGAGAGGTGATGAAACCAGATTCTTGTCCTCCAGGCAGAGAATGAGTTACTCAGAACTTAGTAAAGGCACTAGTTCTGCTGAAATAAAAGCTAGCTTTATGTGGATGTGATTCAGTGAGGCACCAACAAGTTTCCTTCTTCCATTTTCGCTGTACCTTTAAATTCAGGTATTGGCCTAATAAGCACCCACTGAATACCTCCTGCAGGCTGGCCCTGGCTTGGAATTAGAGCTGAAAGGGATGTGGAGCTCATCAGTGGAAGCCTTGCATCAGGGATCTCAGAGCCTATGATAGAGATACTGCTGTGTCAATGTACAAAGAGACTGTGATCAGCCCTCTAGGTGGGGCCCCACAGACAACAACCTTCGGGCAGGAATGCAGACTCACCGAAGCACCATCAGAGATGGCAAAGCGCTTTTAGAGCTTCCCTTGCCAGTGGGCTAGTACGACTTTCTCCCAGTGTCGTTACTCAGGGCTCCCTGTGGCTTTGAGCAGGTAGCTGGCGTTTGCCAGGCATGGGTGGGAAGGCTCACTCCTGCTCTCCCACTATCCTGAGATGCTCTGTTCCCTTGGTGGGGTCAGGGGAGAGAAAACTTTCTCATGGCCTCAGTGGGTGTCAGCCCTGGAAAATGCTCCAAAGAAGGTTTAGTCCAGCTCTCCTCATTTGGAGAAGCTGAGTCCCAATGAAGGGAAATACCCTCCTGTGAGAACCCCAAAGTGGTGACTCAACACATCTCTGGGCCCTCAGGGCTTGCATTATTGCTCTGAAGGTATCTGAAGAAGAACACAGAGCAAGAAGGTGCCCTGCTGCCTACAACACAGAGAGATCTGCCGAGGGAATTAAGGGAAAAACTAGCAGTGAATAAGCCATCCATTCTCGCCTGAGCCATTTTCCCACGTCAGGAGCAGACTGTGTGGAGAAATTTAAGTTTCTCCTTTCATGTTGCCTCTCACTGCTCTCTGGACAGAATGCTTTTCTCTTTGGCTGGATCCTCACCAAGCCAGTAGAAAAAGAATCTTTTAAGAACATATGTATCTATCCATCGATATACATTCAGGCCCTGACAGTGACACGAAACTGTAGTGCCTCTTAATTACCCAGGAAGTGACAAGGTCAAGAGTGTCTGAGAGCTGCCTTGTAAGTTCTGCCATTGATTTCTCACCATTGTCTCTGCTTCACAAGTGAAAGTGGGGGCCACGGCTCCTGGGTTTTTCCACTATTTATTATTTGAATTTCTTCCTTTCTTCTTCCTTCCTTTCTTTTTTAACTTGAAAAGAAACTTCTGGCATTTGGGGTAGTAATTGGAAAGGTATAAAAGCAGGATGTGTTTCAGGTTGGTTGACCAGTCATAATTGCTGCCTGAGCACCCGGAGAGGAGGTCAAGTTCTTGCAAAGACATCCCCTCCCCCATACCCCTGGGCTCCGGCTACTCTCTTCCACTTTCTTCCTATTACTTTTGGACTTTCCAGGAGAAAATGACAAGACAGATTTTTAATGTCCTTGAGTAGTCACTGGCTCTATTTATAATGGACACATAGTTTGTGTCCTTAGTTCCTGACGCAGACTTTTGGGGCAGATAGTGGTATTTTTAAAGGAGGGGAGTTGACCACTGAACCATGGTCACTGAGAAATTACATTAGGATACAAAGACAGAATCAAAGGTGTTCCTGGGCACATCAGACTGAAGTTTCAGAAATTCCTATGACGTTTTGTTGAGTTGTGCTTTGAGATGGAGAAGCCAGAGCCTTCTTTAGAGAAATCAGAAAAATTAGTTCACAGAGGCTTACTCGAGTAGTTTTTCTTCAGTAAAAACAGTGAAATATGATTACATCACCAGAATAGAGAAATATATTGACATCTACTTCTAAACGCTAGTAAAAAATCAGGCTTTAGGTTTGGGGGCAAATCAAAATATATTGGGCCCTTTGTCATCTGTAAATATTGACTGCACAGCACTTAAAACCTATCCTGATTTAAATATTCCCAGTACCTTTCTCTGAGATCAGAAATAGACTGTGGATAGATAGACAAGACAATTAGAAGCTGTAGAATAAAGGCTAAACAAGTAAATATATGAACATGATACAGACACTCAGAAGTGAGGATGTCCCATAACTCCAGGAAATATTGCTCCCTGTTCACTCAACAATTCGTGCATTTTCCAGCCATGCCCCCCACCTAATGTCCATACCTCCACTCACCTGTCAGTTCACCAATATGCCATCTTGTTCCTCCATATATTACATGGCAGGTGAGTGTCATAACAAGGAGGTTTAGAAATGTGTTGGGGGCTCAGATGAAGGGGGAGACCTTTCTAGCTGGAGTTTTTAGAGGTTTCATGCAGAGTTGACATTTGAGCTGAGTTTTGAAGGACGGATAGCATGTGAGGAAGAAGGGATGATGTGGGGAAGACAGTATGAGCAAAGACTCAGAGGCTGGCAAGTCCTGTGTTTGTCTGGGATGCACTGAACAGGCAAGAAAGGAGATCAAACAAGAAAGAGGACGGAAGAAACATTAGCTTTGGGGATCAAAGCAGTTAAGGTGAGCAGCCGACAGTGTTTTGGAGGATCTTGGAACCAGCCATTTTTACAGTAGAGAGAGCACCAAATGAGAAGGAAGTAGCGGAAGGGAGGGGTGGGGAGCCAGGACAAGGACTAGCACATTTTGTTGTGGGAAAGAGTGTGTGAATAAAACATGGAAAAGCACGAGGAAACTCTGTGTATTGCATGAAGTTTTACAAGTGCCTTACATTCAGTCTCCAAGAGTTCTCCAAGTAACTCTTTATAAAACTCAGAAAAGTCAAGGAGACTGAGTTGGTAAGAGACTCATTAAGGAGTGGGAGGTAGGAGGGTGTGAAAGGAATTTCAATGTTTTTTTGTGTGTGTGAGACAAGAGCCTTTCCACCTTCCTGCACCTGGCCCTCTTATGCTATTTTTCTGGAATTGCAGACTTGCAACTTAGGTGGGTGGAGTCCACTGCTATGCCCTGAGCCAGATGGTTTTCCAGCCTGGGAAGCACCGTCTGGACTGAGGGCTGGAGGGGGAGCAGAGACCTGGGCTGGAATCCTGGGTCTTTACTCCTCATCAGATGCATGATGCAGGAGAACTGCACAAACTCTTTAAAATGGTATCATTAAAAGGTTTCTAGTAAAGATTAGTTCCAATGACAGGAAAAAAACTAACCCAAACATTGTCTCCCAAATACGCTGGTTCTTTCACAGGTCATCTCATTTTATCCCTGAGATAGCCCACAGAGGTAGGAATTATTTCCCTTATTTTGCAAATAGGATAATCAAGCCCAGAGAATTTGAGCAACTTTCTCACAATTGCACAGCTAGTTAAGCAGTGGCAGAACTAGACTCCAAACTCAACACTCTGGATGACCAGTTAGTCACTTAATGATTTTTGTGCTTCAGTTACTGAAGAACTCTTGGAATTAGGGATTCCTGAAGGCTCTGGGCTATTAAATATTTAGCATAGATCTTTGTAATAGTGATATATTATATAATTATATTAAACAGAGGACGACTGGAAGATCATGGATGAAGGGAGCTTTGGAGGAAAATATGAGTGGAAAAACTAGGAGGCAAAGTAATTTTGCAAGTTCCTTAAATGAATTCTTCACAAAAGAGAGGGTAGTAGGTGGAGAAAAGATGAACCGTTCTGCGATCTGCGGGGATGACTAAGCCAGACAGCCTCAGTCTCAGTGGCCCCTGGCCTCCCAGACCATGCTCTGGCTTGGGGCGGGTGGGGAGGGGGGAACCTAGTAACCAGAGTGCAGCAAAGTAAATACTGCCTTGTTGATTTTGCGAAAAGAAAATAAGAGAAACACAGTTTACTCCCTGAGGCTCTTATGCTGAGCCAGCTGTCCTGTAGCCCCACGCTGGGCTGCGGTGCTCTGTCCTAAGATACCTCGAATGTCCAAGTGAAGAGAAATCCAGGCTTTTTCTTTCCTTATACACGGAGAAAGGCTCACATCTGAAGTACTTTGTTTTGATCAATATATATCAAGGCCTAGAACATTCCTGTCACCCTAGAAAGTTTGCTTGCAGTTCTTCCTAGTCAGTCCCTGCCTCTCCCAGCATTCACGATCTCATTTTTATCACCCTTGGTAAGTTTCAACTCTTCTAGAATGTTGTATAAATGCAGTTGTGCTGGGTGTTCTGCTCATGTTTGTCTTCTTTCACACAGCATATTTTAAGATCCATCCATGTCATTGCCTGTCTCGGTAGCTCATCCATTCTTATTACTAAAGAGTATTCCATTGCATGAAAACAATGCAGCTTGGTTACCTAGTCTCCTGTGACTGGAATCTGGGTTATTTCCAATTTTGGCCTATAATGAAAAAAGTTGCTATAAACATTCTTATGAGACTTATGTTTCCATTTGTCTTAGGTAAATATGTATGACTAGAATTGGGTCAGGGGATGGTTGCAGTGGTGTGCTGGGGAGGACGGATACTGACTGGCAAGAGGCAATTCTGCTCATCCCTTTCCAATTCAGCTCTCAGTGATGTCACTAGCAGCTTGAAACGGGCTATGATCGAATTGATACCAGGGAAATTGGCAAATGCTACAAAGCAGGCTTGTTTTTCTTTTGGGGAGTCCGTTGTCAAACATTTACCAGGACACCACAGCATAGATGTGTGTTTAACTTTTAAAGAAACTATTAGGTTTTCAAAGTGACTGTACCATTTAACATTCCTACCAGTGATGTATGAGAATTCCAATGGCTCCATGTCCTGCCCAACATCTGGTGCTGTCAGTTTTTAATTTCAGCCATTCTTATAGGTGTAGCGGTGTCTCAGTGTAGTTTTAATTTGCATTTTTCTGGTGACTGATGATGTTGAGGGCTTCCCCAGGTGCTTATTGTGGTCCTTTGTAGGTACAGTGTCTGTTTAGTCTTCGGCCATCTAAAAATATTGATTGTTTTTGTCTTTTTATTGTTGAGTAGCAAGAATTCTTTTATATCTTATATAGAAGCCCTATATCAGATACATGTTTTGTGAATATTTTCTTCTAGTTTACAGTTTGCCTGCTTATTTTCTTGATGGTATATATTTTTAACAAGTTGATGGTTTAAATTTTTATGACACACAATTGATCAATTTTTAATGTATGGTTTGTATTTTCTGTATTTGCTTTAAGATATTCTGCCTGGGGATTCCCCTTGAAGTCTAGTGGTTAAGACTCTGCTCGTCCAATGCGGGGGTCTGTGTCGGAGGGCAGGAACAGGTTCGATCGCTGGTTGGAGAACTAAGATCCCACATGCTGCAATGCAGCCAAAAGATAAAAAAATAAAATAAAATAAAGATATTCTGCCTGCAGTGTCCTTCCCCATTGCCTCTGTCTGGAGAACCATTCATTCTTCAAGGCCTAATACAAAGGTCACCTTTAGGGAACCCTTTCTGAACTTCAACTAGCCACATGCTCATCTCTGTACACTCACTTAATTCATACCTCTGATCATGCTAAAATATAACTTTTTCTTTATGGGTCTTTCCCACCTACTTGACTGGGAGCCTGAAGTGGGATCTGCAGGTCTTCTGGATTTTATTCTCCTTTGTATCTCCTCATCTTCCTAGCCTCCTATCCCATTTCCAACAGCACCACCCTGCTAGGTGTCTGGCCTATTCACAGTGAATGCTAGCTGACTGAGTGAAGGAGCTTAAACATACCCAGGACCTCATAAATCTCCATGGTTGACCTATTTGTCCTTTGATTATGTTGTAAGCTTTGAGAGGATATTGCTTATGGCTCAGAAGCTGGGGTAGTTTATTTCTCAGAGCAAAGGTGAGTTTGAAAATTCTGCCAAGTTCAGTTATTGAGAATCCTCAGTGAGGCTCCACTGTGATTCTGCCCCAAGAAGGTTAAGGTTAGGCAGCTCTTTGTGCACTTGTACGCTGGCGGGCTGGGAGAGGGAGAGGGTGTGTGCCGGGTGTAATCTGAACTGCATCTAAACTTTGAGCCCGAACAGACAAAGCACTGGGCTGGTGGTTTGACAAACCTGGGGTCAAGCACATTTATAGCTATGTGACCTTATGCAAGTGGCTTCACCACTTTTAGTCTCAAGTTCTTTAGATATAAACCAGGGGCAATCAACCCACTCCAGTATTCTTGCCTGGAGAATCGCAGGGACGGGGGAGCCTGGTGAGCTGCTGTCTATGGGGTCACACAGAGTCAGACACGACTGAAGTGATTTAGCAGCAGCAGCACGCATTGCCATTGGAATTAAAGGCAATGTACTTAAGAAAGATCTAAAAGTAGTCAAGTTTCCAGGAAACTTCCTGACCCTAGGGTTTGGGTCATTCCTGTGGTGGACGCTTGGTGGGTTCCTGGCTCTGTGAGATTTTCCGTGAGTGACGGCTCCCGAGACTTCCAGCTTCAGTGGTACCTGCCTGGAGCAATATTAGATACAGTTCTGGGGGTAGGAGAGTTGGAGGGGTGTTGGGGAGTCCATACAGAAGCCCAAGCGAGGCAGAATACCCGGAGTGCTTGCCATTCATAGACACGAATGTCCACCTTGAATCAGGAGGCCCCCTTTTTGAGGAGTTTACTAGTTGCCTGTTTTGGCAGCAGTCAAATGGCGCCGGAGTGGGCTGTGATCAAGGCTTCCCTAGCCCATCAGCAAATAGGGAATTGTGGGAGTGGGTCTTGAGTCCAGAAGGGCAGATCTTACAGACTGAAGGTGAAGTATGTAGAGTCTTCCTGTCCCCCATCCCCTACCCCGCCAGCGCCCCCGCCCCTACAGTTCCCACCTAAATCTAGAGGTAAGAGGGTCCCCGCCCCTAGCCAGTCACTTTCCCTGAGGCCACTTTGCACCATTGCAAACTGGGGGGTGGGGCTGTTGCTATTACCTCTTTCCCCTCATCCTTCAGGGTCTTTACAAGAAAGTGCAGAAACAGTGGGGGTTCAGGCGGTTGGCAATTGTGAATAACTGCAGAGGCACGTGGTGGGTAGAAACCTGGAGCGGCTCCCTTTGCTTTGTTCCTTCGTTCACACGTTCGTGTATTCATCCCGCATTGATGCAGCGGCTAGGTGGGCCACGGACTGGAATGAGACACAGAACACAAACAAGACCAAAGCCCTCTGCAGTTATGTCTGGCCATCCAAGAGTTAAGCGGGCGGCGTGGGAGGCAGGAGGGCGCGCTGCGGGTGCCAAAGTCAGAACCTGCTCGGCGGCGGCTCCGGCGCTGCCTTGACTCGCGGCCAGGCCTGGCGCGGCCGCCGGCTGTGGAATGTGTGAGCGCCATGTGTCACCGCCCCAGACTGTGGGAAAACGCTGCTCCGCTCACCTCCCAGCAGCTGCCCCGCGCTCGCCGGCCGGCCGAGCCGGGAAACGGGAGCCGCCTGCCGCGCGGGCCCCGGGGCACTTCCGAGCGTGCCTGCCGCACCCCTCACCCCTCGCTCCGCTCGCCTCCGCAGCAGCCCGGCAGGGCCATCTCCTTCCCCTTTGGGTCCCGAACGATTTCTTTCCGTTTAGTTCAGTTGGCTCTGTTTAGACCCAGGAGCCTTCTAAGCGCAAGGCCTGGGGAATGAGGGCGGGAGGGCTGTGGTTTGAAATACCACTGGTCCGCCTGAGCACCTTCCTGGTTCCTCGCCTGGCGCCCTGAGGTCACGCTCAGTGATCACAGCTCTGAGTAGGAGGCCCCGATCTACCTTCTTCCTCAGATCAGAAACAGCTTCCCCCAGGGCCAGGCAGGGCATTTGCAGGCCGCCCCACCTCCCGCCCACTGCAGGGTCACTCTTCCACTCCCGGGCACACCCAGGATGCCAGCCCAGCGCCAGGTGTGAGTGGGAACCGTGCAACGTTCAGACCCAGCCCCCCTCCCCGCGCCACCTGCCCAGACCAAGGACTTAGTCCAGTCATGCCAGGAGATTTATCCAAGGTCACCCTGCCAGATGGCAGCAGAACCACCCCTAGAATCCCAAGTCCAGTGGCCCTCTGCCACACTCCGAACATGCCCCTCCTAGGTGTCCTGACTTCTCAGCAGCATAGGCCCCTGAGTCCCCTACCTTAATCAGAGAAGTTGGGGGCTTCGCTGGTGGTCCAGTGGCTAAGATCTTGAGTTCCCAGTGCAGCGGGCCTGGATTCCCTCCCTGATCCAGAACTAGAACCCACATGCCGCACCTACAGCTGCATGCAGCAGCTAAAGATCCTGCCTGCCAAGGAAGATTAAAGATCCCATGTGCTGCAACCAAGACCAGACACAGTCAAAGGAATAAATAAATGAGTGAACTCAAACATTATAGAGAAGGTGGAATTGAGACACATTGAGATAGGAGTAAACCATGTGTACTGGGACCTCAGGTGCTTTGCCCAAAGTCAGCATTAATGCTGCCAGACGTCTACTCCTGTCCCTTCACCCTATCTTCCTAGCGGCTCCACCACCTAAAGCTTTGGGTTCTGCCTAGTTAGTGAAACCTCCACTGCATCCCAGCACTCCAGCTTCTTCCTGTCTCTGTACCTGGCTTCTGCTTGTCCTTCAGTGTCTGGGTCTGAGGTCGGGGTCCATCTGGTCCCCCTCCTGGACTCCTGACACACTTGATTCCCGTCCGTTCTTCCAGCCACCTACAGCTCACGATCTCCATGCTCTCTCCTGTCTTCCACAATTTCTTACGGACAGGACCTATGTTGCCCTCTTCTCTATATCCCTCACAAACAATAGTTTGGAAGTTCTGCTTAGTGGTATCTGCTCTGTTTGTTGGCTGGATGAACTAACACGTGACTGCTTTGACACAGGACACATAACACATGAAGTGATTCCCAGTGCAATCTATCACGGGCTCACTGTTTCACTTACCAGATGTGTGACCTGAGCAAGTTACTTAATTTACCCTTTAAGTCTCAGTTTTCTCGCCTATAAAATGGAGGTAAGTTCAATACTTCTTGGGTCTGAAGTGACTTGTGTAGTGGTTGGCACAGAGCAGATGCTCAATTAAAAACACGTATGTATATACATATGTGAAATTGCTAAAATATTTAGTACATGAATGCTTAGCATATGCATAAAACATGCAAATAATGGCAAGTTTTTTCAGGGACTGTTTCAACATAGCACNGAGAAGTTGGGGGCTTCGCTGGTGGTCCAGTGGCTAAGATCTTGAGTTCCCAGTGCAGCGGGCCTGGATTCCCTCCCTGATCCAGAACTAGAACCCACATGCCGCACCTACAGCTGCATGCAGCAGCTAAAGATCCTGCCTGCCAAGGAAGATTAAAGATCCCATGTGCTGCAACCAAGACCAGACACAGTCAAAGGAATAAATAAATGAGTGAACTCAAACATTATAGAGAAGGTGGAATTGAGACACATTGAGATAGGAGTAAACCATGTGTACTGGGACCTCAGGTGCTTTGCCCAAAGTCAGCATTAATGCTGCCAGACGTCTACTCCTGTCCCTTCACCCTATCTTCCTAGCGGCTCCACCACCTAAAGCTTTGGGTTCTGCCTAGTTAGTGAAACCTCCACTGCATCCCAGCACTCCAGCTTCTTCCTGTCTCTGTACCTGGCTTCTGCTTGTCCTTCAGTGTCTGGGTCTGAGGTCGGGGTCCATCTGGTCCCCCTCCTGGACTCCTGACACACTTGATTCCCGTCCGTTCTTCCAGCCACCTACAGCTCACGATCTCCATGCTCTCTCCTGTCTTCCACAATTTCTTACGGACAGGACCTATGTTGCCCTCTTCTCTATATCCCTCACAAACAATAGTTTGGAAGTTCTGCTTAGTGGTATCTGCTCTGTTTGTTGGCTGGATGAACTAACACGTGACTGCTTTGACACAGGACACATAACACATGAAGTGATTCCCAGTGCAATCTATCACGGGCTCACTGTTTCACTTACCAGATGTGTGACCTGAGCAAGTTACTTAATTTACCCTTTAAGTCTCAGTTTTCTCGCCTATAAAATGGAGGTAAGTTCAATACTTCTTGGGTCTGAAGTGACTTGTGTAGTGGTTGGCACAGAGCAGATGCTCAATTAAAAACACGTATGTATATACATATGTGAAATTGCTAAAATATTTAGTACATGAATGCTTAGCATATGCATAAAACATGCAAATAATGGCAAGTTTTTTCAGGGACTGTTTCAACATAGCACATCTGTCTGTTTGTTAGCTAGACTGGTGGTTGGGGAAACTCCTTGTTATATCAGTGTGTGTTGTCTTCTCTGTATATTCCCCTTCTCGTTGTCCTTCTGGGAGCTCTGGTTACAGAGCCAAGACTTGACATAGGGAAATAAATGTCTGGGTGTGTCTAAGTGTGTGCTCCTAAAAGTGTCCTGAGATGGTGGGACGGACGACTCCTGTCTTCTCAGGACCACTTTTCGTCCTCCTTCAGGGCATGACTTGTAACCTGCTAAGTGTGTCTTGAGCACCTGCTTTGTGCTGGGCCTGCGGCTGATATACGTCCTCTTGTTCCTACCTACAGAAAGCTTCTCTCTTTATCCGGGGAGCAACGTGGGCATGTGTGGGGGAAATTATTGAGTCAGCAAGACAGTGTCACTAATTTAGTGCTATCAAGTGAGGGGTGGGTGACAGTCACACAAGGTTCTGAGGACGGAGAGAACAGTGATGGTGGGTGTGTTCTTCTGCTTGAGCTGCGTAACAGAAGACCATAGACTAGGAGGCTAGACACATTTACTTTCTCATAGCTCTGGAGGCTGGGAATTCCAAGATCAACCTGCTGGCCAGTTTGGGTTTTGGTACGAGCTCTCTTCCTGGCTTACAGCTTGTGACTTTCTCACTGTGTCCTTACATGGCCCAGGTAGGATTTGGGGGGTGGTGGAGGAATCTTATCTTATAAGATTTTTCTTGGGGGCACAGTTCTTGAGGCTCTAGCCTATTGTGTCCCCACTTTGCCTGACGAAGTAATAAAACCACTCTTTCCTTCTCCTCCACAGCTCTATCTCTGAATTTCTGTTTGGCATTCCTACGCAGAGAGTCAAGGTTTTGGCAACAGCATGAGCCACCTATTCTCCTTTCTTGGCCTCACAATAAAAAAATCTTTTTCTGCTAAAAGAAAGAAGAAAGGTTTTTCTCAGGCATCTTTTTTTATAAGGACACTTATACTATGGGATTAGGGCCCTACCCTTATAAATTCATTTATCCTTAACTATTTCCTTAAAGGCCTTATCTCCAAATATAGTTCACAATGAGGGATGATGTTAGGGGTCAACATTTGAATTTGAGGGGAGGGTGCGTCCATTTCAGTCCATAGAAGTGGGGAAAAGGTGTGACTTGGTCTAGAAAGAGACCTCCTTGGCTAGGTGGACAGAGGGCATGCCTGGTGAAGGAAATAGCTTGGGCAGAAGGGCAGTGGCAGGGGTGAGCAGGCCATGAGGAACCTGGCACGGCTGGTACCAGAAGCATGTGCTGGGTGGGAAATAGGTTTAAGAGTCTCAGGGCATGGCCAGATTATGGAAGGTTTTGAATGCTGGGTGTTTGGAGGCTCTTTTTAAATGCTCGGTCTGTGCTTCATGTGCCTGAAAATAGGAGTTGAAGAAAATAGGAGTGGAGGAGGAAACACTGGTTCAATGACAGGGCAACAATAAGGCTTTGAAAATGCTCCTCATAGGCACCAGATATAGGAAACCTAACCCTAGTCTTCAGATGAGGGCGCTGAGGCTATGAAAGGTCAAATGACCAGACTTAAGGCCAACAGTGAGTTAGTGACATGCCGGGATTAACCGTGGCGCTTGGCTGGCTCCACAGTGGACATCTCTTCCTCGGCCCCTGGGTACCAGGTGGTCAGAGGGGCCCAAGGAAAGCCCAGGTGCTGGACTGGTGATGAGTGGATATGAAAAGTGAGAGCAGAGGTGTAAGCAGCTGGAACTCCAGGAATAATCTGGATGAGGCGCCGCCACCTCCCATCTCCCCAACCTGGCTAGGGCAAGATCAGCCTACGGGAGACTGTTGAGCTGTTAGGGAACAGTGGAGAATGCATCTGAATGAGTTCTGAGGACTGAGAAACACTTGGAATGGGTGAGCAGGCAGAAATAAGGAAGGCCATTTGATATCTGTTGGACATTTTGGTTGCTGTTATCATTGCTGTTTAAGATGGCACTCTGAACCATACAATTAAAGTTAATGCTTTAAATCGTAACACACCAGATTTAACCAAAATCCAAACAAAATGACGGTACAGACAGTAACATCTGGGAGATATTAAGTGTCTGTGGAGCAGTGGTTTTTCTAAGCAAAGTCCATGGGACTGACTTATAGAAAAACTATTTTCTAGATGAAGAAATTGAGGCTCAGAAAGAAGAGCTGCTTAAAGCCATGCAGACAATGAGTGGCCGAGCCGGTTGACCCCAGATCCTTCTGGCTCCAATGTGTGTCCTCTTGCCATCCCCGTGATGCTGACACCAGGCCTTTTTGACACTTAGATATCAGGTATCCATCTGGTAACTTTATTTTCCAAACCCTAAATAGGGACACATGGTCTGACAAGTGTGAAGTCACTTACGGGGACAAGAGGCTAGAATGTTTTAAATTAGGACCATCTAGGCAAATCCAGGACATCTGGTCATTGGAGATATCTAGGGGCTGCCCACACCCTTGGCACGAGGCTGGCTGTTGCCATTTAATACTCTTCCCCATCCTGAATGCCCAAGGTCTATTTTTCGGTTGGAGCATATGCCACAAACAAATGAGAAACTTTTAAAAAGATCAAACAGCTGGAGAGAGATTGCAGTGGACATTCTTTTTAGGGCAGCCTAAGAAAGGGAAGAAGAGCAGGGAAGGGCAGGGATGTGGCTGAGGGTCAGAAGAACAACCAGCAGCTTCCAGATCCCAGGAGGTGTGAGGCTGTGTGAGCAGAGGGCAGACTGCGACCTGAGGGCTTGTCACCAGTCTCGGGAATGGGGCTGCCCTCCTATCCTCTCTTCATCTTTCCCATCTCTTCCACTTGCTCTTTCATCTTTTTGAACTTCAACTGCTCCCTCCCTGCCTTCCTCCCACTCCTGCTGAGAGAAAGGGTGTGCAGCCTCCTGGTGCCCCTTAGGGAGGGCCTGCAGCCCCTGGGGAGGGGAGATGGCTTACTAGCTAGTGATGTGAGGGCATCAAACCCTATTTTGTGAAATGGGCCCAAGGGGACAGGTTATGTAGAATTCTATCAGAGCCTGTGTGAAACTGTTCTGGAAACGATAAGGCATTGTTCATATTCAGTGGGAGCTGGGGGTTACTGTCATGTTGATACTGTTACAGTCAACTACCAGTCTTAGAAACATTCATCTGGACAGGTGTGTGTTTGATGTTGTTTGACTCTTAAGAAAGGAGAAGTGAGGTGGGAGGGCATGTGCGTTTCTGGGTATATGTGCATGTGTAGAGAGAGGAGGAGAGCGAGATTTGGCATTTGCTGGAAATCACTGACTCATAGAGTATTAGAGATAGGCCTCAAAGAGTGTATCACCCATCAGCTTCACTTTATACATGGGGACACTATAGTCCAGACAAAAACATTAACTTTCCCAGGTCAATAACTAGTCAGTGGTCACAGTGGACTTGGCCCAGTTCTCCAGGTCATCGAGCTGATGGCCCTCTGGTAGGAGCACAGGGAAGTGAGCAGGAGAGAGTGTCTGGGTCTCACAGACCAACTGGGAAGTCCAACCCCAAGCAGAGAGCCACCCCAGACTGTGCTGGTTATGGTGGGAGATCCAGGGACGCAGCCCAGGGGCCTGTGAGAATTTAGCTACAGTCACAGCCATGCGAGTCGGATGGTTGGGGAGGACTTGGGGGACAGCCAGAATGCTGTAGCATTTCCCTCAGTGATACTTTGGGCTTCAATTCTTGTCTAGAAGTGGTTAGTTAGATTTTTAATCGGCACTTGAATTCACATGTACCAGTCCTTAGCTTTCCCCGAAAAAACCCATAAAATTATAGTAATGGCTCCTAAAACTTCTCTGCAAAGGGTTAAATGTCTGTGATATTTAACCGGTTAGTATATACTTTGTGATCAGCCCAATGTACTAAAGGAAAGCCACTCAGTAATTGGTTGGCAAAGCTAACTTGTTATTCAGGTGTTGTAACCTATTGGGCTTTTAAAAGCATTATTCTTCCAAAGCATTTCAAAAGTCTATTTAGTTCCTCTTGGGGAGAACTGATTAGCAAGCAGTTTTTACTTCCCAGTAAAGTTCTCATTACAATAACTCATCTTGTTTTCCTTCTTTCCTGGAAACATAGGGAACCTCTGGAAGATGTTCGTCTCTCCCCGCTCCATTGCACCTCCCATGAGTTCTTGTCCAAGGTGGGCTCTTAGGGATCTTTTGTTGGATTGACCTGATGATCGGAGTAGGAGGCGTGTCCAAGTTACTCCCAACCCTCTTGAATCCCAAACCTTGAGGTGCTCACGACTCAAGTTATTGGCTGTGAAACTGTGGTTATCCTAATACCTCATGTGAATTTCCACCGTAAGCAATGGCACCTGAGTTTCTGCATCTTGAGGAAGACTGAGTAAGATACCAAAATGAGACCAAAGATACCGTTTGGTATCTTTGTGCTTAGTGTAGTGCCTGGTACATAGTATGTGATCAGTAAATATTTATTGGATGAAACAGAAATGAAACACACTTTTATTAGGCTACTTCTATCAGACTATGTATCATTACAAGTAAAAGAGATTTAAAAGACCATTTCCTGCTTTCGAAGCTGTACTGTTAGCTTCTTTTCTCAAGGTCAGTGTTTCTGATCTGATCCCTGTAGTTCACACAAGAAATGACAACTTCCCTGTTACTTCAAAGTCCCTTTCTCCTACCTGATTTTTTTTTTAATTTTAACTTTTTAAAAGCATAGACTCATCTTTGATCTATGCCGGACAATGGATCTGTATTGACAAGATGTTTTCCCATAGTTTCCTCACGTAAGTAAGCTTTAATGAGTTTACTCCTGCCTTGTTCTCATCCTAAAAAGATTTTCTTTTTTGGATCCAGAGTTTATCACGGAAATTCACATTAGAGAATATTTCTGCATATTTCTGGGCTTTTCACCTTCCAATGATTAGGATAAGACCCTCTCCCCAGAGCCTTGTCCATTCTTTGGATTATAACTTTTTTTGAGAACATGATCTTGGGCTGCATATTTATTCATGCGGTGATTAACTGATCCAGAAGAACTTGACTAGCATGTAAATACTGGAGCTGGAAGGCAAGTTGAAAACCATTCCCTATACAGAAATGTTAATCTTTCTTTTGCCAAGGGGAAGCTCAGCAGTTTAACAAGTAAGGCGATTTCACGCATTTTTACATTAAGTAGAATCTTGGGTTCTTTTCATTTGGTTGAGATTGTTTACAAGTAACAGGTAAAGGCTAAAAGTCCACAGAACCACCCAATCTTCCTATTTTAATGTCAGTCCCATCAAAGATGTTTAGAGACATCACTTCTCTTACTACAGTATTGATTAATACCACCTACTAGTATTTAAGCCACTTGAACTATGTCGTCAGAGGTTGAATGACAAAACTATGTTTCCATTTATGTGTGTGTGTGTGTGTGTGAGAGAGAGAGAGAGAGACAGACAGACAGACAGAGAGATATGTGGTGGTGGAGTGCTGGGCTTTGTAGGTTCATACAAAGTAACAAGAGAAGAGTCTAAGTTAAATGAACAGTGAAACTATAATAGGCTTTTCTTATGAAACAAACTCTCTAGATTTTTTTCTGTATATCAAGAAATGGTTAAATTCTTCCATAAAGAAAAAGTAAATCTCTTTTGACTTTTAAGAATGTTTGGACTTCCCTGGGTGCTTGTCATCGGGTTACTTTTAGATGGAGAGCTTTGGAAAATTTGCATCCCTCTAATAGATACCAAATTGGAGACTAATAGTACATAAAATGGCCTGGGGCATTCTGGGATAAAAATGGTTCCAAGTTGACCTCTTATCCAGACTTCCATACTTCTACTCTCTCCAGCTCAGCCTTGTCTCTTAGACCAGGTCTAAAATAGGCTGTTTCCAAAGAATGGGTATTACCCTTGGGTTAAATAAATATTTTGTGTGATTTTTCCACCTGGTCAATCAATTATTGGCTCAGATTAACCTAGAACCTTCTGGTTATTGTAATTTCTGTCTCTAACCCTAAAGAAAAAATCTTCTATTATCTCAACAATACACACACACACACACACTTTTATAGCATTTTGAAGTTTTGGTGATACGCCTTAACTTATTTAAGCAAATTACACAAATAAAGTAAAACACTCACATCTGTTTTGAGATAGACTTCGGTAGCACTAGTGTTATTAGATTTTATAAAAAGGAATTCCAGTTACAGCAACTACATTTATAAAAGCACAACTGGGGTGGGTGAAATTGGAGTAGTTCACTAGGTTAGATCAATATTCAATCCTGGCTACACATTCACCTGGGGAGCTTTTGAAATATACCCAGGCCTGGTCCACACATCAGACCGATTAAATCAGAATCTCTGGGGGTGTGGCTGGAGCATCTGTATTTTTAAAAGGTCTTCCAGAAGATTCCAGTGTTGAGAACCACAGAGTTAGATAAAAGGAATCTGGGAATCAGGAACAGAGTAATTCATTTATGCTATGTTCAATAACAGAGTTTGATCTTTTAATTTAGGATAGATCTTCCAACGTTAGAGCTAGATAGGACTTCAGAGAGAATTTCTCGTTGTACAGAGGGGCACTAAGGCAGAGAGGCTTATTAAGGTTGAATGACAATACAGGCAGGGGGCTCAACCAGGTACTCTGTGACTACCTAGAAGAGTGAGATGGACTGAGGGCATCAGCGGCAGGTTCAAGAGGGAGGGGACATATGTATACTTATGGCCAATTCATGTCATTGTATGACAGAAACCAACATAACATTATAAAGCAATTATCCTCCAATTAAGAATAATTTTTAAAAAGGTTAAAACACACATGCACAAGATAACATAGGCAGCACAAGCTCTAGAAACCAGTGCCTTTCACTGTATGCCTCTGCCCCTAAAAGTTATATTGGAAATTAAGAGAAAAGATCAGATACACCTTTGTGTTCCTAAGTATCCGTTTAGGAAATGGTTTATGGTGGTGAAAAGAGCACAGCTTTGCTGCTCTCAGACCCGACTGGCATGAACATAAAGACTGCATCATTTATTAGCTAGACTTGATCCAGATTTGATCCCTGGTTCTGGAAGACCCCTGGACAAAGGAAAGGCTACCTACTCCTGGAGAATTCCATGGACAGAGGCTAGCGGGCTACAGTGCATGGTGTCACAAAGAATCAGACATGACGGAGAGACTAAATGCACACATCCTCTCTGAAGTTTTCTCACTTGTGAAACAGGAATTAAGAAGAACTCCTTCCCAGCATTATCACAAATAAGTCAAACATGTAGTATGTGCTCAGTAAATTAAATAGTAATTATAATTATTAACTGCATTTAAAGAATCTTGGACTTAATGTAGAAATAGCTGCAGAGGGGATAAAAAGATATGTTAGTGTTTCTTCGCATGAAATAATCTTGCAAAGGTTGTTTTTGGTTTCCGTTGTTTGAAAACACAAATAAACCCCAACTGAAGCACTTCTTAGGAAGGAATGAATGGATTTCCAATCTGTGTTTTCTTGTTTACAGTGGAAAATATGCCATCCAAGGAAAACACAGGTGGTTAACTGATCAGTGCCTTCTATTTTTATCATATGCATAGAGTTCTAAGCATACAAACACAAATATTTTAAGGAACAGAAAATGAAGACTAACTTCTCAAGGTTAAATGGCTTCAGGTTTCCTATACCAAATTTAGACTTTTTTTCTTTCCGCCATTTCTTGAAAAAGAGCTCCAGAACCCACACAAGGTGAATTCCAAAACAATTAAGAAAAACAAAACAAAAAAAGCTCACGATTAGCATTTTTAAAGAAACGTTTCTTTTCCCTCGGGGTCTTTTTGTTTCGTTCTGCACCCTTTTTGTTTTGCAAAAAGAGTATCCGAATTGGGAGAGGAAAGCAGCCTCCGCGGGCTGTGTGCTTGTGAAACGAAGATGGGAACAGAGACGCGGCAGGTCCCCGAGAAGCTGGCCGCCCCCGCGTCCCCAGCCCCCGGGCGGGCTTGTGCGGACGTGTCTCGGGCGTGACCTCTGAGCAGCTGCGCCACCGGCTCAGCCTCGCGGCGGGAGAAACTCGAGCTCCCAACAAAACAGTTCCATCTTTGGCAAGTCCTCTGGTATTTAAGGCGCTGCCGGTGGGGAGAGAGACCGCGTGCCTGAGAGGCTCTGAGAACTCGCTAGCCTTCCCCTCCTTGGTGTTATGTTTCTGAAGGGTCTGAGCATCTGCGGTGGAGCCTCGAGTGTCTGGCGGAGTGGGGGCGGGGGCGAAGCCGGCCGTGGGATCTTCCTGCAGACCCGAGCGAGTCTGGTTCTCCATCCTCCCTGGGATGCGCCTCAGGACTTGATTTTTCTTTTTTTCCTTTCTTTTCTGCCGATACTATGTGGACAACAGGGGCTGAGAAGATTTAAACCCTTACGAGAAGAAATCTTTCTAATATCTTTCTAATAAAATCTTTCCCTTCCCCAAACTGATTCAAGTTGTCACTTTAAAAGTGCCTCTACCTGCCTGAAGTGCTGGTGTGCAAAGTTGAAACTGACAAGAGATAACCCAGTCTTTCAGGGAAAGACTCTGAAAGAGGCTCCAACGTAGTAGTTAACATTTACTGAGTGCTTCCTCTCTGCTAACCATTTTAATGCAATAATTCATTTAGTCCTCACAACAATCCAATAAAGTAGTTATTATTATCGCTGACTTACAGGCAACAGAAGAGGCACAGAGAGGTTCTGTAACTTGCTTAGGATCACACAGCTAGTAAATGGTAGAGCTGGGATTAAAACTTAGGCAGTCTGTGCTTGTAACTGCTGTGCTCACCGGATGAAAGATCCTGTGTTCTGGAATTCCTCTCCTAGCACACCATATCTCAGCAAGGTGGAGAAACAAGCTCTGAGAAGCTGGGAAATAAGAAGTGACAAAGTCAGGATCTTCTGATATGTCCTGACTTAATCGGAAGGAGCTGGGGCCCATGGGGGGATGTATACAACATTCATCAGGAATTGTGTGTATGTCCTGCTTTGGACATGTTGATGGTTTGTTAACACTCACCCTGTCATTCCCTGGAAGGGTTCCCTGGCAATTCGACTTATAGGAAAGTCATAGGACAGGCAGTGACAAGAGGTGAGGATTGTAGTCAAGTGGCTACAAGTATTAGTCTGAAAAAAGGAGGGGTGTGAGCATGACATAAGGCTTCCCAGGTGGCTTAGTGGTCAAGCAGGAGATGCAGGTTCAATTCCTGGGTTGGGAAGATCCCCTGGAGGAGGATATGGCAACTCACTCCAGTATTCCTGCTTGGAGAATCCCATGGACAGAGGAGCATAGAGAGCTACAGTCCATGGGTCACAAAAGAGTTGGCAGGATTTAGCAACTAAACAAACAAACAAACAAAAAGGAGCCAGATATGCTGCCTGGCAGCATAGCCAGGACTTTACCTGACCACCAGGGGAAGGGCTCGGTCTCTTTCTCACTGCCCCAGGAAGTGCTCCAGGCACTTGGAGACTTCCTACTCTGAAGCCTGGGTCTGGCAGGCCAATTTACTGATGGACAAGAAGTTGTCAAGGAGTCAGGATTTGTTTCACCGTCGAGGACATCCCCTTTATGGTATGCAGGAATAAAGAGTGGAGTGAGTCGTTAGAGGATGACGCTTTGGGGGAAGAGGGCAGTGAGAAAGCCAAAGTCCTGGAGTGGTTGGGAGGCTCATTTCTCTGCAGTATGGAAGAGCTAGATACTTCACTTTCCTCACACACACACACACACACTTCAGGAAGTTCACTTCCCACTGGCCTGAATGTCTGTCTAGACTAATCCTCACTCACAGGTTCTATTACCTGTTTATGGTAATGGCCTTTATGGTGCCATTTTATACCTGTGGAAGTATGCACGCATGCACCTACCACGAGGCAGAAAGAGTCTTTTCCATATGGCTCCCACTGCGGGTACCAGACTGAGGGTCCTGGCTCACAGCATGAGTGCAGAAGGTGCCACTGCTACCCGCCTTTATAAGGACAGTGATTAGGGCACAGAGCAGCCATGGGGCTGTACCTGGGTGTTACCAGGCCAACCCTCAGAGTACAGTGTTCCTTTAGATGGGTAAACTGTGGTGGGACATGGTACCTTTTGTGGGATCCTTTACACTTATTGGCTGTGTGACTTTGCGCAAGTTACTTAACTTTGCTGTGCTTTGGTTCTGTTGTCAGCAAAATGGTCCTAATACGAATAATCACGTTAGAGGACTGTTGTTAAGAATTTAAATGAGTTAATAAAGGTAAGATGCCTGGCACATGGTAAGTTGCTTAATAATTAGCTTCTGCTTTTACTACTATTAAATCTATTATTATTAGGCAACTCTAGTCAGCTTACTTTGCCTCTCTGGATCTCATTGTTCTCATATGTAAGATGGGTGTATTGCTATCTGTTTTATAGGATTGTTGTGAGAATTAAATAGTGTTAATTACTGTTGTAAAGTGGGCAGTTTATGTGTTGCTTTAGCCTAGTTTATTTCCTAGGCGACGACTTTATTTTCACATATGAGGAGGTTTCCTGTAAGAGCTTCAAAATACTGACCATAGCTGGTGAGGGTGCGGGACACTGCGTAACCTCAGCCACATCCCCTTTCCCAGCTGTAAAATGGTATAATAACCACCCAGAGGAATCTCAAGGACGTTACGAGGGAAAAAATAGACAATAATACACAAAGCATTTTGAGCTCCTCTGAAGAGAGACGCACATAAATGGAAGGTGGGATTATAAGGAGGAGTAATCACGGGTTTCTCTCCCCCTCTTTTTTATTTAATGAGAAGAAAACTAGTCATTAGGAAGCATGGTCTTGTTAAAGCCATGGCCTGGGAAATCGTTCTCTTGGCTCTTCATCAGGGCTTGTGACACGGCAAGTTTTTGCAAAGTGTGGGCAGCAGAGGACCTCCCCACAGGCTCTGTGATAGGTCTGCAGATTGTCAGGAATGTGCTGTCCGAGGGCCGTGGCCTGAGGTGGGTGACGCACAGCCACCAGGGGAGCCTCCCTGGTCTGCTCCCTGAGGAGGTCTCCCCCCAGGTCAACAAGGAGACTCCACCCAGCTCCTGAGCCTTAATCCCTGAGGCCTGGACTCACCCTTATCTGCATGTTTGAGCTTGCCCTGTCCTGGATCCAAGCTTTTCCACCCCTGGGCCCTCTTGGCCCCAGTGGGGCGACCGCAGGGCTGGGGCGACCGCAGGGCTCTGAAAGCTCCTCCCATCTGGTCTTTTCGCTTTAAGTTGGTAGAGGAAGAAATCGGCTTACTTTCCTCAAATTGGCCGGAGCAGAGTGGCTGTCTGGGGCCTCTGCTTGCCCACTCGTTGTGCCTTGCTTCTTAAAGCTGCCTCTGGCTGGGCAGGCTCCCACCTCTCTGTGAGACCCAGTCTGCCCATTGCTCTTCTGAATCCTGCTAAGAGCCTGCCCCAGCCAGGAGGCCTTCCCAGGCCTCCCCAGTGCCATCACCCTCTGCCTCCTCTTCTACACTCTATTCGACAGATTGCGGTTTTTGTGTTGTTGTTCTTGTTTAGTCGCTGTGTCGTGTCCGACAACTTGTGACCGGGTGGACTGTAGCCCCCCAGCCTCCTCTGTCCATAGGATTCTCCAGGCAAGAATACTGGAGTGGGTTGCCATTTCCTTCTCCAGGGGATCTTCCCGACCCAGGGATCGAACTCTCGTCTCCTGCTTGGCAAGCAGATTCTTTACCACTGAGCCATCAGGGAAGCCCTTTGTTTTTGTGTTAGTTCTTGACTTATGNAGGCAAGAATACTGGAGTGGGTTGCCATTTCCTTCTCCAGGGGATCTTCCCGACCCAGGGATCGAACTCTCGTCTCCTGCTTGGCAAGCAGATTCTTTACCACTGAGCCATCAGGGAAGCCCTTTGTTTTTGTGTTAGTTCTTGACTTATGTTGGAGAAAGCAATGGCAACCCACTCCAGTACTTTTGCCTGGAAAATCCCATGGACGGAGGAGCCTGGTAGGCTGCAATCCATGGGGACACGAAGAGTCGGACATGACTGAGCGACTTCACTTTCGCTTTTCACTTTCATGCATTGGAGAAGGAAATGGCAACCCACTCCAGTGTTCTTGGAGAATCTCAGGGAACGGCGGAGCCTGGTGGACTGCCGTCTATCGAGTCGCACAGAGTTGAACACGACTGAAGTGACTTAGCAGCAGCAGTAGCAGCTTGACTTAATCTCACCTCTGACTCTGAGCTGGAAGGAAGAGAAGGAGCAAAAATCAAAGAGGTAAAGTATACTCAGCCAGGTGCCATGGCCAGACTTATGAGCAGAACTGACTGAGTTGATTCCTCCTCACTGCATTGCTGAAGCAAGTGGAAGCCTTTCTGTAAAACCCTGAGATGGGCGGTTCTTCTAGAAATTATGAATGATTCTAAATATATAGAAAATACTATAATAGACAGGCATATATCTACCATGCAGGTTACCAGATAATAATATTTTACCATACTTACCTTAAATATTATTTCTTTAATAAAACTTTTAGATTTGGAAGCAACTTAAATGTCATTGACAGATGAATTGAAAAAGAAGAGATGGTGTATGTGTGTATACACACACACACACACACACACATACACAATGGACTATTACTCAGCCATAAAAAGAATGAATTATTGCTATTTTCAGCAAGATGGGTGGATCAGAGATTATCGTACTGAGTGAAGTCAGTCAGATGGCGAAAGATAAATATCGTATGATATCACTTTTATGTGAAATCTGAAAAATAGTACAAATGAACTTATTTACAGAACAGAAACAAACTCACAGACATAGAAAACAAACTTATAGTTGCCGAAGGGAAAGGGGTAGGGGAGGGATAAATTGAGAGTATGCGGTTAACAGACGTACACTAGTGTATATAAAATAAATAAACAACAAAGATTTAGATAAACAAAACAGATAAACAAAACAGATAAGCAGCAAAAACTACTGTATAGCACAGAGAACTATGATCAGCTATGATGAAAAAGAATTTTTAAAAGGAATATATATACATATATATGTACCAAATCACTTTATGTACACCTAAAACTAACACAATATTATAAATCACCTGTACTTCAGTTAAGAAAAAAACTCAAAAAAGAAACTTTTAGGTACAGTTAAGGCTCTCCGTCTCCACTGGAGTCCCACTTTCCCCTTGAGGTCCCCACTTGCCTTTCTCATTGTGCAAATGGCCCTTTATCTGCATCCGTGAATAGGGTTTAGGAGATTGGTAAACTGCTGAATTGTGTGTGAAATTGTATATGCACATCTTTGTACACATCACAGCTATTCAGGAAATCCTCTTGAGGCAGTCTTCCTATGGTCTCCACTGCTGCCACTGACCCACAAGCAACCATTATCTGCACTTGGATCTTCTGCTACCTACGATGGCCACTGACATTGCAGTCTTAGCCGGATACTCTTAACCCCTTTGCTCAAATCCCATTAATGGCTTCTGATTTAACTCAGAGTGAAAATCAAAGTCTTAGCAGCCCACAGGCCCTACGTAATATATTAATATGTCCTCCCAACTCCCCTGCTTCTCTGGCTTTTCCCACCAAGGCTGCTTGCCTCTGTTTCTCTCCATCCGGCCACACTGTTCTTCTCACTTTTCCTTTGCCTTGGGGCTGTCCCTTTTGGTTTCTAGGCTCTTTCTCCAGATACCCACATGGTGAAACCTCTCACATTCTTCAATTCTGTGTTAACATTTCACTTTTCAGTATGGACAACCTAACACACATTATTTAAAAATATAGCTGCATCCTCACCAATCTCTCTCTTACTCTGCTTGAATTTTTCTTTTACCATAGCACCTAATTTCTAGCAAATTGTATGTGCTTATTTACTACTTTCATTATTTCCTGCCTGTCTTCTTCCTGTTAGAATGTAAGCTCCATGAGAGTAGAAATTTTTGTCTATTTTTGTCCACTAATGTCTCTGCAGTAGTACTTGGCACATATGTGCGCTTTAAGTATTTGTTGAATGATTAAATAGATAACTGAATATGAGCATTTCTTGCTGGAAAGTCCAGAATTTTTCATCAGATTTTCAAAAGTGTCTGTGTCACAAAAGAGGTTAAGAACCACTGATACAGTAAAGCATCAAAAAATTGGCTGGAAATTTGTTGCTTGCCAGGTGGCCTGTCTAAGGAAGCAGAAGGTCACAAGAGGGTTTTCTCTTTCTCCAGCTTGTGTTTCCCTGGAAGCTACTGCTAATAGCTACTAGGATCTCCTCCCCCAAGACTGATGGTGAGGCTCCCTGGACCCAGCCTTGGGCTGGCTGAGGTAGTGAGCCAGTGGGGCATTGCTGGAGAGTGGGGCAGGAAATCGGGCAGTGAGCCAGATCCAGAGAAGCTGTAATTTTCTTTACTCCTTCTGTGTCTGGGAGGCAGAGGCCGAATGTGGCCACAGCCTCCTGAACTTCCTTGGAGGAGCTAGGCAAGATGCCCAGACCAACAGAAGCTGCTTCCTGCCTTCCAGCCTTCAAGTCTAGGCAAGGAATAAGACCAGGAAATCTTGCTACAGGTAGGAGCCCCAACCAGGGAGACAAGATACTGGCCTGTGATAGATAATAGGAGAGTAGGGGGAACCTGGAAAGCAAAATGATACCAAAGGCCATCTGGAGGTGATAATGGGAGTGAGTTGGACGTGAGTCAGTCGGCTCTCAGGGCAGTTAAAAGACAAGTGGGTAATTGTGGGTGCAGTTGGCGGGTCACACACAGAAAATGAGGAACAAGTGGTTAATTGGGCCCACAAGCCCAGGATCCCGCCTGTAATTAGCAAATTGCAGGGCTTTGATATTTGCTTTGGTAACAACTTGTGTAGTAAATTGCAGGGAGGAAAACTGCACCCCCAGCCTGGGAGGTGATCCTGTGTTTGTGCTTCTTGAACTATCTTCTCACAAACTTGTAGGCAGCACACACATGAATATACCCCCAGCACTGGGAAGGAGGAGGTTTACCTTACACCTTTGTGCAGGCTGACAGCAGCCTGTGATATGTTCTCTTTTCCCCTTTCCCTCTTGCTTAAATTTTCACCAACCCAGGGCTGAAGTTGAGGCCTGGCTTCCTGGTGTGTATTCCCAGTGTTCACATGCTGATTCCTAAGTTCCCTTAAACCACAGCCCCTGGTGCAGAGCTCCTCCAGCCAGAGATATGAAAGGTCTTGGAGAATTCCCATGTAAGTGCCATCGTAAGGGAGGAGGAGGAATTCTGTTCCCGTGTTGTTAAAATTTTGTCAATGAAGATGGTAGTCCCTGATCAGAGACTGTCCTTCATAGACTTCAGATGTGTATTTACCTCTACCAGTTTTTGTGAGGTTCTGACCAAAATGAAAATCAAAAATATGGGGAAATTGCATTGGGATTGTCATGGCAAAAGCTTATCAATTGCCACAGAGGCAGAGAGACTGGTGATCACAAGTAATGGAGCACTATGAGAAAGTATCAGGAGACCTGGGTTTGATTTTGGGCTCTCTACTGACTCTTTGTTGGATCTTGTCCAGTTTCTTAAACACTTGTATATCATCTCTGTCATTTATGGGTCTGTTTTTATGGACTGATTTTTCTCTTGTTTATGGGTGAACATATTCTTGCTTCTTTATAAGTCTAGTAATTTTTTATTAGATGGTAGACATTGTAGAGTTATACTGTTAAGTATTTGGACTTTGCTGCCTTCTTTTAAAGAGTGCTAGGCTTTGCTTTGGCTGGAAGTTAATTTAGTCATGAAATAGTTTGATCCGTTTGAGTCCTGTCTTTGAGCTTTGCTATTCAGGGTCCAGAGTAACCTTCACTCCAGGAATAGTTCAGGATCTCTACTCAAGTATGACTCCCCTGGGTTCTCCATCAGTTGCCCAGGGGATCACCAAGAATCCTCCATTTTGTTTGGTACACAACCATTTCCACCTTGTGAGAACTCTGGGTTGTTCAACTTACTACTCTCTGGTCATTTCTTTTGCCTCATTTTGTAGAGTTTCACCTTATACATACACATAATAATTCTCAACAGACTCAAGAGGATATCTCAGCAGACTTATGGTATTCTTTTCCTGTGTGCTGCTGCTGCTAAGTCACTTCAGTCGTGTCCAGCTCTGTGTGACCCCATAGACAGCAGCCCACCAGGCTCCCCCGTCCCTGGGATTCTCCAGGCAAGAACACTGGAGTGGGTTGCCATTTCCTTCTCCAATGCATGAAAGTGAAAAGTGAAAGTGAAGTCGCTCAGTTGTGTCCAACCCTCAGCAACACCATGGACTGCAGCCTTCCAGGCTCCTCTGTCTATGGGATTTTCCAGGCAAGAGTACTGGAGTGGGGTGCCACTGCCTTTTCCACTGTGTATCGCCCCTCTTTTGTGAAATCGTAATCCTCTACTCCTAGCCTCTTCAGCTGCCCCAGTCTCTGGCTTCTGTCTCCTCTGCTTATCAATGCTTGCAGACTGTGCTCATAATTTCCAGATGGGAATTACCTCCAAGCGTAAATTCAGAGGTATTTTAAGGCTCATCTCATTGATCCTCTCTCTCAGGGATCAGTTTTATACTGCCTGTTTCCCAATGTCTTAAAGCAGTTGTAATCCAATCAAGCTTAGAATATGACCTCTTGCTGTGTTAATAAAGCAGCTTCTCCAAGTCAGTTTTTATGCTAAAAATACTATTATTGTTGCAATAATATTTTCTTCAAAAGTTAATTGCAATAACTAAAATACACAATAGTCTGAAATAATGTAAAGTGTTTGTATAATAAACAATGAAACATAAAACAAGAAGAGTTAATAAACACTCATTCTATTTTTACTTTCCATTGACACCAACAGTATGAGTAGATTTGGCATTTTTATGAAATTATATAATTTTATAACTGTAAGGAATATAGCTCAGAGACACTGAGTTGGTCCAAATGCCTCATTTTACATGACTAGACTAACGCTTCATNGAAGCAGAAGGTCACAAGAGGGTTTTCTCTTTCTCCAGCTTGTGTTTCCCTGGAAGCTACTGCTAATAGCTACTAGGATCTCCTCCCCCAAGACTGATGGTGAGGCTCCCTGGACCCAGCCTTGGGCTGGCTGAGGTAGTGAGCCAGTGGGGCATTGCTGGAGAGTGGGGCAGGAAATCGGGCAGTGAGCCAGATCCAGAGAAGCTGTAATTTTCTTTACTCCTTCTGTGTCTGGGAGGCAGAGGCCGAATGTGGCCACAGCCTCCTGAACTTCCTTGGAGGAGCTAGGCAAGATGCCCAGACCAACAGAAGCTGCTTCCTGCCTTCCAGCCTTCAAGTCTAGGCAAGGAATAAGACCAGGAAATCTTGCTACAGGTAGGAGCCCCAACCAGGGAGACAAGATACTGGCCTGTGATAGATAATAGGAGAGTAGGGGGAACCTGGAAAGCAAAATGATACCAAAGGCCATCTGGAGGTGATAATGGGAGTGAGTTGGACGTGAGTCAGTCGGCTCTCAGGGCAGTTAAAAGACAAGTGGGTAATTGTGGGTGCAGTTGGCGGGTCACACACAGAAAATGAGGAACAAGTGGTTAATTGGGCCCACAAGCCCAGGATCCCGCCTGTAATTAGCAAATTGCAGGGCTTTGATATTTGCTTTGGTAACAACTTGTGTAGTAAATTGCAGGGAGGAAAACTGCACCCCCAGCCTGGGAGGTGATCCTGTGTTTGTGCTTCTTGAACTATCTTCTCACAAACTTGTAGGCAGCACACACATGAATATACCCCCAGCACTGGGAAGGAGGAGGTTTACCTTACACCTTTGTGCAGGCTGACAGCAGCCTGTGATATGTTCTCTTTTCCCCTTTCCCTCTTGCTTAAATTTTCACCAACCCAGGGCTGAAGTTGAGGCCTGGCTTCCTGGTGTGTATTCCCAGTGTTCACATGCTGATTCCTAAGTTCCCTTAAACCACAGCCCCTGGTGCAGAGCTCCTCCAGCCAGAGATATGAAAGGTCTTGGAGAATTCCCATGTAAGTGCCATCGTAAGGGAGGAGGAGGAATTCTGTTCCCGTGTTGTTAAAATTTTGTCAATGAAGATGGTAGTCCCTGATCAGAGACTGTCCTTCATAGACTTCAGATGTGTATTTACCTCTACCAGTTTTTGTGAGGTTCTGACCAAAATGAAAATCAAAAATATGGGGAAATTGCATTGGGATTGTCATGGCAAAAGCTTATCAATTGCCACAGAGGCAGAGAGACTGGTGATCACAAGTAATGGAGCACTATGAGAAAGTATCAGGAGACCTGGGTTTGATTTTGGGCTCTCTACTGACTCTTTGTTGGATCTTGTCCAGTTTCTTAAACACTTGTATATCATCTCTGTCATTTATGGGTCTGTTTTTATGGACTGATTTTTCTCTTGTTTATGGGTGAACATATTCTTGCTTCTTTATAAGTCTAGTAATTTTTTATTAGATGGTAGACATTGTAGAGTTATACTGTTAAGTATTTGGACTTTGCTGCCTTCTTTTAAAGAGTGCTAGGCTTTGCTTTGGCTGGAAGTTAATTTAGTCATGAAATAGTTTGATCCGTTTGAGTCCTGTCTTTGAGCTTTGCTATTCAGGGTCCAGAGTAACCTTCACTCCAGGAATAGTTCAGGATCTCTACTCAAGTATGACTCCCCTGGGTTCTCCATCAGTTGCCCAGGGGATCACCAAGAATCCTCCATTTTGTTTGGTACACAACCATTTCCACCTTGTGAGAACTCTGGGTTGTTCAACTTACTACTCTCTGGTCATTTCTTTTGCCTCATTTTGTAGAGTTTCACCTTATACATACACATAATAATTCTCAACAGACTCAAGAGGATATCTCAGCAGACTTATGGTATTCTTTTCCTGTGTGCTGCTGCTGCTAAGTCACTTCAGTCGTGTCCAGCTCTGTGTGACCCCATAGACAGCAGCCCACCAGGCTCCCCCGTCCCTGGGATTCTCCAGGCAAGAACACTGGAGTGGGTTGCCATTTCCTTCTCCAATGCATGAAAGTGAAAAGTGAAAGTGAAGTCGCTCAGTTGTGTCCAACCCTCAGCAACACCATGGACTGCAGCCTTCCAGGCTCCTCTGTCTATGGGATTTTCCAGGCAAGAGTACTGGAGTGGGGTGCCACTGCCTTTTCCACTGTGTATCGCCCCTCTTTTGTGAAATCGTAATCCTCTACTCCTAGCCTCTTCAGCTGCCCCAGTCTCTGGCTTCTGTCTCCTCTGCTTATCAATGCTTGCAGACTGTGCTCATAATTTCCAGATGGGAATTACCTCCAAGCGTAAATTCAGAGGTATTTTAAGGCTCATCTCATTGATCCTCTCTCTCAGGGATCAGTTTTATACTGCCTGTTTCCCAATGTCTTAAAGCAGTTGTAATCCAATCAAGCTTAGAATATGACCTCTTGCTGTGTTAATAAAGCAGCTTCTCCAAGTCAGTTTTTATGCTAAAAATACTATTATTGTTGCAATAATATTTTCTTCAAAAGTTAATTGCAATAACTAAAATACACAATAGTCTGAAATAATGTAAAGTGTTTGTATAATAAACAATGAAACATAAAACAAGAAGAGTTAATAAACACTCATTCTATTTTTACTTTCCATTGACACCAACAGTATGAGTAGATTTGGCATTTTTATGAAATTATATAATTTTATAACTGTAAGGAATATAGCTCAGAGACACTGAGTTGGTCCAAATGCCTCATTTTACATGACTAGACTAACGCTTCATGAGTAACAAATGGTTTTCCCAAGATCTTGTGGCCAGTGATCAGAAGAATGAGACTGTCACTCAGGTGTCCTGGCTTCCCAGTCTATGACACATCAATTCATCCAACTCACATTTAGTGAATATTTACTAACTCCAAAGCTCTGAACTAATGGCGATATTGTCTCTGTATCATGTTCTGGTTTGCAAAAATGTTTAAAAATTGATTTGGGGACATTATAGTAGATTCAATAAATCAGCATATAATTTTGGATGTCTCAAGAGTAAATCTGCCTGGCATTCATTTAAGTAGCCTACATTGTCCAAAGTAACAGAAATGTGAAATGCTCCTCGCATTCAACTCCCATGGGCTATTCCATTGTAGTCCTTTAGACATATGAACATGTCAGGTAATTACTGTGGTTTTATGGCTTTGTCTGTCATGATGTTAGGGAAACTAAGAATTTACTCTGCATGCCACCATGCCAGTGATCCAATCCAAAGATGGACAATAAAACTTTAAGGAAGGTGATCAGTAAGTTGCAAAATGTGAGAAGAGCTCCATATACAATGTCAGGAGGCCTGGTTCTAGGCCTAGTTTGTTACTTCTCTTCTCCGGGCATAGATTTTCCTGACTGTAAAATGAGGCCAATAGACTGAATGACCTACAGCGTCCACTCCAGGTTGGAGATCTTAACACCTGAAGCTCTACCTGGAGCTACCCCTACTGAGAAGCATGATGAAGCTGGGGAGTGGTGGTGGGTAGGAGCTGAGTGTGGAAGTGGAAGATGTGGGACGCCTTCTAAACCCAAGGGGCAACATGAGCCAAGGTGACCAAGCAGGGATCTGGCTAGCTTGGATTTTGTAATCTGATGGATTGCTGCAACATAGAAAACAACGTGAAAACCCATGAGGAAGCATCCATCTGCAAATGAAGAAGACATGGATTCCATCCCCGGGCTGGAAGGTGCCCTGGAGGAGGAAATGGCAAACCACTCCAGTATTCTTGCCTGGAGATTTCCATGGACAGAGGAGCCTGGCGGGCTACAGTCCATAGGGTCCAAAGAGTTGGACACGACTGAGCACATACACACACATGCGCGCGTGTACACACACACTTTCCTCTTAAGATTACCACTGAAATAAAGACAGAACATTTCAATATATTATATAGAACTCCACTCTTCTCCTAGAAAATGGTCAGGATTTTATTGATTCTGGTTTGCAAAATACCAGTGAACGGAGATAGTGGTATATGAGATGGGACATGTTGATCAGGAGGAGATCATAGACAGCCTTGAACATCAGGCTCAAGGATTAGTTATTCATTCTGTAGATTGTGGGGAAAGATTGAAAATTTATGGGCAAAGGCTTATATGATCAGATCTGTGTTTCAGCTTTCTGGTTATAGTACAGAGGATGGATGGAGAACAGGGGAGTTGAGACAGACAGACTGGCCAGGTGGCTGGCACAATAGCCCAAGTGACAAAGGATAAAGGATGCAAGAATAAGTTCCTTATCAGAGAGTAAGAACAGTGTTCATGAAAAAACACCGAGGATGGAGACCAGCTGGGGCCTTTCTACTGACAGACATGGGGAGAGGGAGGGGTCCACATTGCTTCCCCATGTTCTAGCCCATGGGATGGAGTGACTGGTGATGTAGAATCACCGCAGAGCCAGAGTGAAAACAGAAAGAGACTTGGGAAAAAGACAAATCTGGGTGTTCATTTGGTTTACTCTGAGTTTCTACTGTGGTAAAATAAGGATGAGTGCATGTATATCTTGGAGTTTTTGTAAGGACTGATGGATTTGTATACATGAAAGTGCCTAGAACATGTAAGTTTATCCATCCATCACTTGATTAAATCTGTGCAAATATGGAGGGAAATAATTAGTTCAACTGGGGCCATATCAAACATTTCAAATTCACTTTGAGTAAAGAGATCATGGCTGAGCTGATCTCCATGGGATTGGACCGTTCTACTCCCAAATGCTAGGCTGGGCCACAGTTCAACGCCAGGAAGTCGTTTTTGGCAACAATAGATGCCTTTCTTTCCCTTCCTTTCATGACCAACCTCCCACTGCAATCTATTTCTAGGTCTCTAATTCTAATGCAGCAAATGACAAAAGAAAGAACACCAACATAAAATTGATGTGTGTACTTTTTTGGTGGCCTCCTCTGAGGACACACCTGTGCTAGGCACCCATCCACAGATGCGTAAGAAACTGTTACTTGGACTTTTCTCCAGGATTGGACAGTAACATCAGAATTGGGTGGCCCAGGCAAGGGTGGCCTTGCCTTGGGAGACGCAGACACTTTGGGAGGTGAGCATGTCCCATTGAGCCTAAGGCCAGCTGCAGATCTTTTCTTTTCTTTTGCTGCAGATCTTCTATGTGACGAGCAACAACAGGCACTATATCTCAGGCTTTCGATCCTTGCTCAATTTGCACGTTGCTCAAGTCAGCCAAACCCTTCCACTCTGGCCTCCTCCCTTTTTCTCAGCTCTCAGTGCCCAGCATCTTGAGCAGGTGAGAGCCTTCACTCAGCCCTTTAGTCATGACTGCAGTGCTGTGTGCCAGCCATGCAAAACAGAAGCAGGGAGCACTGTCAGGCAAGCAGCGATTTTAGCCCTGCCAGATCCCTCATTTCCTGGTTTCTTCCCCGCCCAAGTTCACAAAACCCCTGGCAAAGCAGCTGCAGCTACAATCTCAGATTTAGAGAAAGCCTGCAGGCGCTGACTCTCCTTGGCTTCTAACCCAAGCTGGATGTTGTACTTTTAAACACTCAGCCATTGAGGGATTGGGCCCAAGTCCTCTCCCTTCAAATCTAAGTATGCTTGTGACTGCTTTGATAAGTAGTATGGCAGAAGTCATATTTTGTTCCTCTTACTCTAGGTCATCAAAAACCATGTAGCTTCCACCTTGTTCACTGGAAACTTAGTTCTCTGATCAAAAGTCCCTGCTGAGCCCAGCCTTGCAGCCATGTCCACCCATGAGCCTGCCATATGTGTGAAGCCATCTCAGACCCTTCAGACCACCTCATCTGCCAGCTGAATACCTCCAAGCAACCATAGTTGGTGCCCAGCCTGAATTCCTGATCCACAAAAGCTATAATAATAAAGTGCTTGTTGTAACCTACCAGATTTTCGGGTGGTTTGATATGCAGCAATAGGTGACTAGAACACTAGACACAAATAGAAGAAAGTTTGCAGATGGCTTTTGATCGCTTTTTGATTTCATGTGATTTGCCCTATCGATCTGCTTCTGACCATGACAATTCCATTTTGCTTGAAACTTGGATCACGTTACCTCTTAACTGGGACTTCCCTGGTGGCTCAGACGGTAAAGTGTCTGTCTACAATGTGGGAGACCTGGGTTAGAGCCCTGGGTTGGGAAGATCCCCTGGAGAAGGAAATGGCAACCCACTCCAGTACTGTTGCCTGGAAAATCCCATGGACAGAGGAGCCTGGTACACTACAGTCTATGGGGTCACAAAGAGTTGGACACGACTGAGCGACTTCACTTCACTTCACCTCTTAACTGAGCCAGAACTTCACCTGGGTTCACAGACAGGTCCCTGAGCCACAGTAAAGGTTTCATGCTTGCCAGTGCAGATTTGGTTGTCATTAACTGTTCACTTCAGTTATTCCAACACAGCCCTGCATACTGCCTTCATACAAAAGATTTGCAGAAATTCGAAGTGTGGCTGCACAAGTCATTTTCTATGGATCCTGAGGAACAATATGGAGACATTTTCTCACCATCTTCACATGCAGAAAGGGTGTCTTACTTCTTCTTGCCTTGTACCTGCCTTCACATGTACAGTACAGGATTTCCAGGTGGCGATTTTTCTCCCCTATGACCATCATTCTTGTCCTTACATTCCAGAAGCCTCTTTTTCAGCCTTGATTTGGGGGGAAGTTCACAGTTTCCTGAGTGAGGTTTAAGTATGGGAGTAAGGGTGGGCTGTGTCCCCATGGTTAAGCTCTTCTTGCAGTATGCCAGCAGGACAGGTGTGGACCTGGATCAGAAGGATGTGGGTTCAGTCTTGAGCTCTACCACATACAAGCTGTGTAACCCTAGAGCAGTTCCTTAATCTCCTTCAGTCTTAAGTTTTCTCATTAATCAAAAGGAGACAGTTCTCACCATTTTCACAGGAAATTTGAGGCTATCTTAGTTTGGGTTTGGCCGGAAGCAGATCCTGAGATGAGGATGTGAGTGTTAATGGTATATTTGGGAGGCAGAGGGAATGCAGGCAAGAAGCGTGGGCAGTAGATGGGGAAGGGAAGGCAATCAGTTAGTGGTTCACTGTCAAGTCAGATACCACTGGGGACAGCTGCAGCTTGATCCCAACGGAGACAGTCTTGGAAAGCATAAAACACATGCCCTGAAAGTTACTCTCCCAGAGGGGCAAGGGAGTTGGGGTATTTAAACACTGACTCCTCTCAGTCTATTGGCTGAAGGCTGTTCCCAGAGGGGGTTAATTTCCCAGAGAGAACAAATGTCCCAGCTCAAGTGGACAGCTCCATTCTGCAAAAAAACTCTTAGGCCCAGAGACACCGATCCTGGAAGTTGGATGTTTTCTGGAGCATACTGAAAGGATGAAGCTGGAGGCTGAGCTATGATAGCATCAGTTAGAGGGGATTGAACAAGGTGTACATAAAAAGCTGGGCTACAGCAGACATTTAGCACATACCAGCTTATTTCTCCCTTCCTTCATCTTGGCCTCTGCCAAGTGACCTCTGCCTTCTCTTGTCTTTATTGAATACCTAGGTACTTTGGTATTTGATATGTACTGTTTTAGGCTTCCCAGGTGGCACAGCTGTGAAGAATCCACCTGCCAACACAGGAGATATGGGGTCGATCCCTAGGTTGGGAAGATCCTCTGGAGAAGTAAATGGAACTCACTCCGGTATCCTCACCTGGGAAATCCCATGCACAGAGGCTAGTGGGCTACCAGTCATGGCGTCACAAGAGTTTGACATGACTTAGTGACTAAACAACAAGAACAAAGTACTTGTTTAGCCACTGATAGCTTGTCCTTCAGATAAATACTAGTAAATGCAGCAAAGATCAGCTCCTCCCACTTCTTACACTTTGTTGCATCTCCTATAGCACGCAGCTTAGCAAGAAGTATATGGTAGATACTAAGTAGTACATACTAGTCAGACAGCAGAGACCAAACCACCTTGGTTGATAATGGAAAGGGCTTGCACAGGTCTGGTAGTGTAACATGTTCACGTGACACTTTAACATAAAGAGTCAAATGTAGACAGAGCATACTGACGCTGGGGACGATTCATTATGTAGTTGATTGTTCCTTTTTTATTTGTTCCTTTATTTATTATTTTTATTTATTTAACCCCCATCATGAGGTTAAAGACAGCAATCATTCTTGGAGGAGACAATGACTCTCAAAGCAAAGAAAAAATGATATGCTCTGAGAAAATAGTTTTTTAGTTCTGCTTTACTTTCCCCAATTATTGGGAAACAAATTGGTAATCCTGTTACCTTCCACTTGGCTTATATGACAATATTTAGACACTGGTCTTGGCTATGCTGTGTATAGGTTATGGGGCAATGGGCAATTTACCACAAGCACTTTGATAATTTATATGTATTAATTCTCATGACAAATCTATGAAGGAGATTTTATGTCCATTTAGTAGATGAGAAAATTAAGGTGCAGAGAGATTCAGGCAACCTGCCCAAGGTCATATGACTATTCAGTGGCAGAGCCAGGATTTAATCAGCTTGTCTGCTCCAGTGGCCATCAGGATGGATGCACATACCACTTTGTTCTAAATTAACTGAGGAGCAGCAGAGTGTCTGTCTTGAACCATTTTCTCTTTCAGCATCAGGGTTCATTAAGCAAATTCTTACCAGTCAGAATGGCTGCGATCCAAAAGTCTACAAGCAATAAATGCTGGAGAGGATGTGGAGAAAAGGGAACCCTCTTACACTGTTGGTGGGAATGCAAACTGGTACAGCCACTATGGAGAATAGTGTGGAGATTCCTTAAAAAACTGGAAATAGAACTGCCTTATGTCCCAGCAATCCCACTGCTGGGCATACACACCGAGGAAACCAGAATTGAAAGAGAGACATGTACCCCAATGTTCATCGCAGCACTGTTTATAATAGCCAGGGCATGGAAGCAACCTAGATGTCCATCGGCAGACGAATGGATAAGAAAGCTGTGGTACATATACACAATGGAGTATTATTCAGCCATTAAAAAGAATACATTTGAATCAGTTCTAGTGCGGTGGATGAAACTGGAGCCGATAATACAGAGTGAAGTAAGCCAGAAAGAAAAACACCAATACAGTATACTAACACATATATATGGAATTTAGAAAGATGGTAACGATAACCCTGTATGCGAGACAGCAAAAGAGACACAGATGTATAGAAGAGACTTTTGGACTCTGTGGAAAAGGGAGAGGGTGGGATGATTTGGGAGAATGGTATTGAAACATGTATAATATCATGTAAGAAACAAATCACCAGTCTAGGTTCGATGTAGGATACAGGATGCTTGGGGCTGGTGCACTGGAATGACCCAGAGAGACAGTATGGGGAGGGAGGTGGGAGAGGGGTTCAGGATTGGGAACTCATGTACACCTGTGGTGGATTCATATTGATATATGGCAAAACCAATACCGTAAAGTAAAATAAAGTAAAATTTAAAAAAAAGCAAATTCTTGTATATGGTTATTTGGAAATTGGTACTGACGAATTCAATATTGCTCTCTGTATACCTTCTCCTTTATCTCTAATATGTCCATTGTGATCAGAAGTTCACCATAGAGCTCAGCTGGATGGAGAATGATTGCCTAGTCACATTTGCTCTGAAGAACCTGATTCTTAGGGAGCAAAGGATGTACATGAGTGGATCAGAAGGCATGGGTTCCTATATAGCTGGAGATTCCCTGAGGGGTGATAAAATGGTCTGAGCTTGTAGTAAGGTGACCAGCTGTCCCAGTGTGCCTGGGACTGAGGGATTTCATGGGTACTTACTTTAAGTGCTAAAACTGTCATCAGTTCAGTTCAGTCGCTCAGTCGTGTTTGACTCTTTGCGACCCCATGAATTGCAGCACGCCAGGCCTCCCTGTCCATCACCAACTCCCGGACTTCACTCAAACTCACATCCATCGAGTCAGTGATGCCATCCAGCCATCTCATCCTCTGTCGTCCCCTTCTCCTCCTNAAAAAAAAAAAAAAAGCAGAGATGGCAGATGAGCTTTCTTGGGGGTGGGCTTCAGGAAGCTGTGTTCAGGGTTCTTGGGCAGACGGGTCTGGTTGAGGTTTCTTCGAGAGGCATCTGTTCTATCTCCCTTGCCATTTCAGGCAACAACTCGACTGCTTGATGAAGAACTTTCAAAATCTTTTCCTCAGCTATCTTTCTATTTACATTTTTCATTTCTAGGAGCTTACAGAGAAAAGCAAAGAGTCTTACATTCCATTTGTAATGTCATCATGGTTTTTGTTCCCTGTGTGTTTCAGTTCCCTGGGAGAATCTTTAAAGGTTACATTTGGACTCAAGTAACTTTTTCATTTTTTAACTTAAACTATCTCCCCCCAAAAAAATCTCTTGATCTTAACCTTAAATGGCACTCTTTAAACAAAACATAAATTCAGGGCTCAAATAGACTCACAAATGTCCCTTCAAAGGAATAGTATTTACTGCTAAGAGCTAGGGGCTTCCCTGGTGGCTCAGTGATAAAGAACCCACCTGCCAATGCAGGAGACGCAAGAGATGCAGATTCGATCCTTTTGTAGGAAAGATCCCCTGGAGAAGGAAATGGCCACCCACTCCAGTATTCTTGCCTGAGATAATCCCATGGACAAAGGAACCTGGCGGGCTACAGCCCATGGAGTCACAAAAGATTCAGATACAACTTAACAGTTAAACAGCAAAAACAGCATTAAATAATCAATCCAAAGTTCAGAATGGTATTAATAGAAGATGATATGAGATGGGTCAAAAACACATCACACTCCTGGGGTAAGAGATAACCCATTTGAAATACTCCCATTGGAATGCCTGAGTCCTGTCCTCAGAAGCTGGATCAAAGAGTTCCATTTAGTCTGGTCCTTAATTGAAAAAAATTATGACTTTAATCTGCTTGTAACCTGATGATGTAACATAATGAACATCCAATCAAAAAACCTCCATTAGATAGTTTGAAGAAGCAGAGAAATTTTGGTTATAAGACCCCAATTTTGTAGAAATACGTATTTTTAAAACTATGGGGTAAAGTTTTCTCTCATATTTGCAAAGGACATTTGAGTTCAGTTAATCCATCTACAAATCCTTAATCCATCTCTTACCATTTTCATACACTGGATTCATCTTCACAAGGCAGATCCTCATCTTTAACTACATCTTGACTGCCCTTTAAACTCAGCAGAAGTTTATGAAACAAAAAAGCAAGTGAACCAAACAATCTGCTTTCAGTTTGCCAGCTGATCTCACATGAGAAGCTGGGAGTAAGTATCCTATGACACCACTGGTCTGCCTGCTGGCCAGAAGCCGATATCTAAATAGTCATTTGTATACTGAGGCTGATTATGTGCAGGGTACTGAACTAGCATCCATGAAGATTGCTACAAAGCATAAAAGACACTTTATGAAGCTTATGATAAGAAAAAGACATAGATGCCTTTTGAATTAAAATTCAAAACTATTTCCTTGACACCTGCTAATGCTAAGTACTGTGTTGAACCCTGAGGAGTAAAGATCCGGTTCCAGTTCAGTCGCTCAGTCATGTCCGACTCTTTGGGACCCCATGGACCACAGCACACAGGCTTCCCTTCCATCACCAACTCCTGGAGCTTACTCAAACTCATGTCCATCAAGTTAGGGATGCCATCCAACCATCTCTTCCTCTGCCATCCCCTTCTCCTCCTGCCTTCAATCTTTCCCAGCTTCAGGGTCTTTTCAAATGAATCAGTTCTTTGCATCAGGTGGCCAAAGTATTGGAGTTTCTGCTTCAGCATCAGTCTTTCCAATGAATAATCAGGACTAGTTTCCTTCAGGATGGACTAGTTGGATCTCCTTGTAATTCAAGGGACTCTCAAGAGTCTTCTCCAACACCACAGTTCAAAAGCATCAGTTCTTCTCCAACTCTCACATCCATACATGACTACTGGAAAAACCATAGCTTTGACTAGATGGACCTTTGTTAGCAAAGCAATGTCTCTGCTTTTTAATAGGTTGTCATAGCTTTTCTTCCAAGGAGCAAGTGACTTTTAATTTCATGGTTGCAGTCACCATCTGCAGTGATTTTGGAGCCCAAAAACATTATAAATGAGATTCAGATAAACTGACATCAATAATAATAATCATGTGAATAAAANCAATGTCTCTGCTTTTTAATAGGTTGTCATAGCTTTTCTTCCAAGGAGCAAGTGACTTTTAATTTCATGGTTGCAGTCACCATCTGCAGTGATTTTGGAGCCCAAAAACATTATAAATGAGATTCAGATAAACTGACATCAATAATAATAATCATGTGAATAAAACTGGTGTGAATAAAAGCACAAAGGAGGTATATATATGATGATAATGGTAGTGGGAGTAATAAATAATAATAAAAACAATTAACACATTATTATGTGATTCTAGGAAACTTTCTAAAAGCCTTATCCTCACTTTAATTTTATAAGGAAGAGTATTATTATTGTTATTATCTCCATGATACAGTTGAGGGATTTGAAGCATAGAGAGATTAAGCAACTTGTCCAAGGTTACACAGCATTAAGTGGAGAAGACATGAGCCAAACTCAGCATTTCCACTTCTAGAACAACATCACGGATGAAGGGACAATTACGTCTTCTTGGGATATGACTGGGAATGGAATTGGAAGATGAGGATGGGAAGATGGAGAAGGAAGAAAATTTGGCTTCTCAGGGAAGGCAAACAATACCTATAAAGGCACAGAGGCAGGAAAGAGTATGTCATAGTCAGGGACTGGCTGTTTTTCTTGCCTGGGGCATGGAGATAGGATACATGCAAGGGACACCATAGGAAGATGGAGTGGACGAGGTAGGCTGGGCTCCAAGTCTGTACCAGCTACATTTCTGTACGTTTCTGTATGTATCTGGTACGTCTGTACCAGATAAGCACAGGCTTATCTTGCAGGTGATGAGAACCTATGTCTGTAATGAGGCCCAGGAAGGATCTCTATCAAAAGCCCTGGCCTCCTCTCCAAGCCAGGCCCTCCCTTTCTCAATTCTGCCCAGCTGCTGATAACATTAGTTTTAGTATTTGACCAGTTCCTTTCTCTGTAGCGTATGAATCAACGTTTGTTCTTTAAGGCTTTGCTGGAAACAAATATATCAGTAGCAAATATCTGCCCCCTTTTAAGCAAACTGAGAGTTTTTAATTTAAATAAAAATCCATCAGGGTTTACAGTAAGTGAAACAGTGACACACACACACACAAACTTTATAAAGCACTTTTAATGTATAACAAATTCAGGACCTAAACAATTCAACAGAGCCCTCTTGAAAGGAGCAGCATTCAATGTCTGCTGTTGCTATTTGCTGCTAAGCCATGTTTGACTCTTTGGGGACTGCATGAACTACAGACTGTCAGGTCCCTCTGTCCATGGAATATATCAGTCAAGAACACTGGCTTGGGTTGCCATTTCCCTCTCCAGGGAATCTTCCTGACCCGGGGATCAAACCTGCTTCTCCTGTGTCTCTTGCCTTGGCAGGTGGCTTCTTTACTGCTGAGCCACCAGGGAAGCCTGTTTACTGACTGTTGTTTTTGCTGTTCATTCTCTCAGTCGTGTCCAACTCTTTGCAACTCAGTGAACTGCAGCACCTCAGGCTCCCCCGTCCTTCACTATCTCCCAGGACTTGCTCAAATTCATGTCCACTGAGTTAGTGATACTGTCTAACCACCCTCTTCTCTTTTTGACCTTTAGTCTTCCACAGAATCAGGGTCTTTTCCAATGAGTCGGCTCTTCACATCAGGTGACCAAAATATTGGAGCTTCAACTTCAGCATCAGTTCTTCCAGTGAATATTTAGGATTGAGTTCCTTTAGGATTGACTGGTTTGATCTCTTTAATATCTATAAGTACTTATAAAACAATCCCAAGCTGAGAAATTGAATATAGATATGCCATCCATAGTTAGTGACCAAACTCCCCCTATACAGTCACAGTACTTCTTTTTCTGTCATGATGTCTTGCCTTTCTGGAGGCACCACTCCATCTCCAAAATCCAAGGCATGGAACTGCCCCTCTGGTCTCACTCTGCGTGGACCTAAAGCGTCTGACCTTCAAATGATGGTTTCCTCAATCCTGGGAGATGCTGCTCCAGTGATCACCAGCACTTCTGCATCAGTCAACACAAGTCTGTGATACACTGGCTCTTCAGGCTTTAGCAAAATAAAAAGGAGGGGGTGTCATGGTCCTCTGGTGAACAAGGAAATGGAGAGAGGGGGCAGTTTGCCTTAGGGCAGCAGCCTACAAAGGCAGGAAGAGGGTGATTTGCAGTAGAGAATTTTAAAAACAATAATAAAGCCAAGTGGTATCCTGTGCTGGAAATTTCAAACAATGGCCATGATGAAACAGGGCTCTGGAACAGGGTAGACACTCCCATCGCACCCCCACTCCTTGGATTGACACTGATGCTTTCAGCTGAAGGCTGGATTTCACGAGGAGTGTGGCTGCTGTCTTTGTCGCTTTGGCTGTCATCACTCGTGGGCTCGGGCAGAGATTACCAGGGCATCCAGGAGGACATCCCTGCTCTCATCTCCAACTGAGGCATCTTCCTCTTAACCTCCTGAGGGAGAATCAGTGTTAGACCACCTACGCAGAGAGGGTGGAATGCTGTCCGGAGCAGTCATGGGGCAAAGGGCTCATGGATTTGTGTTTGTATCTGCAAGTCCAACTTGACTTACAAGGGATGGTTTGTCCATACCATTAGGGAGGGTTTGAAACAAAGAACTGACATAATCACATTTGTGTCCCACAAAAATTATTCTGATGAATGATAGTGAAGGATAAACTAGCAGAGTTGATCATGTGTGTTAGTCACTCAGCTGTGTCCAACCCCAAGGATCCACCAGGCTCCTCTGTCCATGGGGATTCTCCTGGCAAGAACACTGGAGTGGGTACCCATTCTCTTCTCCAGGGGATCTTCCCAACCCAGGGATCCAACCCAGGTCTCCTGCATTGCAGACAGATTCTTTACATCTGAGCCTCCAGGGAAGCCCAAATTGGGATATGACAAAAAAAGATGAGACTATTTGGGTGGATGGAGAAAAAAACTTCACAGGAATGTTTTTCATCTGTAACCCTATTAAAACTGTGAACCAGAGTGGCCAGTCTGTAAGAAATGCCAAGTGGCAGTCAATCTGCAAAAAGGACACTTGAAGTAACTCTGTTCCTTATTTGTGTTATAAATTCCAGACTTCTTTATCTTCGCTACAACATTTTTTAAGTCATCGCTCTCAAGAGCTTCTCACATGCAAACAGCTCCTAGAGAAATCCTCCTCCCCTTCCTCTTGTACCCTGGCTCCTCTTCCTGCCTTCCCTCTGTTTTCCACAGTAGAGTTTTAATGTGAAGAATAGTTCTCAGGAACAGAGGAGGACACAAATGGTGCATTTGGCTGCCAATCACACATTCTCTTCGGCAGGGGAAAAATATGAACTCTCACAAGTTAATCATTGTCCTTCAATCACATGTCCTGACTTGACTAAGCGCTCACTAAGCAGCAAAAACAAGTACCATAGGAATTCTGAAGAGAAGATAATGCATGTATCAGAGCAACGTAAACTACGTAAGACATACTTATTTATGCTTTAATAAAAGCTCTTCTCCCCACTTCTACTCCTGCCAGCTAGAAACACTTTGTGTTCAGATTACATACACGGAATATAGTCACTTTACTACTGCTGGTGTTGCTCAACTATCAAATAATTCCTTAGTTCTTACACTGGACCATAGTATAAACATTAGCTTCCTTGTAGCTTAGACAGTAAAGAAACTGCCTGCAATGCAGGAGATGTAGGTTTATTTCCATCGGGAAGATCCTCTGGAGAAGAGAATGGCAGTTCACTCCAGTATTCTTGCCTGGAGAAACCCATGGACAGAGGAGCCTGATGGGCAGCAGTCCATGGGGTAGCAAAGAGTCAGACATGATTGGGCGACTAACACTATATATATAACATCAAAATATATATATAATTATCTTAACATATATGGCAAACCACTTCAGTATTCTTGCCTGGAGAATCTCATGGCCGGAGGAACTTAGCAGATTACAGCCCATGGGATCACAAAGACTTGGACACTACTGAATGTGTGCATACATAATAGATTTATATATATAATTATATATTTTTATATATAATCATATATACCATATATTATACAGTGTAAAATATATAATAAAATATTATTTTAATTTATCACTTATTAAGACTAAATACAAAATATATTTATATAAATTTCACCATGCATCATTTTATTTATGACTCACAAATGGTAACTGGAATCATTACAAGAATCGAGGTCGTGAGTTGAGGTCACTGTACTAGAAAAGTGACAGCATTGGGAAAGCAACCTAGGTCTTCTTAAGGCATATTGTAAGCAATGTGGCCTTGGAATTTTACAATGTAGTTTCCGAGGTATCAATTCACCTAGTCTTGATTCATACACTAGAAAAGCATTCATTAAGTTCCAACTATAAGCCATGCCATGTGGAGCCACCCAAGACAGGTGCGTCATGGTGGAGAGGTCTGACACAATGTGGTCCACTGGAGAAAGGAATGGCAAACCACTTCAGTATTCGTGCCTTGAGAACTCCATGAACAGTATGGAAAGGCAAAATGATAGGATACTGAAAGAGGAACTCCCCAGGTCGGTAGGTGCCCANGTGGAAAAGGGAGAGGGTGGGATGATTTGGGAGAATGGTATTGAAACATGTATAATATCATGTAAGAAACAAATCACCAGTCTAGGTTCGATGTAGGATACAGGATGCTTGGGGCTGGTGCACTGGAATGACCCAGAGAGACAGTATGGGGAGGGAGGTGGGAGAGGGGTTCAGGATTGGGAACTCATGTACACCTGTGGTGGATTCATATTGATATATGGCAAAACCAATACCGTAAAGTAAAATAAAGTAAAATTTAAAAAAAAGCAAATTCTTGTATATGGTTATTTGGAAATTGGTACTGACGAATTCAATATTGCTCTCTGTATACCTTCTCCTTTATCTCTAATATGTCCATTGTGATCAGAAGTTCACCATAGAGCTCAGCTGGATGGAGAATGATTGCCTAGTCACATTTGCTCTGAAGAACCTGATTCTTAGGGAGCAAAGGATGTACATGAGTGGATCAGAAGGCATGGGTTCCTATATAGCTGGAGATTCCCTGAGGGGTGATAAAATGGTCTGAGCTTGTAGTAAGGTGACCAGCTGTCCCAGTGTGCCTGGGACTGAGGGATTTCATGGGTACTTACTTTAAGTGCTAAAACTGTCATCAGTTCAGTTCAGTCGCTCAGTCGTGTTTGACTCTTTGCGACCCCATGAATTGCAGCACGCCAGGCCTCCCTGTCCATCACCAACTCCCGGACTTCACTCAAACTCACATCCATCGAGTCAGTGATGCCATCCAGCCATCTCATCCTCTGTCGTCCCCTTCTCCTCCTGCCCCCAATCCCTCCCAGCGTCAGAGTCTTTTCCAATGAGTCAATTCTTCGCATGAGGTGGCCAAAGTACTGGAGTTTCAGCTTTAGCATCAGTCCTTCCAAAGAACACCCAGGACCGATCTCCTTTAGAATGGACTGGTTGGATCTCCTTGTAGTCCAAGGGACTCTCAAGAGTCTTCTCCAACACCACAGTTCAAATGCATCAATTCTTCAGCGCTCAGCCTTCTTCACAGTCCAACTCTCACATCCATACATGAACACTGGAAAAACCATAGCCTTGACTAGACGGACCTTTGTTGGCAAAGTAATGTCTCTGCTTTTCAATATGCTATCTAGGTTGGTCATAACTTTCCTTCCAAGGAGTAAGTGTCCAAGGTGAGAGAAACCCAGGTAAGATGGTAGGTGTTGCAAGAGGGCATCAGAGGGCAGACACACTGGAACCATAATCACAGAAAACTAGTCAATCTAATCACACTAGGACCACAACCTTCTCTAACTCAGTGAAACTAGGCCATGCCCTGTGGGGCCACCCAAGAAGCGTGGGTAATGGTGGAGAGGTCTGACGGAGTGTGGTCCACTGGAGAAAGGAATGGCAAACCACTTCAATATTCTTGCTTTGAGAACCCCATGAACAGTATGAAAAGGCAAAATGATAGGATACTGAAAGAGGAACTCCCCAAGTCAGTAGGTGCCCAATATGCTACTGGAGATCAGTGGAGAATTAACTCCAGAAAGAATGAAGGGATGAAGCCAAAGCAAAAGCAAAACCCAGCTGTGGATGTGACTGGTGATAGAAGCAAGGTCTGATGCTATAAAGAGCACTATTGCATAGGAACCTGGAATGTTAGGTCCATGAATCAAGGCAAATTGGAAGTGGTCAAACAGGAGATGGCAAGAGTGAACATCGACATTCTAGGAATCAGTGAACTAAAATGGACTGGAATGGGTGAATTTAACTCAGATGACCGTTATACCTACTACTGAGGGCAGGAATCCCTTAGAAGAAATGAAATAGCCATCATGGTCAACAAAACTGGTATAGTCCAAGGTAAATCAAGAAGATTGGTCACCCTAACTCATATGCCAAATTTTTAAATAAGAAATTTGTTTTTAACCAGAACACAAGGAAGAAGAGCTCTGTAAGAGCTCTTGTAAGATTTTCAAGGAGCTAAGAGGAATGCATGCTTCTAGATGCATCACAAAGGTCAAATTTCTGAGACTTAATAAGAAACTCCAGTGAAAGAAAATCTGAGCCAGAAGAACTGGAGTCCCATTGATGAACTTTATGCCGTGTGACTTAGGAAATTTTGCTAACCTCTCTGAGCCTCAGCTTTCTCACCTGTGAAGTGGAGAGGAGAGCCCTATCCTGTTTTAGTTACAGGGGCTGAGGCCACCACTACAAGATCTAATGGAACTGAAAAACTACTCACTTGCAGACTCTCTCCATAGTCCTCTTAGGATGACTAAGGCTGCCATGAACAGTTTCCTTGGAATATAGTAAGTTCAGATCATCTTGATGAATAAGTGAGAGATCAGTCACATGAGGAAATATCACATCTCCATACACAACTCTCAAGACCATGCAGATAGAGTCATAGGATCCTGTACACTGATAGACCAACCACAGTTCAGCTGGTACCTAAGAAGACATCGAGATCCCTTCCTAGATCAAGGCCTGGACATTGTATTTTGAGTAAAATGAAACACGCAAGTCATTAGAACACTTAGATCCCAAGACTGTAAAGCTTTGCTTGCCTGTCCTCTGCCCGCCTCTAACGCTGTTCCTGTGACCTAACTCAATTGCCAGGAAACCTGGGCTCTGATGTCACCTGTGGTGCTGCCCTTCATGCAGGGCACAGTGGTCCTTTTTATTACCTTAGTATTGTGCTGTGCTTCCTTCTTTCCTGCTAACCTCTGTTGCAATCTTGGCTCTAGTCAAGACTTGGCTCTGGACCCAGCCTCTCTCATCTGCTTTTTCCAGAATCAGATCTATGGATGTGGGGCCTTGAAAGTTGGGTCATATGACTGGGGCTTTACTAGGTTTGTGTATGCCTGAGTCTCCTCTTATGGCAGAAAGCAAAGAACTAAAGAGCCTCTTGATGAAAGTGAAACAGGAGAGTGGAAAAAGTTGGTTTAAAACTCAACATTCAGAAAACTAAGATTGTGGCATCCAGTCCCATCACTTCATGAGAAATAGATGAGGAAACAGTGAGAGACTATTTTTATGGGCTCCAAAATCACAGCAAATGGTGACTGCAGCCATGAAATTAAAAGACACTTGCTCCTTGAAAGAAAAGCTATGACCAACCTGGACAGCATATTAAAAAGCAGAGACATTACTTTGCCAACAGAGGTCCATTTAGCCAAAGCTATGGTTTTTCTAGTAGTCATGTGTGGATGTGAGAGCTGGATTATAAAGAAAGCTGAGCACCGAAGAATTGATGCTTTTGAACTGTGGTGTTGGAGAAGACTCTTGAGAGTCCCTTGAACTGCAAGGAGATCCAACCAGTCCATCCTAAAGGAAATCAATTCTGAATATTCATTGGAAGGATTGATGATGAAGCTGAAACTCCAATACTTTGGCCACTTGATGTGAAGAACTGACTCATTGGAAAAGACCCTGATGCTGGGAAAGACTGAAGGCGGGAAGAGAAGGGGATAACAGAGGATGAGACGGTTGAATGGCACGACTGACTCGATGAACATGAGTTTGAGTAAGCTCCAGGACTTGGTGATGGACAGAGGAGCCTGGCATGCTGCAGTCCATGAAATCACAAAGAGTTGGACATGACTGAGCAACTGAACCAAACTGAATTTCCCCTCTTGGGGATCCAAGGATTGGCTGCTGAAGGACTTAGAGGAGGTTTGATGCCTCTTTGGCAGCACACTGCAGAGCCTCCAGATTAGTGGAGGCCCTTAACAGGGATTACGCATAACTTTTAACCACCTGACATACACATTAAAATATGCTTTCCCAATCTTATCCCCCCCAAAGTTCTGATCCAGTACAGTGGATGTGGCCTTTTAAGTAAGCTGCTGATTTGCTTCTGGTATATGTGCTCTGTTTAGTTACATACTTAGAACTACTGTTGAGAATTGGTATGCTTCAGTTAAAGAGATATTCAGGCTAAGCTAGAAATATGTTGTCATGAACTTTTCAAGGCCAAGAATGTGATATTTAAAAAATAATTTAGCCTTTGGTGCTTTGCCTCAGGTGCTAGTGTAGGCTGAGATCATCATTGTTTAGAAGAAAAAACAAGTTTGGGGGTGTTTTTCATTTTCTGATTGTTTGGATGTTGGTGAAATGAAAAATTGACCCAAGGTCTTGGAAACGTTTGTTACTAGTATCTCTTCTGTCCTGACATTCAGGAAAGTGAGACGGAGAGCCTGTGGTACTCTGCATAGATGGAGAACTCGGCCAACTCCCTTGGCTTAAAAAAAACAAACCCACGAGCGTGCATTATTTCACTGTTTCAGTGTGTCTGTGCGTGCATTCCTTTCCTCAGCCTTCACAGGAGGCTGAGCAGGTGATAGCGTGGTCTCTAATCTGCACCGGGCAGCGGCTCTGCAACCGGCTGAAGGCCACGGGGTGGATGAGAGACGACACCAGCACTGACTGGCTTCTGTGGCTCCGGCCATCACACTCTTTTCAACACGTCCGCGGGCCTTCTTAGAGGTCCTCTGAGACTGGAACCCGGAGACCCTGACTGTTGGGGAAGCAAGCTGTTTTCTCCAGGCCCGTGGATGCTTCTCACGAGACTTAAGATCCACTGTGACTGTTTGCCAGTTCCGTCCTCACACCACTTCCCAAGCAGGGAAAAATGAAAAGAAACCTGCTCCTGATGGTTCCTCTTGGACTTCTGGTATTAAACAAGGATAGACGGCAACTTAATTTAAAAGAAATGGAGGAAAAAAATAGTAGATAGAAGTGACAGACGGACACGGCCCACATATGTGACACCCTCCCCCCGCCCCATTCCTGGGCTACCTACCTGCCTCCCATCGCAGCTCTGTGTCTGGCACCTTTGTCTCCCCCCACCCCCTGCAGGGCACCCAGGGAGGCGGGGTGGTGAGCAGAGACGGTTGTTAGGATTTATGGGGCCGGTGCAGCCCCTCTTCCCACCCGCGTTGTAGGGAGGGGAGGCAGGATCCCTTTCCTCCTGGATAAACATTTTCACAGGAAGCATTTATCAAATGTCAGCAGGGCCGTGTGGGGGTCTGGGATCAGTCAGGCAGGATCTACTTCTCTCCTGCTCTCCTTGGCAGGTGAAGGCTGTGGGGTTTCTCTGGCCTGTTCACACCCTCTCTGTCTCATGGCCCGTCTTCTCTCAACCAGCTGAGTGATGGGAGCAGAGAACAGATCCTAGGACACACTGGGTCCACTTCACCCTTTTTAGTAGACAGGGTTTCTGCCAGCCTGAGCCCTGGGGTTCCTACAAGCCTGAGCCCTGTAATGAAATGAGCTGTCCAGACCCTTCTAGAAGAAAGGCTGATAAGGAAATGCCTGGAAAAGAGCTAAGCAAATAAAGCTCCATGACTCCTTAGGGACTGGCCTGTGCTGGCCTTGGACTCTGAAACCATCTCCCTTCCTCCGAGGGGGGGACTTGTACTTAACTTTTCAGGTTGGGAAAAGTTGGCCAAGCAGGACCCCTGATTCAAGGCTCTCTCCTGGATCTTCATATTCCAGTCCTTCTACAGGTGCAGCAAGCGAGAAGCCTTCCCTCACCATGCCTGCTTTTCCCTCACGCTGCCTACAACCTGTCTTTTCTTCTGTGAGAAGCAGTATGAAGTAGTGAAGAGTTAAATCTCAACTCTGATGGCTACTAACTGTATATGACCTTAGGCAAGTGGCTGCGCCTTCCGGGGCCCAGTTTCTTCAGCCATCATTTCTTTTTGTAAATTAGCTGAGCAACGTCTCTGTTGGCACTGGGTGAGGTGTTGGATAAAGATGTCACCTCCTTACAGGTTTGTTGTAAGGCTTAAACAAGACAATTCAGGGAAACACTTAGCAAATCATAAAATAGGGGCTCAGTAACTGTGAGCAAAGACAGTTACCCTCTCTCATTATTTCCCATTTGTCTTTGGAGAATTTGAAGCCTATTGGTAGCCTTCCAGGCCTCCGACCCTCATGTCATCACATAGAACCCTCTTGCCCTTTTCTCTGGATCAAGGCTGCTGTCTTCCCAGACTTCGTGGAACCACAGCCCAGTCATTCACACACTCAGTATTTTGACCATTCAACAAAAAAGCATGGAATGTGTTCTTTGTGTGGTAAAGATGAATAAGAAAAGTCAGGAAGGGGGCTGGGGGCAGCAGAATATACCGCCAGCTGCAGCTCTATCGAAGACAGAGGTGAGACTCTGAACGAGCAGTAAGTAGTGCTCCTTCTGGGGAAGAAGTGGTTTCTTCCAGCCAAGAGTGCGAAGAAAGGCTTCATGAAGGAGGAGCCCCTGGGCTGTGCTTTGAAGGAGGAGGAGGGTCAGTGGGTCCTGTGGAAGTGGGAACATGTTTGAGCTGGGAGTCCCACTGCTAAGCAAAGGAAACCACTTCGGCCCAAGGAGATGATGTCTTTGGTCTCTGGGCTGTCACTTAATTGTGCAGACATTTTAAAGCTTCCACTGGATTGCCAATACTACTTGTGGGTTATCTTTCACATACATGCTGCTGAAATCTCACAGAAAATTGAGTCAGAACAAGGATTCTTATGCTTACTTTCCAGATGAGGAAACTGTGACTCAGCGAAGTGAAGGGTTTTAACTGCGTACACAAAAGTGGCCTGTGGGAACTCAGGTCTCGTGGCTCCAAGTCCATAGCAGTTTCTGTGGCATAAAACTGCTCCCACTTTCCATCATTGCCCCCTCTCCCCAAATCCTGTTAACTCATCCCACTTCACTCAGGCTGGTAAAGTTGGTCTTTGGAGGCAGAAGAGCTCTAAGCTGGTCCCTCAGCCTCAGCCGATGCTGCTTCTGCACTCGCCAGGACTCTGCAGTAACATCCTTAGATATCCTCCTGCGTCCATCGGATGGCCTCCAATCCATCTTCTATATTCACATCTATGATAAACTTGCTAAAGCCGAGATCTGACCATGCTGCACTCTTACTTGAAAACCTTCAGTTGTTATCCTGCTTCTTATAGGACCAACCCCAACTCCTTCACCTGTTCTTCCAGGCCCTTCAGGATCCATCCTGCACTTTGAGCCTCTCCCAAATTCCTTCCTTGGGCTTCCTGTGTGTGAGATGCTGAATTTCTTGCGGTTCCCCAAATCCTTCAAGCTGTTCTTGCCATAGTTTTGGGCCTACAGGGGCTCTGGAGCCAGACTTCCTGGTTCTAATAGTCAGACCCACCACTTGAATAGCTGTGAGAGTGATTCCAAGTGCTTCAACAGCACTGAGTCAGCTTCCTTATCTGTAAAATGGGGATGATCCTAGAACTCATCCTGGGAGGATGTGGTACAGAGTCTTCTTCATAGATATATGATGATTAACCTAAGGTTTGGATCATAGTAGATGCTGGGAGGGATTGGGGGCAGGAGGAGAAGGGGACGACCGAGAATGAGATGGCTGGATGGCATCACTGACTCGATGGGCGTGAGTCTGGGTGAACTCCGGGAGTTGTTGATGGACAGGGAGGCCTGGCGTGCTGCGATTCACGGGGTCGCAAAGAGTCGGACACGACTGACCGACTGAACTGAACTGAACTGAACTGAGGTGTTCAGTAGATACTGGGGGGCTGTTTGCAGTGCAGGAAAACTTTCCCTGGCTGGTGAGTTTCCTCTGCTGAACCAGTTCTCTGGCTCCTTCTCATGTTGCCTCCTCCAGGAAGCCTGTCTAAACTGCCTCTGATGAGTACCTCTCACCCTCTCTCCTGTGGTCACAGGCGCCTGCATGTGTCTTTTCTGTGCTTCTCCCACTGTAATTGCTGGCCTGTGTGGGCCTCCTCACCACAATTAGAGCTCCACACTTAGAGAGCTGGGATCACGTGTGAGTCTCTGCGGTGCTTGTTGACACGTGGGAAGTTCTCATTCCAGTGTGTGGAGGGGGACATCGGTGTGCATGGCTGGCTCTGAGGGCCCCTGTCAGTGGCCCCATCACTGCTGTGTTGGGTGACTGACCATGGACACCCCTCTATCTCTTTCTTGCCCTGGAAATAGAATGGATGACTGGCCTCCCTGGTCCGACAGGTCCCAAAGACCATAGTACCTCCAGGACCGCAAAGACATCACCCCGGAAGATATGACAAGCTTTGGCAATGAAACAGTTAATGTCTTATCACAGCATGTGAGCCTGGGGTGGATTTAGCAGGAGGTCAAATGGCTCACCACAGAGCCCAGCTGCCTTCTGAGGCCCTGTACTGTGTTATACTTGGCACATTGTATTGTTTCTTAAAGATGTGCCCGCAAACAATACCAGCTTCAAGACGCCTGAATCCCGGCGGCCCTAGAGCTCATCTTTCCCCAGTGAGCCTCCTCTCCTCTGTGTCTGGGGCTTCAGGTCCAGGAGGAGGACCAGGAGCCAGGCCCCTATGGCACTCTGCCCTCTCCTGGCTTTCCCACGCTCACCTGTACTGAAGAGCCGCTCTGGGAGTTGCCAGCCTCCATGCAGAGCCCCTCCCGTCACCCTCACCCACAGCTCCCTCAGGTCTTTAAAACCTCTGGGTAGGCTGGGTGTCACACCACACCCACTCCTCCGCAGGCCCGGGGGCGGCCTCCTGTGAGTGTAGGCCTCCTTGGACTTTGGGCCCTCCGGCTCCTCCCTTCCTGGGCCGCACCTCCAGCCTCATCCACCACAACCCACATCCACAGCTCCCACTCCAATCTCCAGGGCGGGCCTGTAGGTCAGAAAGTTGAAGTCCCTTGACCCGTACCCATGGGTGGCAAGAGGGAGTAGGGGGCTGGTGGGATGATGTCAGAGGCATTCAAACCATTTCCTTTGAGAGGAAGTGCCATTTTCATAAATACACTATTTGGAGGCTACCTACACACACCCTACAGGTCACAGTCCTGAGTCCTGTTTGCACTTTTGAATGACTCAGGGAGCTTGAAAATATACAGGTGCCTGAGTCTCACTCCAGAGGTTGTGTTCTGATTGGTGTGGGATGCAGCCGGGTACAGGTATTTTTAAATCTCCGCAGATGATTCTATAAACGTGAGGCCAAGATTGAGAATCACTGCTTTGTAGAACAAGTATATGTTTTGTAAATATATGAAGGCAGATAAAAACTAAGGGTTTGGAGCAAAATGTGTCTGAGCATGAGCAACATACCCAGGCTTGCTAAACTTGCCTTCCTGAGTTGACTTGAAAGAAACACTGTTGCCCCCCAGGCCCTGTGTGTGGGGTGGAGAGGCACACTGGCTCAGGCCTGGAGTTTTAAGGTAGAAGCAGTGACACCTGGGGGAGCAGGGCCAAACCATCTTTATTCTGTAGTGGCCTGGGCCTGAGGCAGAGGTCACAGGCTTGCCCGGAGCTTGGGATGAGGGTCCGGTGTTCACGTTCCAGCTGAGTCCCTGGTGCTGCCCCCGCCTGTTCCTCCCCTGGCTCCTCAGCTCAGAGACTTGTGCGGTTGTCACCTGGGCTGTTGAGTCTCCCCAGCTCACTCATCCTGGACTTCGCCTCTACTTCCATCCGAATCCAGGTGGTCCCTGCGTTCTGTGCTCTCCTGCACTAGCATCTGCTGGAAGCCGTTCCTCACTCACTCCCTGCCCAGGCCTCCCGGGTCCTCTCTTGGTGTCCTAGAAGTGTTCTAGAAGACTGCCTGCTTTCTCTTTCCACATCAGATCATATTCCTGTCTTTTTTTGAATTTATGCAGAAGTGTAGTTGATTTACAATGCTGTGTTAATTTTCTGTTGTATGGCAAAGCAACTCAGTTATACGTACATACCTATGTATATATATTCTTTTTCACATTCTTTTCCATCATAGTTGATCACGGGATATTGAATATAGCTCCCAGTGCTATGCAGCAGGGCCCTGTTTATCCATTCTGTATACAATAGTCTGCGTCTGCTAAACCCAGCCTTCCCGCCCATCCCTCTTTCACCCCACCTCCCCTTTGGTAACCACAAGTCTATTCTTTACATCTGCGAGTCTGTTTCTGTTTCACAGATAAGTTCATTTGTGTCGTGTTTTAAGTGATATCATATGGTATTTGTCTTTTTCTTTCTGACAGTAAGTTTCTTCCTTCCTCTCTCTCTCTCTCTCTCAAATGCAGTCTCCAAGAGCCAAAACCTCCTGTGAGTTCCCTTGACGCAGCCCAGTGGTTCTTAATGTGTCTTCCGAGGACCAGCAGCATCAGTGTCACGTGGGGACTTGTTAGGAATGCAAGTTCTTGGGCCCCTGTACAGGCCCACTGAATCCAAGCTCAGAGGGTGGGGCCGGGTAATCTGCTTTAACAAGCCTTCCAGGTGCTTCTGCTGTGTGGCCCGGACAATTCAGTCCACATTCCCAAATGTGGCGTTCATGGTCTCGCACACTTCAGTCCCAAGTGACCTGTTTGCCCACTTCTCAACTCTTACACCTCCCACGTCCCTTCCTGTGGGACTCTGCTCATTCTGTTCCCTGCCTTGCAAAGCCCTTGGCCACTTCCAAGTATCTAAGTCCATTTCCCCTTCAAAATCCAGCTCAGACGTCATGCATTTTGGCAGATCCCAAAGATACTGCCTCCAGGAACATTCTTCCCTCCTCTGACTTCTGCAGCATTTTCTTCCCTTCTCTCTTTCTCCCTCCCTTTTCTTTCTCTTTTTCTGAATTTTACCTTTAAAGCAGGGTTTCTTTCAGCCATGATTATCTATTTGGGACTCAAAAAAAAAAAAAAAGAAAAGAAAAAGAAATGTATGCCCAGGCCATACTCTAGAGCAATTAAATGAGAATTCCAGGATGAAGGCTATCATCATGTATTTCAAAAGTTCCCCCAGATAATTTTAATGTCTACCCCAAATTAAGTCTTTCTCTCCTACAGTGACCACAGGGGAAACTATGACAGGAAGAGAGATGAATTTACAGTTAAGAGACCAGGCTCTGCTCCTAGTTGACCGTTAAACTTTGGGTGGGTCACTTGCCCTGTCTGAGCTGCTATTTCCTAAACTGCCATTTGGGTCAGTGTTTTAGATTGGAGGCTCTCAAAGTTGGCTGAGGGCTCATCCCACTCCTAGAGATTAATGGATTTGGAGGCAGCCTGGTTTCTAACATGTAGCCAGTGTTGAGAGCCACGCTTGTAGATCTTATCTAAGGGCCGTGAAATGGTGTCTGGTGGTTTACTTTTAGGAGTAAGAATGCCTGTCTGTTCAAATACACCGACTTCTCTGCCCCGGTACCTACCAACTTTTCCTTCCCAAGAATGAATGCTCACTTCATGTCAGTGATGAAGGGCATGTGAAGTTTCCTCAGGACAGCCAGAGATAGTTGAATGGAAGGTGACCATGTTGGGTGTGTTTGTCCATGTGGCAAAATGAGGATTAAGGATCAGATGAAAATCTTCACCAGAGGCCAGACAGAGGGTCACTGAAGGGGCCCATTCTTCAGCAACCCTTATGTGTCTCAGCTCTGAAAAACCCTGTCATACCAGCACAGAGGGAGAGATAAGCTTTCCTTCACAGTCAGGTCAGGGGCTCATTAAAGCCAATCGTAAAATAAAAGACCTCATAAGTACCAGAAGAACAGGAAAGTTATGGAAGCAGCCAAAATGGCCATCAACAGATGAAAGGATAAAGAAAGATGTGGAATATACATTTGAGTGATTCAAATAGATAATCATGGTGAAAGACACCCTGCTTTAAAGGTAAAACATGGTTGAAAGAAACTCTGCTTTAAAGGTAAAACTATTTACCAGTTCAGTTCAGTCACTCAGTCATGTCCGACTCTTTGCAACCTCATGAACCGCAGCATGCCAGGCCTTCCTGTCCATCACCAACTCCCGGAGTTCATTCAGACTTGCGTCCATCGAATCAGTGATGCCATCCAGCCATCTCATCCTCTGTCGTCCCCTTCTCCTCCTGCCCNTGAGTCTGAGTGAACTCTGGGAATTGGTGATGGACAGGGAGGCCTGGCGTGCTGTGATTCATGGGGTCGGAAAGAGTCGGACACGACTGTGTAACTGAACTGAACTGAACTGAAGAATTTTCCTTGGGTTCTATGTAAAAAGGAAAATACTCAGGAACTGCATTTCCCCAGCACTGTGAGAGGAACCTAGAAGTTACTAAAGATGCTCCCAGGTGAGTTTACCAGGGATGTAATGGTTGGTTTTGAGTGATCTGAGAGCTGGGGCAGCAAGACCAGAAGGTAGGAGTATGCCCAAGGCCAGTGATACTAACTGGTCCCTTGGCAAATGACAGATGGGAAAGGGAAATCTGATAGACCAGGCCATCTGAAAGAGATTGAGTCAATTAGTAAAATGAACTCAGTTTACTCAGTAAATATTTCTCTGTTCCTTATTTAGGGGCTCTTGGGATTGAATAAGTAAAGTTGCTCAGCCGTGTCTGACTCTTTGCAATCCCATGGACTGTAGCCTACCACGCTCCTCCATCCATGGGATTTTCCAGGCAAGAGTACTGGAGTGGATTGCCATTTCCTTCTCCAGAGGACATTCCCAACCCAGGGACTGAACCCGGATCTCCTGCATTGTAGGCAGACGCTTTACCATCTGAGCCACAAGGATAGAGGTAAACAAGTGGACATTTAAATTGACATGTCTTTGTATATGTGAGTGTAAGTGTATACATTTGTCATTACACTACTTTTCAAATAAGACTGGCTCAAAATTTTCTTTGGAATAAAGTCACAAATTCTAGACCATCTGTGTACCACTTTAGGATGTGAAAGAGCTGGTGAGATGAAATAGATTAATATAATTCTAATCCCTTATGTGGATAAAATAAAATATGTGAATAAGAAATTTAATTTCTAATACTTTGAACTAATACATCCACGTTATGAATCAACTCAACTTACAAGGCCACTAACATTTTTACTAACAGAAAAAATGTTGTCTTTGAGATAATTTTAAGTAAAGCTGAAGGAAAACATTCTTGGTTGTACCTTAATGTTCTTGGACTGCATTATCTTTTAAGTGCTCACTGGAAGAATATAATGGAATAATTATTTTGTCAAAAAGAGGATATGACTATTTGGGTAAAAACAAAAAGAACAAAAAGAATGTTTGGGGAAAGCATCCTCAAGAGTTATTTTTGTTATTTTATGAAGATAAGCACTGTGCTTGTCAGTATGCATGTAAAAGTATTTCATACTTATTGTTGATAAGGGAGGAAAATATTTCTGGGATTTTAATTCTTTATAAGACTGAAATAACTTTTCAAAAATAATTCTAATTGTATTCGGATCCCAGAATCTGCATGCTGGCCTGACATGTGTTATCTTTCATGAAAACAGTTTAATTCCTTAACCAAATAATTATTTCCCCTCTTAGAATACTCTATATCTAACCATTCATGCTGATAAGTGATAATCTAGCATAATAGGAAGTATGTACGATAAGATTTAAATCACAAGCATATAGCATCTATTTTCTGCATCTTTGTGTTTGCATTAAGGGTCAAACAGTAAATGCCACACACAGCTTTCTAATTATTCCTTCTCTTGAACTTCCTAAGCCCTTGCATGATTTATGAAGATCAAATGCTCAAAAGCATAGTATATTTTGCTACAAATACTGCAGTATCCAAAAAGGAAAGCCAATAATATCATAAAATTAAACCATGATCTATTAAACTATGTCTATTTGTAAAGAAAGAACTTGCCAGTGTAATGTAACAAAGTGTAGCATTTTGAATTGAAAGAGCAATTTACAAATGAAGATGTGTGCAAAGGTAAATAATTAAATGCTACCTCAGTACTTGTCCCAACTTCTCTCTGGTATTGAACATTTTGTTGAAATTTGCCATATTTGTTTCCTTTCACATGTGTTATCAGAAATTATAAAAGGCCCCAAAAGCACCACAAAAGAATGACAGCAGATAGGATAAAGATGAAAAGTACGTTTTACTGTTTCAAAGTGTTTGTATTAATAGCATACTCTTCAACTCTTACGTCAAAAAGGAAGATACTTAAAGATTTACTATTATTAACAAGTTATTACTTACATGTTTATAAAACAAAAATAAAAAATGACATACACATTTGGTGCCAAAGTTGGCACATTCAAACTAATATCAGTACAAAAATAAACATTTAAGCTACGTGTTTCTTTAAAAAAGGAAAGAGAGAAAGAAGGAAGCTGCTGTGACATGGACCAATAATTTTTCAAACTTGAACCCTGAAGAAAAACAGAAACTGTTTGTCTTAACTCCAAATATTATATTTATTTCTTTTTGCTTTTGGTTATAAAGCTAACAGGAAGTGATGGTACAAATAAAAAACAAAATTTAGTGTAACATGGCATTGGATTTCAAATCTGACATTGTCTTTTACTAGCGATTGACTCTTGAGACAAGTATGTGAGGCAATCCTGCAAGCTGTGTTTCTCCCAATTTCTGTCTGCTGGAGACCCAGCAAAGCAGATGGTGTAGTTGGAAGACCTGAGGCCAGGAGAGTCAATGGTGTAGATTTCAACCTAAGTCTGAGCCTGAGAAACAGTACTGAGGGCAGCGGAAGGTTAACATCCCAGCTGATCAGTCAAAGAACCTTCCTCTGTCTTTTCATTCTATCCAAGGATCAAGAGGTTGCTACAGGCCCACACATATGGGGGAGAGCCACCTACTTTATTCAGTCTATGAATAAAACTACTAAGAAACACTTTCACAGACACACCCAGAGATAATGTTTAACCAGATTCTTAAATATTCCATGAACCAACCAATTGGACACATGAATTTAATTTTCATTTTCAAACAAGAAATCAATTCATTCCTGTAATTGTTGGTGTCATGGACAACCAGGCCTAATCACAGTGACTTTCTAAAGTTGTGCACTTCAATATTTGTTCAAGAGACAAATGCGACCGCTCACATTTAAAATAGAATTGCTGTTGTTGTTCTTGATGGATTTGAGCCCTTATTTGTTTTCTACTTATTGGGCCCTTTATCAAGGGGCATGGACATACCAAGACCATCCCCCATCAACCCACTGAGGTTAGACATACTCTTCCTTACGTCTATTGTATTGGACCTGGGATTGTCCCTACAGAAGACAGAGGAGCTGAAAGTCACAACATAGTGATGCTGACTTTAATTTTGGGCAAATTAATTAATTAATTAATCTTGGGGAAATCTGCTCTGCCACCAATGCTACCCTGGTAGACATGCTCTCACACAACACTCAAGCACCAGAACAACCGGCAGAAGACCTGCAGTACTTCTGGCACAAGTGGGTGACTGAATGTTGATGAGAAGGCCTACCCTCTGCCAATGCTTTGGATAGTGGAGCTGCTTATTCTAGACATTGACAAACAGAATGCTATATGGCATTTTTGGTCACGGTATCCCAAAAGGTGGAGCTCCAACTATTGCAGTGTGTTGCCCCCGACTATTGTCTCTGATAAGCATTGGAAAAGACTCTGATGCTGGGAGGGATTGGGGGCAGGAGGACAAGGGGATGACAGAGGATGAGATGGCTGGATGGTATCACTGACTCGATGGGCATAAGTCTGAGTGAACTCCAGGAGTTGGTGATGGACAGGGAGGCCTGACGTGCTGCGATTCATGGGATCGCAAAGAGTCGGACACGACTGAGCAACTGAACTGAACTGAACTGAAACCTGTCCGTTATTCTGTGGTGGATCTCTTCCAGTGGACACCTACCTGTATTCCACTGATTCAGAGTTGCTGTTGGATAATGGCCATGCAGATGTAGAGGGGGAAGGGGAGGGTGGAATTAACTGAGAGAGTAGCATTGGCATATATACATACGTATATAGATAGCTAGTGGGAAGCTGCTATACAGCACAGGAAGCTCAGCTTGGTGCACTATGATGCATCTCACTACTGGGGTGAGATGTGGATGGGGGTGGGAGGGAGACTCAACAGGGAGGGAATATATATGTATACTTATAGCTAATCCACTTTGTGGCATAGCAGAAACTGAAAACATTGTAAACAAATTATATTTCAATAAAAAAATAACTCATATCATCAGAGAATTTTATAAATTAATCAAAGGAAAAGAAAAAAAAAGAACAAGAGTTGCCAATGGGAGCTTAAAATCTCATGTACTTCTGACGTGTGCATGTGCGTGACTGTCCAAGTATTTATGGTTGTGTGGATAGTCCTTGGTCACTCAAACAAGATTGCCCATGGTTGATGCTGGGAAGTAGCTAAGTAAACAGAATTTTACCATAGAGCTGCCCTGAAAAGTGGTAGGCTGCAAGCACATGAAAGCGTGTATCAAGAGTGTTTTTATAGTATATGTTTATTTTGTCTCCTCTGAATATAAACCTCACTGTTTTTACCATGCTCTGTATTACACCCAGCAAGTACCAGGCTGCTGCTGCTAAGTCGCTTCAGTCGTGTCCGACTCTGTGAGACCCCAGAGACGGCAGCCCACCAGGCTCCCCTGTCCCTGGGATTCACAGCTTGGCAAATGGTAGATCTCCAAGAGGATGTACCATCCTCAATGCATCAGTGAAGATGCATCAAATGTATGACCCAATGAATGTGTTTATTTGGCGAATAATTATACGACTCCCCTTGGAGGCAGCACATTATTAAGATTATTAAATGATCAAGTGTAACCTCTGCTAAGGTAAACATTAACATTTTACTAAATGAAAAGTTAATAATGATGTAATACACTTCACTAGTTTATCCCCAGTGATGCTTTTCTTTCCTGTCAGTATATTGGAGGGAACATAAATATGGGAATCTGATGAAATGGAGCTTAAGCATTAGCCTTAAGATTTAATAGTAGCATTTAGATGCTTTCCACATAGTCAAGAAGTAGATAAATAATAAATAAATAAGTCGCTCAGTCATGTCCAACTCTTTGTGACTCCATGGACTATACAGTCCACGGAATTCTCCAAAGCAGAGTACTGGAGTGCGTAGCCTTTCACTTCTCCATGGGATCTTCCACACCCAGGGATTGAACCCACGTTTCCTGCATTGCAGGGGGATTCTTTCAGTTCAGTTCAGTTCAGTCACTCACTCGTGTTCAACAATTTATGACCCCATGGACTGTAGCAGTCCAGGCCTCCTTGCCCATCACCAGCTCCTGGAGCTTACTCAAACTCATGTCCGTAGAGTCAGTGACACAGTCCAATCATCTCATCCTCTCTTATCCCCTTCTCCTCTTGCCTTCAGTTTTACCTAGCATCAAGGTCTTTTAAGTGAATCAGTTCTTCACATCAAGTAGCCAAAGTTTTGAAGTTTCAGCTTCAGCATCAGTCCTTCCAATGAATATTCAGGACTAATTTCCTTTAAGATGGACTGGTTGGATCTCCTTGAAGTCCAAAGGACTCTCAAAGAGTTTTCTCCAACACCACGGATCAAAACCATCAATTTTTCAGCACTCAGCTTTCTTCACCATCCAATTCTCACATCCATACATGACTACAGGTAAAACCATAGCTTTGATGAGGTGGAACTTTGTTGGCAAAGTGATGTCTCTGCTTTTTAATATGCTGTCTAGATTGGTCATAGCTTTTCTTCCAAGGAGCAAGTGCCTTTTAATTTCAGGGTTGCAGTCACCATCTGCAGTGATTTTGGAGCCCCGAAAAAAGTCTCTCACTGTTTCCGTTGTTTCCCCATCCTTTTGCCATGAAGTGATGAAACCAGATCCATGATCTTAGTTTTCTGAATGTTGAATTTTAAGTCAGCTTCTTCACTCTCCTCTTTCACTTTCATCAAGAAGCTCTTTAGTTCCTCTTCACTTTCTGCCGTAGGGATGGCGTTACCTGCATATCTGAGGTTATTGATATTTCTCCTGGCAATCTTGATTGCAGGTTGTGTTTCATCCAGCCTGGATGATGATGTGTGTGATGTGCTCTGCATATGTTAAATAAACAGGGTGACAATATACAGCCTTGACATACACCTTTACCAATTTGGAACCAGTCTGATCCATGTCCAGTTCTAACTGTTTCTTCTTGACCTGAATACAGATTTCTCAGGAGGCAGTTCAGGTGGCCTGGTATTCCCACCTCTTTAAGAAATTTCCACAGTTTGTTGTGATCCGCACAGTCAAAGGCTTTGGCATAGTCAACAAAGCAGAAGTAGATGTTTTTCTGGAACTCTTGTTTTTTCGATGATCCAACGGATGTTGGCAATTTGATCTCTGGTTCCTCTGCCTTTTCTAAATTCAGTGGATTCTTTATCAGCTTAGAATAAATCACTTTATATTTATATATAGTTATATGAGCTTATGATACTGACTCTGTGTATATGTTTTGGATAGTTTTACACTAAAAGACTTGGTGTCTCATAATGTAAACTATATTTTAAAGCAAAACTTGGTTATCAAACTCTTATCTAAACTACTGTATATTCAAATTCATGTACAAATGAGTAACACAATTTAAAAATGGAAAAATGTCACAAAATAAATAAATAGCTTTAACATTTCACAATTGATAGTTTCAAATTCTGAGCTCAGGAGGACTTTTGAGAGTTCTTTGTTTACAAGGAGTTCAAACCAGTCAGTCCTAAATGAAATCAAGCCTGGGTGTTTATTGGAAGGACTGATGCTGAAGCTGAAGCTCTAATACTTTGGCTACCTGATATGAAGAGCTGACTCATTGGAAAAATCCCTACTGCTGGGAAAGATTGAATGTAATAGGAGAAGAGGGAGCCAAAGGATGAGATGGTTAGGTAGCATCACCAACTGAACGGACATGAACTTGAGCAAACTCTGAGAGATAATGGATGACAGGGAAGCCTGATGTGCTACAGACCGTGGGGACGCAAAAAGTTGGACTCGACTTAGCAACTGAATGCAACACATAACATTTCACACACACACACACACACACATACAGACAAATGAAGAATTACTGTGACAGAGGCAGTCCAATTAGGCAACTTAAATATGCAAGTCACAACTCTGCTTCATTTGGTCATTAATTTCGGATCACTAGTTGAAATACTAAATATTCTCAGTTCATTAAATCTTAAGTTTAGATCCATACAGAATTACTTTCTAAAAGACTTATCAATGATCTCTATTTTCAGCTCTTTGATAGACACATTAAATTTCCAGTTCAGTATATACATAATTTTGAGGGTGTCACCAAAAGACCCTAATTCATTTATCTTTAGTTCAAGAACGGGAAGTTGAACTGTAGTACCAAGTGACTGGAATTTATGATGTGAAGATTGGTTTGTTGCATCTCATCTTGAAATGGCATTGAACTATATTCACCCTTACAAGCATCTCTACTTGCTCACAAATATGCACCACTCACATATCTCTTCTCTGACAACAAGAGAGAATGAGAAACAGCAATAACCATAATGTACATGCAGCATCCGTTGCTTCTGAGCCAAGAAACACATATATAAAGTAAGCCTTTCCTTGGAGCTTTCTTTCTCATAGCCTTCTCTCATAAGCTTCTAGAATTTCAGAGTTTGATTACCCCCAGTATATATATTTCTACTCATTTTTCATCTTTCAATAGTGGTTATTTGTTCTTAAATAATATATTTCTAGTATAATTATTACCTATCTAGGAATGATATTAAGTGATTTACAGCAACATTGCCCTTCATTTATCATATAATTTTATACATGTATATAAATGTTTTGAAAGATTTATTTCTAGAATTGGAATTTCTGTTTGAAATACTCATGCATTTGTCATTTTAATACAAATCTCCAAAATTTCTTAGAAAAAGACTTTGTTCATGTGTACATTCACCAGCAACATATGAAATTCTCATTTCCCTAATGCCTTGATAATACTAGGCCTTGTTGAGCTCACTTAAAATGTTGGTTATAAATGTTTTATCACTGGTGCTATATAGATGGAGAAGCCTTGAGGCTACTNGGAATTTCTGTTTGAAATACTCATGCATTTGTCATTTTAATACAAATCTCCAAAATTTCTTAGAAAAAGACTTTGTTCATGTGTACATTCACCAGCAACATATGAAATTCTCATTTCCCTAATGCCTTGATAATACTAGGCCTTGTTGAGCTCACTTAAAATGTTGGTTATAAATGTTTTATCACTGGTGCTATATAGATGGAGAAGCCTTGAGGCTACTGTAAAAATAAAACTGGAAACCAGAAGCAGGAGACTTAAGCCCAAATCCTGAGAACATCAGAGAACTCCTGAACCCAGGGCACATTAATCAATAGGGGCTCATCAAATGCCTCCATACCTACACTGAAACCAAGCACCACCCAAGGGCCAACAAGGTCCAGAGCGAGACATACCAGGCAANTGAACAATGTCATGAACCTCATTCCATAGTTCATCAGGCACTCTATCTATCAGATCTAGGCCCTTAAATACAATAATACACAACAGCATATTACTCAGCAATAGAAATATGAAATAATGTCATTTGCATTTGTGGCAGGGATGGACCTAGAGATTATCAGACTAAGAGAAGTAAGTCAGAGAGAGAAGGACAAATATTATAAGTCACTTATATCAGGAATCTAAAATATGACACAAATGAACTTATCTGTGAAACAGAAACAGACGTACAGGCATAGAAAACAAACTTATGGCTACCAAGGGGAAAAGGAGTGAGGGAGGAATAAACTAGGAGTTTGGGATTAGCAGATACAAACTACTATATACAAAACAGGTAAACAACAAGATCCTGCTGTATTGCACATGGAACTATATTCAATATCCTGTAATAAACTATATGGAAAAGAATATGAAAATGAATATGGATATATATATATATATATCTGAATTACTTTGTTGTGTACCTGAAACCAACACAACATTGTAAATCAACTTTACTTCAATTTAAAAAAAATAAGGAGCAAAAGACAGGATGCACCAAGGGCAGTGGAGTTCTGACACTGGATGAGAATTCAGACTCCAGCCAGAGGAAGGCAAAATGACCCAGCTGCGAGGGANCCTGAAACCAACACAACATTGTAAATCAACTTTACTTCAATTTAAAAAAAATAAGGAGCAAAAGACAGGATGCACCAAGGGCAGTGGAGTTCTGACACTGGATGAGAATTCAGACTCCAGCCAGAGGAAGGCAAAATGACCCAGCTGCGAGGGAGGGTGGAGAGGAGGAAACGCCTGCTTATTTAAGGGGTGGGGGCAGGGAAGGGAAGTGAATGCTTACAGCAGCACCTTTCTGATGAAGGTGTTACTGATCCCCAGAGACGCCCAGCAGCCATCCACAACAGGCCCTGTATTTATCTGCACATCAGCTTGTTGCCCAAAGAAAACCGGCCCAAGTTCAGGGGAGCCCAGAGCAGGGACCCTGCACCTCAGGGCCAGCGGAAAAATGAAGATAATCTAGAAGGGAGGGACAGCCCCTGAGGTCTTCATCCCCTCCCCCACCGCCCGCATTGTACAATGAACCCCTTCTTACTCTGTTCTGTTCTTCCACACCCTTCCCTACAGTGCCCCCCTCTCCATAGAAATAGGCTGGTCCTAAGTCTGGTTGCTGCAGGAGCGGGGAGGGGCCATATTTTGCAGTGAGAGGTGATGCCGCCTTTGCCAGAATTGTTTGCAAGGGAGGAGACAGTCCTGGGGGCATGATGTCTGGCCCAGGTCAGTCCTGGCAGCCAGGACAGAGGTCAGGCCGTCTGTCTGGAGCTTGGAGCACTAGACCATACTTCCTGATGACTTTACAGTCTAAGCCAAAGAGGAGGAAAATGCACAAGGAAAAGGAGCTCTGTTTTGACTCTTCTCCGCTGGCTGGGACCAGCTCTCCCTGCCAGGGGGTGGAGTTGGGAGGAGGTGAGGGTGAGGATGAAGATGTCACAGGCAGCGGGAGTGACATGTCCCCAATCCCCCTCCCCACTTTCCCGGTTTCTGCTGAAGGCTGAGGGGCTTGTTCCCCGAAGTTAAGGTGCCTGGCGGTGCCTGGCGATGCTCAAGGCAGACTGAAACTTTTGGGGTGTGAAAGTCGGTCAGATAGAACTTCTTGGTCCCAAGAAGGGAGAGAAGTCATAAGTCATCCATCCAGAAGGCTCAGCATGACTTTGGAGGCATCTATCCTGTTTGCTAGGCCACTCTTTGGTCACCTTTGAAGTAAATGGGTCAGAAGGGCCTCAAACCTATTTCCTGGCAAGGGCTGGGTGGGAACAAGAGAACTACATCTCAGGTTTGGTGTGGTCAGCACTGCAAGTGAATGGGAAAAGGCCAAGGGGCATTTCCAGACCCCTAGATTTTTAAGTAGTGGAAGAATCCCAACGTTAGAAGGAAGCTTAGACCAGTTTAGTATCTGCTGCCTTGGGTGGCCTGACCTGCTGGTTTTTCAGGTGAAGAGATCAAGGACCTGCGATGCAGGGTGAAGCTCTCCAGGGAGCTGTCAGCAGTCGGGCCTGCTGCAAGCTTACCATCTTCAGCACCAGGCACTGGCTGTGGCTCCCCGGACGCTTCCTCCTTGGGACTCGACTCTGGCCCTTTGGCTTCCTCTTAATATCCCAGCCCTCTGGAATGGCCTGCTCCAGCTCTGTGATTTTTGGCCACTCTCTTAACCACACTGTCACTCAATCTAATGCATCTGGGAAGTCAGGCATGACCCAGACTCCTGGCAACACAGCTGTGGCACCTGACTGGCCCTTTTCTGCCAACTCCTCTAGAGTCTTGGAAAGAAGATCTGGTTGGGGAGAAAGGATGGGGAGAGTTTAACATGGCTTCCTGTGCTTAGCCACTCAGTTGTGTCTGACTGTTTGTGACCCTGTGGACTGTAGCCCACCAGGCTCCTCTGTCCGTGTGGATTTTCCAGGCAAGAATACTGGTGTGGATTGCCATTTCTTTCTCCAGGGGATCTTCCCAACCCAGGGATTGAACCCAGGTCTCCCGCATTGCAGGAGGATTCTTTACTGTCTAAGCCACCAGGGAAGCCCTTAACATGGCTCAGCAATACCCTGATAAAGACTTGGCCTATACAATGCCCTGTCCTCCTTCCTCAAACCCTAGGAAAGGTGTGAAGAAGAAACATCTTACATGATGAACCATCACAAACTCTTTGGTTTTATCCCACACTTGTTCACAGGATCTATTTAAAAAAAAAAAAAAAAAAGGAGAAAAAAGATTGAAAGGAGACTAGAAGTGGTGATTGCCTCCAGGGAGAACATGCCAAGAAACCACCACCAACTGCATCAGGTTGCCCATGGAAATCCATGGAAGGAATCCCAGCTTCTCAGGTGCAGAAAGGGAAAAGTGTTGTCCATTCATGCTGGCAAGAGGTCTGAAAGTCATGGCAGAGAAAGGGTTGAGTCCAGTGAATGTATGGAGGTGATGGGGCCATCCTGCTAGGTGGTCAGCATGGAGGTGGTTCTACCAAGGGAGTCAGGCCTCAGCTGTGGAGGAGGTGGTGGTGCAGGTACTAGAAGGTAGCAGGTAAGGATTTCCTGCCCAACTCCCACCCCTTCCCCACATCCAGCAAGTGACCAGTGTTGTCAGCCTCAGAGATTAGAAGTTAAGAAGACAGGTTTAGCAGCCAGACAGAAGGGGCTCACTCCACCTCTTTCTAGCTGCATGAGTGTGTCCAAATGACTTCTCTCCTTTGAGCCCTTATTTCCTCACCAGCAGGACTGGGATTAGAGTACCTGCCTCCCAGGCTCTTGTGAGAATTCAGTGCAGCAACACACATCAAATGTTTATCACAAGGCCTGTCATTGAACATAAAATTATTATTGCTTTTTGCTTTCAGGGGTTGTTTCCAGATCCCATGAAGCTGCTGGTTTATAGAATGGGAGTCCTTCTTTTGACACCTGGGAGAGACATCAAAGAGGGAAGACAGAGGCTTGTGTGCCTTTTTGAGAGCCATTGCCTGTCTGTGTTCCTTTTGACTTTAGTTAGAGTGTGTGGGAGCAGTAATGTGAGGAGAGCTTAAGGTGGTCTGTGGCTCCCTGGTTGCTTATAAATGCTTTCAAAGCACAAGAGGGGCTTTGGTCTCCCTTAGAACATGGGCTAAATATGAGGTTCCTCTAGTCCCTGCTCTCGTTCAGGCCACTGTCACCCCAAAGTCCTTCTCACACTGTAACATTCCTTTCTGGTTCCTCACAGTTGGCCTCACAGAGCAGGAAGGGACTCAGACAGCTAAAGTCAGGGTTGGCTCAGGCCTTGTCTGGCTGGGTGTGACCTCCCACTTGCCCTCAGAGTTGCCAGGGTCTTGGCCTCTCTACCTGGAGCTGGTGTCTTCTGTGGCTGCCATCTCTCTGAGTCTGTGGGCTTGCTGGGCCTGTGTGGTCCCTCTGGGAAATTCCTGGTTCAGGAAGTGTCTCCTGGTAAGGGCCTCAGGACCCTCCCTCAGTTTTGGGCTTCATTACATGCAAAGACTCTGAAAAAATTCAGCAAGGATTAGGAATGTGCTATACGAGGGAGGGCCTGGGAAAATTAATCAACCTGGAGCTGGCTCAAGAGTCAGAGCAAGGGTTTGGGCAGGATTTCCTCAGGTCAAGGTACAGCTCTCTTCCTCCCTGTCTCTACACAGGTCTTGGTTTTGCCTCAAAGTAAACTTTGAATAAATATTTAAAGAAGAATCCAAGGGGAGGGAGCAAATTATTAATCTTCCTGAGGCAGTCACAGGTCTTGGTATGAACCCAACTTCATATGAGTCTGTGAAACAAACAAACTGTGTCAGAGACTGCTAGGCGTCAAGGAAATCATATTCTCTTCTTCCTGGTCATCAACCAGACTACATTTCCCAGACTCTCTTGCAGCTAAGCATGGCCATGTGACTGAGTTCTAGCCANGGTATGAACCCAACTTCATATGAGTCTGTGAAACAAACAAACTGTGTCAGAGACTGCTAGGCGTCAAGGAAATCATATTCTCTTCTTCCTGGTCATCAACCAGACTACATTTCCCAGACTCTCTTGCAGCTAAGCATGGCCATGTGACTGAGTTCTAGCCAATGGAAAGTGTGTAGGAGTGATGAGCGCCACTTCCAGGTCTGGCCCATCAAAATATCTCAGGTGCAATCCTACATGTTCCTTTGGGCCAAATGAGGATAATGCCCAGGTTCCCTGAAAACCACATATTATAATGGCTGTGTCCATCTAGCCCTGAAGATTCTTAGATTCCTCTAGAGCTAAGTGGTGGAGCATCACCCCTGGGTTGGCCCATTCACCCACTCAAAACTGATATGTGAATAAGAAATACATATCTGCTGGATTTGAACTATTATGAATTTGGGGGTTTGTATGCTGGAGCAGTGCATTTATACTAACTTGTATAGGAATAAACATTTGAGTTAAAGAGACATCTTCTAGTGCTTGCAATCTGTCAGCCTATATAGTCTATTCATGTAATTCATGGTAAGTGTATTCTGTAAAGATGCTGTGAACATTGAATTAGCAAATACTGAACCATTGCTTGTAGGAGGAATTCAGTGTTAGTTTCCTGTGAGTCTCTGGTCAAAATATTTTTGATAACTGATCAATACACAGTCCAGTTTTACCTATGCTTCTGTTTAAAGACACCTTTTAAAACATAGTATTGATTAACAAGGAACTCACAGCCAATAGCATTATAACTCACACCTGAATGAAACTTATGTAACACAGGTATTATTTGCTTCATAAGGTGCATCATAGTCCTCTTGCAGTAAGGAACACCAGACGGAACTTCAGTGCTATCCCTGGGCTTAATTTTAAACAATGATATCACTAAAACAAACACACACACACACACACACACACACAAATGTTAGAAAGAAAGTGGGGCTAAATAGACTATGAAAGGATACTTTACAGTATGAGAACTGAAACAAGAAAGCACAGCGTGGGTATCAGTTGGGAATATGTGCTTCAAAATATGCAAAGTTTCCACCCCTCTACAAATATCAAACATCTGGGGTAACAGGCAAATCTGGCCTTGGAATACGGAATGAAGCAGGGCAAAGGCTAATAGAGTTTTGCCAAGAGAACGCACTGGTCATAGCAAACACCTTCTTCCAACAACACAAGAGAAGACTCTAGACATGGACATCACCAGATGGTCAATACCGAAGTCAGATTGATTATANGCTGCGATTCATGGGGTCGCAAAGAGTCGGACACGACTGAGCGACTGAACTGAACTGAACTGAACTGGACAAATATCAATGAATGACAAGCAAAGTGCCTACTTGACTTTGGGATTACAAATAGGTGTATCTGCAAATGATGAGGACAGACCATAACTGGATACCACCAGGGTATCCTGACCTGGAATCTTGATGTGTGTATCCTGGCTGGTGAGCAGGACTGAGACAGATGAATTGAGGAGAGTGTAGGGCTAGTACTGAGAGTGTGTGCAGAGATGGGTGTGGGGAGTGAGGGATGTGCATAAAGATGGTATTTGTGTCTCCTTGAAATGTGGTCCATCAGCAACTGCTGCCTCTGCATTGCTCATTCAAGGATACCTTTGGACTGAAGATGGCACCTGGGTCTGGTCATCAGGCCACAATTAATTTAAAGGAAATGGTAGGGTCCTTGGCAGGATCTGGAGTAACCATGCTCTCAGTGGCTGTTTTTGAAGACAGGACTACGTCTTGGGACCATTTTTGGTTTCATGAAATCATCATGTTCTGTCTAATATTAAGCCTTTGTTTCTCTCTGTACTCTCCCTCTTCTTTTTCTCCTCAGTTTGCCTGCCTAATTCTATCCACCCATCATATCTTGGTCAGCATTATGTTTAGTACCCTATTCTTCCTCCAGTATTAATATTTATTATGCTATTTTATGCATTTTCTCTCTTAACTGGACTGTCAGCTCCCTCAAGACAGGAAACTTACCTATTGTTTTCCTAGTTACAGATGTGAGAGTTGCCATAAANTTCTATCCACCCATCATATCTTGGTCAGCATTATGTTTAGTACCCTATTCTTCCTCCAGTATTAATATTTATTATGCTATTTTATGCATTTTCTCTCTTAACTGGACTGTCAGCTCCCTCAAGACAGGAAACTTACCTATTGTTTTCCTAGTTACAGATGTGAGAGTTGCCATAAAGAAGGCTGAGTGCTGAAGAATTGATGCTTTTGAACTGTGGTGCTGGAAAAGACTCTTGAGAGTCCCTTCAAAAGCAAGGAGATCAAATCAAGTCAATCCTAAAGGAAATCAACCCTGAATATTCATTGGAAGGACTGATGCTGAAGCTGAAGCTCCAATACTTGGGCCACCTAATGCAAAGAGCTTCTCATTGTAAAAGACCCTGATGCTGGGAAAGATTGAAGGCAGGAGAAGGGGACAACAGAGGATGAGATGGTTGGATGGCATCACTGACTCAATGGACATGAGTTTCTGCAAACTTTGAGAGATAGTGAAGGACAGGGAAGCCTGGTGTGCCACAGTCCATGGGGTCACAAAGAGTTGGACACAACTTAATGATTGAACAACAACAATCTCCAATCCAATTGCCTTAAATAATGAAGATGTGTATTGTTTCTTGAAAATAAGCATTCAAGAGTGTTAGCCTCAACATTTCTTTAATTGAGTAGTTCAGGGATGTAACCAAGGACACAGTTTCTTTTGCTACCCCTTCTTTGCCTTCTGTGTTTCAGCTTTATGGTAAACCAAGCTTCTATTCTGCTTACAAAGTATCTGTAAGAGTCCCTAGGATACCTGCTTTCCTTCCATGTGAAGAGAAAGAAGTACATATTGTTTCTATTGGAACCATCAAGCAAAAGTCCTCAGCTTTCATCATTGCTTGATCTGAAGTCATGTGCCACTCTTGAACCATGGAAAGAGAAAGAGAATTACCATGCCTGATTTAGTTCTTGGAGATAGGTTGGGGCCAGTTGTACAAGACTGACTATTGTAGAGGAAGCATGGAACAAGTGTTGAGGTGGCTAACTAGACTGTCCAGGGGACTAAAGACAGGTGGCAGGAAGATCCCAGAGAGAGAAGTCCTAGATGATCTGGGGTCCTGGACCACCTATTGGTGAAGAGCCTCAGACTCACATAGACCAAGGGTGGGACCATTTCCTTCCTGCTGAAGTAGAGGAATTTGCAGCAAAGCAGCACTACTTTTAGAAGGAAGGTCCAGTAGGATCAAAGCTAGAATGGGGTGATCGAGGAGAAGATAGAACTGTGAGATAAGGCTGGAGAGTTGGGCAGGGGCCAGATGATGCCGAGCTTTGCAGGCTATTTTAAGATTTGAGAGATTAAGCATGAACAGATCATGCTTCCACCACTTCCCCAGAGAGGGTTTTGAGGAGAGGCAGGCACATCACCACTGATGTCCCCCTTTGTATCCATTTATAGGAATGTTATGCTCACCTATCAAAAAATTTTCTTAGTGACAACTGAAAATAAAGGGGACTGCCCAAATGTGTGTCCAGATGACTGGCCAGAAATTTGCTTCTCCAAGAGAAGTGATTGCTTAAGATCAAGCTCCTCAGACCAGGTTATCTGGTTTCCTATAACTATTGTAGAGGAAGCATAAAATGTGTGCTGAGGTGGCCAACCAGACTGTCCAGGAGGCCAAGGATTGATAGCAGGAAGATCCCAGAGAGAACAAGTGCTAGATGACCTAATGTTCTGGACGGGCTGTTGGAGAAGAGCTTCAAACTCAAATAGACCAAGGGTGAGACTTGGTCCAAGTGAGTCTGGACCAAGTTTCCATCTAGTTATAGGAATATTGCTCATCTATCAAAGGCTTTCTTGGTGACAACTAAAAATAAAGGCTGATTGCCCAGATGTGTGCCCAGATGACTGGTGAGAATTTTGCTTCTCCAAGAGAAGTGATTGTTTAAGATCAAGCTCCTCAAACTGGGGTACCTGGTTTGCTGGTGGGATGGTGACCCAGTGAAATACATTAATCCACAAGATAAGCTTGGTATGTCTTCATGGGATATAAGTTCCCTCAGTGGTCATTTGAACTATTTTTGTAGTAAAGCAAAGATATCTTATGGAGTTGTTGTTTAGGCCCTTAGTTGTGTCCAACTCTTGCGATCCCATGGACTATAGCTATCAGGCTCCTCTGTCTATGGGATTTCCCATGCAAGAATACTGGAGCAGGTTGCCGTTTCCTTTCCCAGGGGATCTTTCCAACCCAGGAATTGAACTTGTGTCTCCTGAACTGGCAGGCAGATTCTTTACTGCTGAGCCACCAGGGAAGCCCATATTATGGAGTAGTGGGCTACAAATTATGTGTGAATTTCTAAGCTTAACCGTAGGCTTTAGGGAACATTTGGGCTTGAATGTAGGTGAGAGGAGGTTGGAGGGGAGTGTATAGAGTATGCAAGGTCCTTGCGTTAAGTCGTTGGGGGTATGTTTTCATTTTCCTCTCCTATTTGGGACACTTTAGGGAGAAATGGGAGAAGGCAATGGCACCCCACTCCAGTACTCTTGCCTGGAAAAACCCATGGATGGAGGAGCCTGGTAGGCTGCAGTCCATATGGTCATGAAAAGTTGGACACGACTTCACTTTCACTTTTCCCTTTCATGCACTGGAGAAGGAAATGGCAACCACTCCAATGTTCTTGCCTGGAGAATCCCAGGGACAGGGGAGCCTGGTGGGCTGCCGTCTATGGGGTCGCACAGAGTTGGACACGACTGAAGCGATTTAGCAGCAGCGGCAGCAGCAGGGAGAAATGAGAAGCACTGGCTTTGTATTGGCAGGGCCACTAATGCCTGCGCTTCAGGACCGGGTGCTAACACCACTCTTTTATGACCTCATACACCACAGAGCCAGGTTAGGGGGCCAGGCACATCTTTCCCCTACCTCTCGTACATAACAAGATCTTTCAGGGCTATCCCAGATAGAAGAATATGCATTAACGTGAATCTGTGCTTGAACAAGTTCTCTCAAAGTGAGTTAGGGGCTGGAGTCTGCTGAATCTCATATGTGAAGCCACTGAACTTCTGGCTGTGACCCAAGGAAAAAGAGGGGGTGGTGGTGGGGCATGGGCACCTCGTAAACATTCTGCCTGTCATTCGCTTCCATAATGGTTCTGTTTGTTCAAGGTCACTGCCTTTTGTCTTTCCTTTCTCTTTCTTTTCTTTTTCATAAATCTCAGTTCTTGGCATCCCATTTCCCCTTTCCCAGTCCACTCACTGCCCTCTGAGTTTCTTCTGGACAGTGGGTGTTAAGCTTTTCATCTTTGTGATTTTTCTGAGTGCCCACTCAGGGCAGGAGGCAAGTGTCTCTTTGGTGACTCACCGAGTTTTTGTCCCCGAGGGCTATTAGGAGGGGAAAGGGCTTGGAATTCTTTTTCTTTTTTTATGAAGACCTTTCTGTGTTCTTCCATGGCCAGTTCTTGAATGATCAAGTCCCAGAGGGGAGGGGGTGAGGAGCGATGAACCTCTTGGTGTCTGAGGGTGTTTGAAATTTCCTGTGCGTGCCTCAGGGGCAGCCTTCCCAGGAAAGTGTCCTTGAATTTCTGCAAGGTGGCCTCCCTCCCACAAAGTGGGACCTGTTCTCCAAGGGCCCCCGGAGAGGAAGGAAATGTCAGGCAGGTGGAGTTATGAGAATTACAAGGAGGAAACAGTCAAAATGTCACCCTATAACTAATTCAAGTGTAATAGAAATTTAATAATATACAGCCACCCATTCTGCATGTACATACCATCTTTCATCTGGCTGTGGAAAGTATTACTCTTTTCGGTCCTCTGGTCTGGTTTCTGCGAAGAGTTCGTCTGTGTTTTGTTTTGTTTTTTTTTCCTCCTCCCCAAGGCAAAGAAAGAGTAACTGACTTATTCAAGTTTGCACAATAGCGCCTCAGATTTGAGAGAAGTTGGTGTTGGTGTTATTTTCAGGCCCTGGGGACGGGAGAGGGGGTTGGAAAACAAAGATGGCTTTTCTCTGGCCAAATGGTCACCCAGTGAAACCCCTTCTAGATGGACCAGCCCTGTCAGGTGAGCACACAAATTCAGTTAAAAAAATATGGAAACAGAACAGAACAAGACCAGCGTGACCTGTCCTCTGCACAAGTTTCTGGTGAGAGGAGAGGGTGTGGTGTGGCCCTTTGCACCCAGGACCTCTGACTAGTAGTTCAGGAATTTGTCTGCCTTATTTCACGATGCTACCCAACCTTTGGAAGAATATATTTCAGGGTCTAAAGCAGATCTTTGAACGGAATGGTGTCCGAGTTTGGGGATAGCATGAAAATGTTAATAACATCCAGGAAGATGTGGTGGGGCATGTTTTACTTTGTGATTCAATCTGTCATCTTCCCAATTAAACTATGTCTGGGTAAGAAATGCCACATTTCTGGAAGCTAAATTTAGACCACTTATGAGTAAGACCACTTATGAATAAGACCACTTATGATAAGATTCATGGAAGTTTTGATCTCCCTATGTTTCTGTTTATTTACTTATAATTTATATCTCACCTATTTCCATTTGAGATTGGAAGGGTCTGACAACAAATGTCTGAAATGAACATCAAGGATCAAAAACAACAGAAAAGAGGAGGGAAAAATGTACTTCAAGTTGCAAACAAATACAGTCATTAAGATCGGCAGAAGCTTTAACTCTGCAAGCACTATATTGATTTCTGAAATAAATTTATGTCAAAAATCTGTATATGAGGCTCTTTGAAAAACATGATGACTATATTTTTAGCTGTATTTTGGCAACAGATGCCGCTGTGTGTGTGTGTGTGTGTGTGTGTGTGTGTGTGTGTGTGTGTCTGGAGGGCAGCTATATTTCATCAGACCTTCCCAGAAATCCTTTCTGTCTTCCCTCTCTCTGAGAGGACAGGGGTGGTTAGGGATTGGATACAGGCAGATGTCTCCATAGAGCTGTTGGTTGCAGGCAATAAAAACTGCTTCTGGTAGTAGAACCAGTCTTGATTACCTCCTGGTGTCCAGGCAGCAGGCGCTAGTGGACAGTCCCTTGGGGATCAGTAGTTTGATGGATGAGGATGTACAACTCTTCTTTCTTGTGTTGCTGTGCTTGCTCACCCCAGAAGTGAGTCCAGGCAGCAAGGGGTGGGCGACATGACAGCTCCTTGTTAGGGGATGTCAAGGCATTTTGACAGGTTGTATGCAAAACTCCATTGGGCTTCCCTGATAGCTCAGTTGGTTAAAGAATCCGCCGGCAATGCAGGAGACTCCAGTTTGATTCCTGAGTCAGGAAGATCCGTTGGAGAAGGGATAGACTACCCACTCCAGTATTCTTGGGCTTCCCTTGTGGCTCAGCTGGTAAAGAATCCTCCTGCAATGTGGGAGACCTGGGTTCGATCCCTGGATTGGGAAGATCCCCTGGAGAAGGGAAAGGCTACCCACTCTAGTATACTGGTCTGGAGAATTCCATGGACTGTATAGTCCATGGGGTCGCAAGGAGTCAGACACCACTGAGTGACTTGTACTTTCACTTTCTTCATGAAAAACTGCACACAAGAAGGACAGAGGACAGATCCTAAGGAAACTGGAATGCCGTTATCAAAGGACTTGCCTCCAGCAGGGAATGCTAACTCTACCCCACACTGGCTTTGCTTAAGGAAATTTCCTGATTCAAAAATAAACCTGCTTTTTCCTATTTTCCACGAGCTGAGCTTATTCTAGTGATGTTTTCAGGCTCAACTGATCCAGTGATTATGTAATGATCCATCTGAAAGCCATCAGAGTATGTATTTTCTATTACCAAGAACACCTGTTGGCCAGAATCTTAGAACTGCCATAACAATACCATAAGTTGGGCAGTTTAACGCAACAGAAATGGCTTCTTTTACAGTTCTGGAGACCAGAAGTCTGAAATCAATGTGTCAGCAGGGCCATGCTCCTCTGACGGCTCTAGTGGGGAGTCCTCCCTTGCCTCTTCCAGCTTCTGATGGTGGTCAGGGATCCTGGACGTTCCTTGGCCTGTTGACTCCAATCCCCGCCTCTTTGTCACATGGTTTTCTTCCCTGTGTGTCTGTCTTCACATGGGGTTTTCCTCTGTGTGTCTTCTCTTCTTAAAGGACGTCAGTGACTGGATTCAGCTCCCACTCTAACGGAGCGTGACCTCATCTGCTGTGGCCCGAATGTTTGCGTTCCCCAAACCCAGAAGTTGACATCCTATTCTGTAATGTAAGGTGAGGCCTTATGAGAGCAACACAAACTCCATGACAGGCCCTACAGGACCAAAAAGGCCGCAGATAAGTTTCAGTTTCCCCAAAATTAGCTCAGCACCCAAGAGTCAGTCAACAGCCAGCCCGGGAAATTCGAATCAAGCCCGGGAAATGAGAGCCAATCAGAACTCAACACCTAACCCTTCACCAGAAGATGACCAATCAGACCCGGAGACTCCCGTTTTTTTGAATTTTTTGCAGAATACCCTATATAAGCAAAGTAACCCAGAGCTCGGGGCTCCTTCCTGCAGGCGCTGCGTCGGTATTGGTGGGAGGCCCAGTTCCAGCTTGGTAATAAAACTCTCTTGCTTTTGCATCGGATATAGGCTCCCTGGTGGTTATTGGGAGATTTCGCGACTTGGGTACAACAGCCTTTGGGAGCTGCTTAGGTCTTAAGGGTGGCGTCCTCATGAATGGGATTGTGCCTTATAAATGAGGCTCCAGAGAGCTCCTAGCCCCTTCCACCGTGGGAGGACACAGGAAGAAGTTGCAGTCTGCATTTGGGAAGAGGGTCTTTGGCAGAACCAAACCATGCTGGATTTAGCTTTTGCAAACACTATAGCAGATTCTTGTGCAAACTCAAGTTTGAGAGCTATTAGATAACACGGAGCTTAGAGGATAGTGAGCTGACTTGGGTTTTGGCAGGAGTATTTTGATATTGTAGGAAGACAGTGAAGCTAGAAGGCTGTTTAATAATCGAACATTTTATGAAACACACACAATCTTGGTCTTCTAGCCTCCAGACCTATGAGAAACCAATTTCTATTTTTTATAAGCCACACAGCCTGTGGTATTTTTGTTACAGCAACCCAAGCAAAGGACTACAGGAAACAAGTATGACCTCATCTTCACTTCCATATTAATTATATTTCTGCAAAGACCCTATTTCTGAATAAGGCCACCTTCACAGATTTCAGACAGACATACATTTCAGGGGACACTATTCAGTCCAGGCAGAGAAAGGAGTTCCTCCTCTGTTGGCTGATGGAATTAACTTTAAATACAAAGAAACGAATGGGCTTGACCTGGAGTTCACTGAGAAGGAAGCTCAGGGACTTTTGCTTTCCAACTAAACACCACTTAAAAGTGTTCGGATTATATAACTGGGAAAACCAGGTATTACCTAGTTCTTGGACTAGTTTGTCAAGACTTAGTTTTTAGGGAATCGAACATCGAGTTGGCCTAAGTAGCTTTGCCAAGAAAGAATAAAAGCCTTACTTTGCCTGGCTTCCTGATCTGGATCAGGGCATTCCTAGCCCTCAGCGTGCCATTTATCTCCCTGAGTTATCCCTTGGCTTTAGGACTGCTTTTGTCTCCACTCTGTTCCTTCTCACCTTCCTTGCCTCAAATTTAGAACTGACAACCCCTGGAGTTACTTTAAGAGAAGAAAAGAAGAGGTCTGGTCTCTAAGGGAGGTTGAGAAAGAGAACAGGAACTCAGAAACACGATGTGTTTTGTCCCTCTCAGCTTTTATGCTCACTCTGGACTAAGTCACAGAGTCGTGGTTCCCATGGTGACCCATTGGCATGGCCCACAGAGACTTTGCTGGGTGCCAACTCAGCTATTTTTCCGTAATCTCGTATAACACAGCAGTCATATGGAGAAATGTCATTGGGCGTCACTTTAACATGGCTTTTCATTTTTCCTGACGCAGGTCTGGCAGGCAGGATTAGAGGCAGGGTTTTGAGCTGTGAGGTAGAATAGTGAACAAGGGCCAGATGACCAAGGTTACTGAGAGCTGTGGAAGAAGTAAACTTTATTTGGGAGGTCCTTCCCCACTCCCACTGTGCTATGAGACCACCTACATCGGAATCCCTTGTGGCTATGTGGTAAAAATGGAGATTCCTGAGCTCCACCCAGACCTTCTAAACCGGAGTCCCAGGAGTGGCTCAGAAGTGTATCTTTTTTTTTTTTTTTCCTTCAAGCACTCCAGTGGATTCTTGTGCAAATTCAAGTTTGAGAGCTACTAGATAATGTGGAGCCTGGACAATAGTAAGCCGACTTGGGTTTTGGCAAGAGTGTTTTGATACTGTAGGAAGACAATGAAGCTAGAAGGCTGTTTAACAAACCGGCATTTTATGAAACATACTATGCTGTCTATGTGCCATGCACTATGTCAGTTGTTTTAGAAAATTAACTCATTTAATTCTCATAAAAACCCTAGGAATAAGTTCTGTTGATTTCCTCCACATTCTGGAGAGAAAAACTGAGGTACAGAAATTTACCCAAGGTCATACAGCCAGGTTACTTCAGAGCACATGTCTGCAACCACTATACTCTGCTGAGATGTAAGAATGCGGAGACCTATTGGTGACTTGGGGGCTTGAAGAAGAAGAAATCAGGTACAACCAGAAGATGATGAAACCATTAAGCAGAACTTGAATGTGAGGATGTACTGGTTTTTATGTACTTATGACCAGAATCTCTCCTATTACTTGTGAGCTATTTAAAGGGAGGGATACTGAAGTCACTCACAGCCTCCAAAATGGAGCTTATGTTGGATTGCACAGGCATCAGCCTCAAAACTGAGGGTGGAGACTTCAGAATCAGCTCTGTCAGTAAGCTGCTGTGTGGTGAGTTACTGAACATCAGTTTCTCCATCAGTAGAATGCAGATGCTGGATATGTGATGTCTCTTCCACTTTAACACGAGCAAGGCTGCGGGACTGCACAGCTCCGAGTGGTGCCCTTCTCTTGGCGTTTTCAAAGATAATGTCAAAAGTAGTACCCAGGATTTAACATGATGGGATTACTGCAGAGGGAGATGATAGTACCTGCTGGGGATTAACTGGGTTAATACAAGTAAAGTGTTTTGATCATACCTGGAATATGCAAATATCAGTTGTAATTTTCTTTTTCAATTTCTTCTAGCTGGAATATTTGGTGTCTAAGATCCTTTGGAATAGAGAAAAATCTTTTCCCCCAAGAAATAAAGTGAATTTGAACTTGAAGAACAAAATAGACTACAGGCAGACCATTTTCTATCTTAACGGATTCATTCCTTCTATCTAGTTATGTCTACTGAATTCCTTTGGCCCCCTTTCTAGCAGCTTCTTCCCTGGAAATTTCCATAGCTGAGTGGTGTAAGGAAAGTCAGCATCCCTCTTGGGCTGCTTGGCCCCGCAGTCACATTCTTAGTTAGCCAATGAAATCTTGGGTTTGGAAAAGTTCCATCTGATGAGACCCTGTTCACAAGTCCCTAAGGCAGGCTGGAGCTCCACAAGGCACTGACTACTCCTCCTGAAGATCTCATGAAAATCTCCTGGATTTCAGCCCCATTCTGCACACTCATTAAGCTGTCAGATTTCTATTTGGAACATAAGACAGGTCAGTTTCCTGGACTGTGGTGGACCTGACCACTTTCTAGAGTTGTGCTGCTTGATGTGACTGCCACTAGCCACATGCGGGTACTGAACACTAGAAATGTGGCTGATCTCTACTGACATACACTGAAAGTGTAAAAGAGTCACTAGAGCCTGAAGACTTCACACAAAATAGGAATGTAAAATATCTCATGAGCCAATTTTAAAATATTGATTGCGTATCAAAATGATGATATATTGAATATATCAATTTCAATAAGGTATATTTTTAATTAGTTTTTTTAATTGAAATATAGTTGGCATACCATATTGTGTTAGTTTTAGATACAGCACGTAGTGATTTGATATTTGCATCCATCATGGAATTATTACCATAGTAAGTCTAGCAACCCTCTGTTCTCACACAGAGTTGTTACAATTTTGTTGACTGTATTCCTCACACTGTACATGACATTCCCCATGGCTTATTTATTTTATAACTGGCAATTCGTACTTCTTTATCCCCTTCACTTATTTGCTCAATCCCCCATCCCTCCTTTCTCTGGCAATCCCTCATTTGTTCTCTGGATTATGAGTCTGTTTTCAATTTGTTTTGTTTTTCAGATTCCATATTTGAATGCGATCATACGGTCTTTGTCTTTCTCTGACTCAGTTCACTGAGCATAATATCCTCTATATACATTCGTGTTGTTGCAAATGATTAGATTTCATTTTTTAAAAAATGATTTCCTACAACAATCTGTCGGGACCTCAGAGAACCATGAACATTCCTCCTTTGTGTTTCCTCCTCCTGAGTGCAGCATGTTTTCCAGCCCCCCTGTCCATATTGTACACCCCTGTTTCCTCTTCTGCTCACAGTTCCCTCTGTTGTCTGACAGATGAGGATGATTTAAGAAGCACTGGTGTTTTGAAGATTTGAGACAAGGGCTGACCTCAAGGTTTTATATCCAGATTTACATAAACACACAAAATCCTTTTCCCCCTTCTTAAATTCTTTCAACAAACTCATTTGACTGAAAGATAAAGTCATGAAAATATCCATGCGATTCTGAACATATTTACTGGTAAAAAGAATTTCATTTTCCATAGAGAACTCTACTCAATCGTCTGTAACAACCTATATGAGAAAAGAAAGTTAAAAAAGAATGGATACATGTATATGTAGAACTGAATTGCTTTGCTATACACCTTATTGTTACTTACTATACTGCAATATAAAATAAATGTTAAAAATTAAAAATAAAATGAATTTCATTTTATAGAAAACTTAACTTCTGTTAGACAGTGAGGGTAACCCACAGCTCAGGAAGGAGCATGCTGAGCCGCATGAACTCTAGAATTTCCTTCTAGCTCTAAGATCCAGTCTGTAATTCCCTGTTCCAGGGTTTTATCCACCCCAGAGGGGAGCTGTCTTGGGGATGGAGAGAGAGCGTGTAGACAGGTACATCTTCAGTGGAAGCCTCATTTTCAAAGGCATTTGTCTTCTCGAAACAGAGTTGAGGTCAATCCCTTTGCCAAGAGGTCAACAAACTCCCTTCTCAACTAGGTCAGTAACATAGGTGTAAAAGACCTCAAGTACGATTAGACTTTTTGAATTTTCAGAACGTGCGTCAATACACTGGTCTAGACCCAGAATCCTCCGAATAGAGAAAAAACACAAAAGACTATGAAAGACCCAAGGATTTTCTTCTTGGCATTCCCTAGAACAGCTGTTTGGCAAATGTTACACCACGTCTGAGATTATTTTAGAAACTTTGCCTTAAGGAAGAACATGTAGAGAGAATACCAGACAGATATGCCTTTATTTTTTTGTCACAGAATAAGAATTTCAGGGACATTTTTACTTTCAATGAGATCATCCTGGCTATGATCTTATCAGGTTTTGAAACTTAAATCATGTTATACCTAAAAAATTTTTAGCCAAATGTGGTCACAACACCGAGGTGCTACCAAGAGCTGTTTAGGTCTTCCTCCTCCTCTTCCTGTTCCTTTTCCTCATTATCATGGTAAACAGAATATTTGCAAGATGTGTTAAACAAGAGAATTCTGCCAAGTGGCCAGAGAAGCCCATCTTACATGAAATACATATTTAGTGGTAAAATGATAAGTGATATTTGCTTTCCCAAATTTCCTTCCAGATCTCATTTTCTGCCCAAATATCATGCTTAGTAGAACAGATTGTGAGGGAGTGGAGGATCAGGGTGAGAGAGAGAAAGAGAGAAAGAAAAGAAGAAATGGTACTGTGGTACCACGAGGGGTGAAATAAAAATTACAGCAAGACTAGGTTCAGAGTCAAATGAAATTTAGGGTAGCTCTTGGGGGTCTATACCTGTGGGGGTGAGTGAGAGAGTGGCCTAGCATGAACCCTGCACTATGCTCCTGGTCACATCAGATTTCCAGGTTAAGGAGCTATTTGTCATGGATCACTTACATCAAGGTAGTGTCTGATCTATGAACACACGACTCACAGCCATTACCTGAAGATGCCACCTTAGCAGTTCTAACGATGAAGTTTTGGGGTGTGTGTATATTCATTACTTTATATACTAATTTTTTTTTTTTTTTTTTAATGTGGCAGTGCAGGATCTTAGTTGTGGCATGCAGGATCTAGTTTCCTGACCAGGAATCTAACCCAGGCCCCTTGCTTTGGGAGCGTGGAGTCTTAACCACAAGACCACCAGGGAAGTCCCCTTTACGCTACTTACGGGGAATTTTGTGGCTAATCTAGAAATCAAGCTATCATTTGTAACGTGATTTCCACATTCTAAATAATAATTTAAAAAACTTTTGGAACAGAGCAGGGTTGTGATTTGGGGCATCTTTTCCACTTGGGGAGAATGGAAGGTCAGCGCAGCTTCGTATGGTATGCTGTGGAAATATTCCAAACATTACCCAGGAGTGTCACTGTGAAAAAAAAAATAAAAAAGAGTTGAAATAGCTAAGATGGAGTTCACCCCAGCACACATCCAGAACTCTGGATGTCTGCAGACTTCATGCACTCTTAACAAGGGAAAAGTGTACGTGCTGACTGCGTGTCTCCTCTCATTCACAGTCTTGGTTTTCCTTCTCTTCTGCCTTCCACAGGTTATATTAAGCTAAATGATAGGTTTGATAGGTGTTGTAGATTTCCTAAAGTCTGCAAGAAAAAGAGACTTACTGATCGACCCAGACAATGCTGACTGCATTACGACAAGGAGGAAGGAAGGAAGGAAGGGAAAGAGGGAGGGAGGCAAGGAGGGCGGGCAAGCCAGCCATCGGGAGACAAGAAGAGACATACACTGTATGATCTTTCATTGGAAATTCATCATTTAGTGGGAAGAAGTGGAGAGCACAGGAGCATCCAACACAGGAAGGCATTGTTCTGTGTGGTGGTGAGTTGGTGTGGCTTTTATTCATATTACTCTCTGATGAGAGCCCATTCATTTCTGGTGGTCCTCCTTTTGAGGAAAACCAGCATTCACATTACAAAATTAGATTAAAAAAACCTCGTATTCAAGTGTTCTTTTAGATGGGAGCCATCTCAATACCCTAAGTGTTTTGTTTTTCAGACACTTTTTTTTTTCCCCTCATTAAACGGGTCAAATTTAAAGGTAAAATGAAAGAACCCTTGCTAACTAAAAACTGACTGCAACTGACTACTGGACATCATGAATTTAAATTAGTGAGGGGAAGGAAGGATTGGGAGTCTGGTATTAGCAGATACAAACGAGTGTATCTAGGATGGATAAACGACAAGGTCGTACTGTGTAGCAAGGGGAACTATAGTCAACATTCTGTGATAAGCCACGATGGAAAAGAATATGAGAATAGAAGAAAAGAAACAGTCACTTTACTGTACAGCACAAATTAATGCAACATTCTAAATCAACTATGCTTCGATCAAATAAAAGGTAGTGAAGAGATAGGACTAGTTTATAGACCTTGCATGTAAGTCTTTCTAGCTCTACACTAGGTTGCCTCAACTGACAGGTTATTACCCTGTCCTTGAGGGAGGGAGCCTATTTCCTGGAAGAAGTGATAAAAATATGTTTGATATTCACCACTTTGACTTCCTTGTGCCAAAATTTCTTCTTTAAATTTTTTAATTTTAGAATAATTTCATATTTAGACGAAAGTTGACAAAAAATCTCCACTTTTCTCTGAGCTTAATTTAGTGTGCAATTTTTTACAAATTCCCTTACATAATTATAATGCAATCATTAAAATAAGGAGATTAACTTTGATACATTGCTACCATCTAAGCCTCAGATGCTGTTCAAGTTTTGACAATCAAAGAATGTTTGCTATAACAAAAGGATCCAATTCAAGCTCACCTGTTGCATTTGGCTGTCATCTCCTTAGTTCCTTCCCTTAGGATAGCTTCTCAATCTTTCCTTAGCTTCTATAAGTTTGATAGTATTGAATACCACATTCTGATTATTTTGTAGAATTTCCCTCGATTTGCATTTACCATCTGCTATTTCCTCCTGAGTTTTCATTGTAAAATTGCTCTTTTTCTCTTTATAATTATTAAGAATTTTGTAAGTACTCTGAATTTATGCAAATCTCCCATTTCTTAAAACTTTCACCTACTAGTTTTAGTATCCACTGATGGTTTCTGGATTACTTAGTTATTACTGTGATATTGCTAAACAACGATGTTTTTAATTCCATCATCTCTCCACTTATTAGTTAGATTTTTACTGTAAGGAAAAGTTTCCTCTTCCTTCTTTCTTTACTAACATCAGTATGAACTTACAGATTTCTATCATACTGATTACAATATATTACTATAATTATTTATTTTGATAAATGCATTGCTCCAGTGCTTTCAGGCTGACTACCATGTGTTTTTTACATAGCCTCAACATGCTTTGAAAAGCTGTAAGCCTTCTGAATTGTAGCTCTGCTGGGCTGTACGGAAAGGGAGCAATTCTTAAGAGTCTGAACACGTGGTTTGCAGTCTTCTTGGCTTCTTTCATTCCCAGTTGGGTATCCATGTGAGAATGGCCCTTCTGCTTTAAGTCTATAGATAGGGGTAATCAATAATAACCTGTATTATCTGTAATATATATATTGATTGGATTAAATCTGTATAAGGAACTATGATGTGGATCTTAATCATTAAGTTTAGAATTCATGAAAGTTTCATTGCATCTGAAAACAGTTTAGGGTTAGATTTTGCTGGGTCTGTGTAAAGATTACTGAGAACATTGTAGAAAATCAAATCACTCATAGGCAATTCCTTTCAAAAGCAAAAATGATAAAAGAGTCATGGAAAAATTTAAAACTAAAAATAATATTTGATGTGGGATGAATAGGCATTTTAAGGCATTTGAAGTGATGTGGTGTGGACCCCCCCCCCCGAACTAGGAGAAGGACCTAAGCCAGGTAGACCAATTAGTAAGTGAGCACCCTGTTTCTAGTTGGGTGGGGGTAGGGCCGGTGGGGGAAGAGGGTAGTACCACAGAGGTTGGACAGCTAGAGTTTGGGGAAGAAGTAAGTGTCTTCCTGTGCTGAATGGTGGAGTGAAAATCAAATTAGACCTGAGCAGTCTGTACCCCTCTCGGGGCCTCCAGGTCCTTGATAAAATCAGAATACAAATATGCAAAAATGCTTTAAGCTGTCTTATACCTCTAGAAATTCTGTCACAGACACAGAAAACACAGTTATGTTTACTAAAGGGACTAGCTGGTGGGCAGAGGGGGTCAATGGGTGAAGTGGGAGAGGGTAACTAAATTAGGAGTTTGGGATTAACATATACACATGACTATATATGCTGCTGCTGCTGCCGCTGCTGCTAAGTTGCTTCAGTCGTGTCTGACTCTGTGCGACCCTGTAGACAGCAGCCCACCAGGCTCCCCCATCCCTGGGATTCCCCAGGGAAGAACATTGGAGTGGTTTGCCATTTCCTTCTCCAATGCATGAAAGTGAAGTGAAAGTGAAGTCACTCAGTCGTGTCCGACTTGTAGCAACCCCATGGACTGCAGCCTATGAGGCTCCTCTGTCCATGGGCTTTTCCAGGCAAGAGTACTGGAGTGGGGTGCCATTGCCTTCTCCATGACTATATATAAGATAGGTAAATAAAAAGGACCTACTGTATAGGACAGGGAATAATACTCAATATTCTGCAATAACCTATAATGGAAAAGAATCTATATACCAACATGTATAACTATATACATACGTATAACTGGATCACTTTGCAGTACCCTCAAAACTGAAACAACATTGTAAATTAACTATAGCTCAGTAGAAACAAACAAGCAAACAAACAAAAAAAAAACAAAGAAAACCTGTCTGAAGATGCTGGACTCCATGATCTTTCTCTGTCCTCGAGTCTCCAAAATTTTCTGTACCATCCCCTGAGCTTTTTCTTTTTTTTCCCACCCTAGCAGCTATTTATTTTGAGCACCAGTTTCTGCATAGCCCGTAATCAAGGATTCAACTTCTGTAACTGCTGGTGTCTCCTTCAGAGAGGAAGTAGACCTGTCAGACTCTGTGAGCTGGCGTCTCCCCTCTTCAAACACAAATTGCATCCCCGCCCTAGGACTGGGCAGAGAGGAGAGGCTTTCTTCCTAATCCATGAGTATACTGGCTTGTATTTCTTGCCCTTGAAAATTACATCAAAGGAGCACCTCATGAAGAAAAGATATTTTGCTAAGGTGGAGTGTTAGTTTTCTATGGTTGCTGTAACACGTTACCACGAACTGGGTGGCTTTAAACAATGATGATTTATTTTCTCACAGTTCTGGAGACCGGAAGTCTGAGCTCAAGATGTTAGCAGGGCTGCAGGCTGCCTCCAAAAGCCATAGGGGAGAGTCCTCTCTTGGCTCTTTTAGCTTCTGAAGGCTCTCCATATTCTTTAGTTTGTAGCTGGATCACTCCGATTTCTACCTCTGCTTTCTCCTCTTTATCTTTTTTTTTTTTAATTAATTTTTATTGGAATCTCATGTTTTCACAATGTTGTGTTAGTTTCTGCTGTAAAGCAAACTGAATCAGCTATACGTATACATGTATCCCCTCTTTTTTTGGTTTTCCTTCCCATTTAGGTCACCATAGAGCACGGAGTAGAGTTGCCAGTGCTATCCAGTAGGTTCTCATTAGTTGGGCTTCCCTGCTAGCTTAGCTGGTAAAGAATCCATCTGCAATGCAGGAGACCCCGGATCGATTCCTGGGTCAGGAAGATCCCCTGGAGAAGGGATATGCTACCCACTCCAGTATTCTTGGGCTTCTCTGGTGGCTCAGATCCCTGATTGGGAAGATCCCCTGGAGGAGAACATGGCAACCCACTCCAGTATTCTTGCCTGGAGAATCCCCATGGACAGAATATCAATAGCGTATATCTCTGGATCCCAATCTCCAAATTAATCCCCCTCCCCCGTTCCCCACCTTCGTGTCTGTGAATTTGTTTTCTAAATCTGTGTCCCTATTCTTATTTTGCAAATAAGATCATCTATACCATTTTTTCTAGATTCCACATGTATGTAGTGAAAGTGAAAGTTGCTCAGTCGTGTCTGACTCTTTGTGACCCCATGGTCTATACAGCCCATGGAAGTCTCTAGGCCAGAATACTGGAGTGGGTAGCCTTTCCCTTCTCCAGGGAATCTTTCCAACCCAGGGATCAAACCCAGGTCTCCTGTATTGCAGGCAGATTCTTTACTAGTTGAACCACCAGGGAAGCCAATAATACATGATATTTGTTTTTCTCTTTCTGACTTATTCACTCTCCTCTTCATCTTTATAAGGGCTTCATCTTCATCTTTATAAGGGCTCTTGTCATTGAACATTATAGTGCACTTGGATAATCCAGGATGACCTTATTTAGCAGTCCTTGTTAACTGCTACTGTTAAATCACTTCAGTTGTGTCCGACTCTGTGCGACCCCATAGATGGCAGCCCACCAGGCTCCCCCGTCCCTGGGATTCTCCAGGCAAGAACATTGGAGTGAGTTGCCATTTCCTTCTCCAGTGCATGGAAGGGAAAAGTGAAAGGGAAGTCACTCAATCGTGTCCGACTCTTAGTGACCCCATGGACTGCAGCCTACCAGGCTCCTCCATCCATGGGATTTTCCAGGCGAGAGTACTGGAGTGGGGTGCCATTGCCTTTTCCATTAGAGGTCCTTCATTACATCTAAAAATTCCCTTTTTCCAGATAAGGTCACATTCACAGGTTCTGGAACATATCTTTTGGGGACTCCCCTTCAACTCACTGCAGGTGGCATGATTGTAGGGCTACTGGCTCTTAGTTGAGCTCTAGAGTGTAGGTGATGGTGGATAGCGAGGGTGCTGGGAACAGTGTCGGGGAGAAGGAAAGATGGAAATAGTGAGGAGTGTGCACATGATTCCTGCTGGCCTTGGCTGGTGCTGTCATCAGTGGCCCTGCTGGTAAGTAAAGGCTATTCTGAGCACCCATCTTTCTTCCTTTCCAAAGGAAAGTGCTGTATCAGTATGTAGGCTCGGCTCTACTGCAGTCGCAAATAAACCTCAATGGCTCATACACCAAACACTTTTGTGCACTTGCCTTAACTCTCTGATAGGCTGACAGCAGGACTACCCCAAGGTCCCCTTCACTCTGGGAGCAGGACGACGGAGTGGCAGATTGGCAACAGGGCTGGTCTCATGGCAGAGGGAGCACAGAGCATGATAAACCTCGAGCTGGCTTTGGAATCTTCTGCCTGGAAGTGATGGGTACCATTCCTGCTGATTTCACTGGCTAGGGCAAATTCCATGGCTAAGGTCAACGGTGATGAGGAGACAGATCAGCTTTTCCCAGTGAAGGTCAGTGAATGTTTATGAACCACAGTCAGGCAAGACACAGGTGCTGTAGGAACAGCCCCTCTGTCTGCTGAAGAGGTGTATAGCTTCTTCTACCACTTCCTACCCAGGGCAGATTGCTGCTCATCAGGGCTTTCTTGAAACCCTGAGCATTCAGTTCTCCCAGGATTGTGCTGTCTGCATCTTCTGACTACACTGCACTCATTATCCTGGAATATCCAGGCCTCCCATCCATCCTTATTCCCCATCTTCTAGGTCCTAGTTTCATGTCATTTTCTGGAACAGCTGCTGTGGCGATGATACTTTCCAAACATAACTGACCCCGAGAGTCTCAAGCCTAGTTATTTTCACAGCACCTGTGGAAAGAACACTTTGCTCCTTCCTCTGTTTGCAGAGGCTCTGAGAAAATGGTCAAAGGCTTGGCCCCGAAGCTACAAACGAATCATCTGTGGATCCCAAAAGTCTCTAACAATTAAGGCAGAAGAGGTCTTAAAGAGGTGGCGTGCAACTTCTGTGAATCTGGTGGCCCATAGATGAAGCACAATGTCAGTTCCCTAAACCCACACAGTGCAACTGTGTGAGTGTATGTCCAGTGCACGTGCATTTTCTGGGCCCAGGAACCATAGCTTATATCTGATTCTCAAAAAATCTGTGAAGCCAGGAAGATTGAAGACCGTGGAATCTCATCTGTGCGCCAAATGTACTAACTCTAATGTATTAGCTAACTTCCTCAAAAGCTTTTTCCCTAAACCTTGGTTTTGATTCAGTGAGTTAATTTCTCTAATATTACAACCTACTTTGGGAGAAGGGAAGACTGTGGAAAGTTACACTGACTTTCAAAGTCACAAGGGTATCCTTTGGCGATTCCTACTCCAGCTATTATTATCCTCTGAGTGCCTGCAGAGCTACCTCCAGCCTTCCCTTCAGTCTCCGCAGGGACTCATTACGTTTCTAATAGGCATGTTGGAAGACTTACAGTGCTGGCTTACCAGAAGGCCTTCTATCGGGAATTTAACAGACAGAGCGGCTTCCACTAGTAACAAATTTACATCCCACAAAGCCAAATAGGGAATGACGATGGCAGATGATGATAATAGGATTGCATCAATATTATCTGTCTGCCAGGCAAAGAACCAATATGTTTTAATAGCATAGGTTATTTATTCTCCTTTATGAAGCTAGTTGGAGGTGAATAGTATTTCCTTTTTACAGATAAGGAAACACAGGGTCAATATTTTATTAGTCTCTTGGAGCAGATGTTCTTAACAGGGTCCTTGGATAGGAGTTCAGAAGTCTATGAACAAAGTTTCATGACTGTAAGAGGTTCAAAACCACTACCCTCCAGTTTCTATTCTGGTAAAACAATTCATAGATTAGCCCAATCATGGCATTCAACTCTATCTTTGTGAGTTTTTCTCCCCTCCTTGCTGCTGACCCCCACAACAGTGGACAAACTAGAAAGCCAGAAGAATTCGTGGAGTCACATTTAGATAAGTTTCCCTTACCTATCTCTTGCAAAGTGTAAAATTTTACTTCTACCCGTGATCACCCCCGGTCTGTTAGAGTCCCAATATGATGGATAAAAAAAAAGAAAGAAAGAAAAAAAAGAGAACCTTAAAAGTCACCAGGATTCACAGATGCGAAAACCGAGGCTTAAGTGTTGATCACACTCACATAATAAATCAGTGATCAAGTCAGTGTTCATTTCTCTCTAAGGAATCAACTCCCATCTCAGTTGGGACACTCTTGCCAATATTTTTAAACAAATGCCAGTTGAGTAAGACTCATTTTTCTTGACATTATGCAAAGAAGGGAAAGGAAACTGAGTGGCCTTCTGTCCAGAGAGCAGGAAGTGAAGCCTGTCTGGGGCCACACACTCTCTTGGGACACGTTGTAGTGTCACAAAAGCGTTCTGAAAGAAGCAGGCCTTTGTCCACCCCTGTTTCGTGAGTGAACCCTTCTCTTGGCCATGGCTGGGGGTGGTGACTCCCAGCTTCCTTCAGGAGTATTGCCCAAAGTTCATCACCTCAGATTGCCGGCAGGTTCTGGTGGCCCAGACGGTAAATGCAGGAGACCCGGTTTCCATCCCTGGGTCAGGAAGATCCCCTGGGGAAGGAAATGGCAATCCACTCCAGTACTGTTACCTGGAAAACCCCATGGACAGAGGAGCCTGGTAGGCTACAGTCCATGGGGTCGCAAAGAGTCGGACACGACTGAGCGACTTCACTTCACTTCGCTGCCCCAGAGCTGCCATAAGAAACTCCTATCCTCCCCAGCCTTGCTTTCTCCTGAGAGAAGTCTTGACTTTTTTGGATAAAATGTTCCAAGTCAGTCCCTCTCATGAGAAGCAGAACCACGGTATACAGGGCAGCTGAGGCGTGGGGACTGGAAAGGCAGTGCCCGGATGCTGCCCAAGTGTGTTGGGTTTGACCTTTGAAGACATTTAAATGTATTTCTGCTCCACAGGCAGACTCCGTTCTGGCTGGATGCATCCTGGGCCTCTCTAACCTCCACGGGGAGTAAAAGTCTGGTTAATCTCACTAAGGAGTCATCAGCCACAGACCCACACCCCAGTGTCTTCCAAGGGGACCTAACAGAGAAACCTGTGATAAGACACCTCAGAAATGTAATGATTCATAAGAAGAATGTTTTCCCCCACAGACTGGGAAGGTTGGAGGCTCCTTTAAGGAATTATTCACTCATTGGACAGACCCAGGAGAAACCAGAATGGGGCAGCTGCCTTAGGGCCCAGCGCCAGAAGGTAGCAGAGCTGCGGGGAAGACCTGGTCCTTGAGACTAAGCTGTGTGCTTGGGGCTGCCCTCTGCACCCCAACTTTCTGTGTTCCTTCCTACTCAGGCGCCTTTCTCAAACTGCAGTCTCGAAACTGGATCCAGGACCCCCAAATCAAATTTCCAGATCTAAAGAATAAGATCAAGAGATCTGCTGAACAGCACCTTGGGGACTTCAGAACACACTCACAAAGCAGAGAAGGCTCCCACTCTCCCGTCCTTGCAATCAGAACAGTGCACAGACCCTACTCCTGTCTCTATTCGCTGGGTGTAGGCCAAGCCCAGAGCCCAGGGCTCCGAACCAGGACTTGGCAGCAGCCAGCTATCCATCCACACACGCGTCCAAGGCCACTGTTGTGGGAACTCGTTCTTATCACCAGACTTCAGATGACGCCTCCCCACTCTCTCCTTCCCCTGCTCCAGCCCCTCTCAGCTTATGCAGGAGCCAAAGGGGATTTGCGTAAAACAGGCTCAGGCCTGAGCCCAACCCAGGCCGGAGGAGCTTGACCTGAAGCAGGAGGCTAACCCAGGACAACACACTCAGCTCCCCGGACGAGAAGTGGGGGGCGGGAGGGGGCGGCAGCCAGAAAGCAAACTCCCGGGCTTTTTATTGAATCCATAAAACAAAAGGTGAAGGGGTTCTGGGGAGGGAGGAACGCCGCGTGATTTATGGCGCTGGTCTGGAGAGGAGGAGAGCAAGGAACTCTGTCCAACTCGGCGGGCGGCGAGTGATTCATTTCCCCCGGGGCCGCGGGGCCGGCCGGGCGGGCGCAGGCAGCCTGGGGCCGCCGCGCACCCGCGCTCGTTTATTTACGGTGGTTTATCAGCGGCTGCGCGCAGCGATAAAGTTTATGAAAAGAGGCGGCGGCTCTGGCCGGCGGCTCTGCCCGCGCTCCTTTCCCACACTGATTAGGATCGAGCAGGGCTTTGGAAGCTACAGTTAAGGATCTCGGGTGCCCGGAGCCGCGTCTCCCCCTTCCTGCCCCGCCTGCCGCCCGCCGGCTGCCCGGCTGCCCGGCTGCTGCCCCGCGTGGAAGCCGAGGTCAGGGTTGCGGCCGCGGCTGTTCCCGAGAGGGGAGGGGAGGACCACCCCGCGGGGGAAGGGGAAAGGGAGCGCCTGCGCCGGAATTCTGGTGAAGAGAAAAATACCAGGCACATAAAAATGCTCAGTCCCCGTGTTAAGAGGTGGGAGAGGGGTGATAGAGACTTTCATTCTCTGAAAATGTGGTGAGTTATAGTCCCCTGCTTTTACTTTCTTGTGTCCCTCTCCATCATTTCAAAGCCATCATTTCACCTATATTGTTTTGTCTTTGCGTTTGGACGCGTTTCTTTTGCTGCTCTTTTTCATGACCATATTTTGTTCATCCCTTCAAAAGATAGTAATTGAACACGTGTTTCGCAGGACATCTCTAAACTTGGAGAAGAGCAAGGAAAGAAAGAGAGAGGGAGAGAGAGACAGGGGTTCAAAGATGAAGAGGGTAGTCCTTTCCCTCAAGATTCTTGTGCTCACAGGGACAGAAAGTCCAGAAAGAGTAACAGCCTGGGACTATAAGTAGCAGACACCACGGAGGCCAAGGCTAGCACCAAGACCGGCACTTCTCTAATGCCTTGGAGGCATTTGCCTGTTTAATGGGGTCAGGGTAACTTTGGAAGGGAGGTGCCGTTGTACAGGTGGCAAAAAAAACTTAGGCCCAGAGAGGGCCAGTGGCTTGCTTGAGATGACTCAGAAGTCAATGACTGAGCTGGGATTTGAACCCAGGCAGAAAGGTGCCAGAGCCTGGGCACCTAACCTCTAAATTTTCCAGACACTGTAGAACAGATAAAGAGCAGCCGGAGAGCAGCAGGCAGGATGGCCAGTCTGGGAACAAACTGGATGGAGTGGACTGTTGGTAGGCAGGACGGTGTCATGAGAGTTGGGGCTTGAAGAGTAGATTTTCACAAGACAGATGTGATGGACAGAGGAAGGCAAAACAGAAGGAACTTCTGAGGTCTTGAGTTTTCCAGGCCAAGATTCTTTCACCTTACATTTTATATTTATTCTCCAAGGAATGGGAGAGCAGTAGTGCAGAGACTTCATACCGCATGAGAACAAGGGCACCTTCCGGGACCTCTTCCTTGATCTAGAAAGCTCTCTCAGCAATTGCTGAAATTCCACCAGCTCCCAAGTCTTAACAGTGTAACCCCCTCCAGAAAGCTTTCCTGGACTGTTCCTTATCTCTCTGAAAGTAGTCCTTCCCCCTCCTCCTCCTGCCTCCCATACTTGTCTGTATGCGGTACAGCTCTTGGGTTGGGGCTCCCTCTGTCTTTCCTACTAGACTGTGAGCCCCTGGATATTCCTTCCCTTCTCACTTGCTTCTGCTCCAGGCCTGGCTTAATATCCTGCACACAGGAGGTGAATAACACTGCATTTGGTGAATAAACTGGGGAAAGAGAAAGCTTCTGATTTCGTAGGTGTCTCATTTACCTCTCTATGGGTTTCATAATCAAGCAAGCTAAAAATAGAATGATATATATCCCTCCAGAGAAAGTCTGGACCAACTCTGCCAAGGGAACACAAAGGTAGAGTTACCCAAGCCCAGAGTCCCTTAAAATCCCTCCAGACTGGGAGTAGGATTAGTCCTGGGGCCTGGGCATAGCAGGAGGTTAGTCTTGTTGCCCCAGTTATGGGGAAAGGGCTGTGAGGGACTGGAGCGGGGTGCTACATTGCCTAATCCGTGTTGGTTTCAATGAGGCATTCCATGGACCAGTGGCATGGTGGTGGACATTTGACTCCAAAGGGTAAGGAATCAACTACGGGTACCTGTCAGCACCACTGCTAAGGGGGTCAGAGCTGTGTCTTGTTCTTTGTTGTATTTCTGTCTGTATAGAACCAGGTTTTTGAATGTTAATTGGAAAAATAATAAATGCACATAATTTAACATTGAAGTGACTCAAAAAGGTATACAATGAAAATTCTCCCTCCAACAGAAACTCCTTAACTCATCATCTCCTTCCCCAGGAGCAGCCATCATTAAGAGTTTCTTTTCCTAGAGATGCTCTGTACACACACATACAATATTTTTGTATTATTTTATGATGACAATAAAGTTATTGTGGACATACTCAGTGCATTTGCAGGGGATGGTGATATGGTTATGGTTGTTAATGCTCTGGAATAGAAAGTTAATGTGCATTGATCTTGAGAACTAGAGAACTGATCTTGCACATTTGTGTGTGGTAGCCACTCAGTCGTGTCTGACTCTTTGTGACCCCATCCTCTGTAGCCCACCAGGCTCCTCTGTCCATGGGATTCTCCAGGCAATACTGGAGTGGGTTGCCATGCCCTCCTCCAGGGGATCTTCCGGACCCAAGGATTGAACCTGTGTCTCCGGCAGGAGGATTCTTTACCACTGTACCACCTGGGAAACCTGTGAATAAGGTCACTTCTAGNTCCTCTGTCCATGGGATTCTCCAGGCAATACTGGAGTGGGTTGCCATGCCCTCCTCCAGGGGATCTTCCGGACCCAAGGATTGAACCTGTGTCTCCGGCAGGAGGATTCTTTACCACTGTACCACCTGGGAAACCTGTGAATAAGGTCACTTCTAGTTAAATAAGGAGGACCAAAATGTACTTGTATGACATTAAAATAAAGATACCAATAGACTGGTTGACAGAACTGGTATCATTTAATCTAGAGAAGGAAAGGACAAAAGGTGGCTTAATTATTTGAGTACCTGGTAAAGGAAGCTGAGTGCTCCAGACCTCACTGGCTGAGTGTGCTCTCTCAGTGGCATTGTACCCTAAGGTGTCTAGGGCATGAGGTCTCCAGCCCTTGGTACAGCCTCTCTGAGTAGTTTTAGGAGCACCCGGATCTGCTCCGCTGGCAGTCCCTAGGTACTCTGCAGCCAGATTTCTGGGGAATGAGGAAGAAGGTTCTTCACCCCTCTCCCTTCTGCATGATATTCCAGTAGTATGGCCTCAAAACTCTACTGTCTGGCCCCACAAAACTCCAACTAAATGGTCTTTTCCATTTTTCCTACGGTCCTGCTGCTCTTGATAAAACTCAGATATGAGTGGTAAACATGTTTAGCCAAGAGATGCTTGGGATAAATTGCATCCTATGAACAAGACTACCCTCCAGGGTCCACCCGGGGCCGCTCAGGTCTCCTTTGTCCCAGAATGCGCTCTTCCCCAGAGGCCCTTCTGTCCTTCAGGCAGCTGTCAGACGTGCTCAGACATGTCACGCTGCAATTCGTCTGCAAACAAGAGCCTAGATTTCCCCTAATAATAGCTAGCAAGTGCTTGGTGGTTCTGATGAAAGATTCTGCTAATTGTTCTATAAGGAAGGCCAGACAAGAGGCTGTGGATATCAATGTTGGTAGGAAAAGATTTTAGAGAATGACAAGGAGGATTTATTATATCAGGATGATAGGAAGGAAAGTTATTTCAGTCACCCTAGGTAAAAGTCTGCAGTCTTTCTGGAATCATTCAGGAATAGGGAGGGGTCCTAATTCTTTCCAAGCTGAGCCCTTGGAATTCCTGAAGTAGACCGAGATGTCCTACCTTTAAAATTGAATAATAGTGGCCTTTTCCCTTAATTCAGGTAATGCAATTTCTCCATGTAAACTTTTTTCCATACTTTTTTCTTACATCTTAAACCTTTAGCACCTGCAGGCAACAAAACTAATGAACAAGTAGTAAACAGATATGAATGGGAAAGCTTGGAAACCACCGATCCTGCTGAGTTTGTTGCTTTTCCTAAAGAACATATGTGCTTGTGGTTTCATACTGCCTGCCCATAATGTAACCATATTTTCTGCTATTAAAATGGTTCCTAGTTCATGGATGGAATGAAACAGACCATTATTCCAGAGTGTTCCCGGAAGAGCCTCATGTTTCAGGAAGTATACTATGACTTTTCACCTTTTCGTCCTCCGCCACCTGAGTACACTTGAGCTTCCCTATTGTCCACTCTTGAGAATTAGTTTCTGTTCCTTCCTCCCTGACCCACCTCCTCCGTTCCCCTCTGCTGTTTCATTTCATGGCCCAGACTGACTCCTATCCTCTGCCAGGCTAAAGATAACCTCTCCATCTGGGATATCACCCACGGGCTAAATTTATTCTCAGAGGTGAGTTGGGGCTATCCTGTCCAGTGACTCCAGGCAAATATTTAAGCCTTCACGGCTGTTTGTCATCGAAAGAGATGAAAGGAGCTTGGGAAGGAGAAGGGGACCCCTGGGGAGGGAGAGAAAGGGGTAGGAAGGAAAGATGCAGAGAGAGAATGACGGAAAGCTGGCAAAGGGACTTCAGAGAAAGGGTGACACTCCATGACACTGAGACGACAGCATAAGCTCAGTCTGAAGGATCTGACTGCTCCCAGCAAAGATTCTGTTTCTGTCAGTTATAATGTTACTGTAATACAACCCTCAGAGGGAAAAGCCCAGTGCTAATCAGGGCTCAAGAAGCCAGTGCACTTGATGTACAGAATGGGGTGTTTAGTTTTATGATGTGGCTATGGGTTACATGAGAGACTAATAAAAGAAGTCTATAAAATGTAGCTTGGAGCAATGGGGTTGCAGCCTCTGCCAGAGGGTCAGCCTTGTTCAGAAATGGTTTTTGAGCAGACCATTCTAGTATGGCCATCCTGGTTCTAACACTATTGAAAGCCTCTGTACCAGTTATTAAGTGGCTACTGCTCTTAACTTCCTAAGAGCTCCCCTACCACATTGGCCATCCAGCCCCCGACTCCAGGCCCTCCCCAAGGTCCAAATGCAGAGAGACTGCAGATCCTGCTCTGTGCCCCCGTCTCCAGTGCCCCATCACTCCTAACCGACTGGCGCCCAGGCTGTGTCTGTTGTTATAAACATCGCCTCTCCTACAGTGCTGTCTTTCTGGTCATGGCGCCTGTCAGATACCTGTGGAAAGGACCAGGGGCACAGTTCCATAAGACTGTCCTTCGCTGATCCCAGGCCAGGAGGCCAAAGGAGACTTTCTAAAGGAGTGCCTGTTGCTCTCCTACTGGTTGTGAGAACACACCCAACCTTTCCCTTGAATCATATTTGGCTGCCTCAAAGGAGAGTTTTAATAGGCATCGGCATGACTTCAGGGTTGAAGACTATTCGGGGAACAAATTTGCATAACGTTTTGCAACCAGGAAATGCTTTTGCCATAGAGGTTGAATTAGAAGGATACTTGGAGGACATTTGGTCTCTCTTCATAGCCGACACAGAATCCGTCTATAGCACTCCTCACAGGACATGACCAGCCTCTTCTATGTATTGTCCATTGACAGAGAATTTAACTCATTGAAAGAAGCCTCCTGTATGGACCAACAGGAGCTGAAATCTTTCCAACAAATCTAAGTGTGAGCTCCATTTGCTGAGCTGAAATCTTTCGATACATCTCAAATTGTGGACTCGCAATTAGATGGAGTTGTAAGTTCAAAGATGGCCCAAAGCAAGCAGTGCCATCTGTTGACATGTCTTATATTATCAAGTGAGCTGAGAGGCCATGGAATCATTCATTCATTCAACCAGTGTTTACTGAGTGGCCATTAAGTGTCAGGCAATCTTCCTGACTGGAGATTGTGCTGGAGATCCAGCAATTCTATGGAAATGGCTCTACCCTGAGAGTCTGCCCAGTCCACTGGGCTCAGAAGTAGGTAACCAGGGAGACCAGGGGAATCAAGGGTGGCTGAACTTTGCTTCTGAACCCCATTCCTGGCCTGGGTGCATCTTAGGTGGGCACTATCCTGGTTAACTCTGGATAAGAAGCTCTAAGAAGCTCTTTGCCCCCACAGGTTACTAGTGGTGAATCAGTATTCTGAGAACACGGACTTCTCAAGATGGGCTCTCTTTGTACAGACATGGAGGTGGAGAGGCCAAGGAATGTTTGCCATCTCCCTCCTCACACTCTCTCAAAATGCTTGTAAGAATCAAACAATGTTTTATCATGCATTTTGCTGAATTAACAATTGCGCAGAATAATTCTTTTACATTTCATAAGCAAGAAATATTAGACAATCTACGTAAGAAAAAAGAAAATAAAAATTATAAATTTATCACTTAGAGACAACAATTTAGTTTATCCTTGCAAGTTTCTTTTCTGGGTGTATTTTTGTGGATGAGGGAGATCTACACATACATATGTACATATATATACATAATTTGCCCTTTTCACTCGGTTATTGACCAATCAGCATAATTTTAAAGCGAAAGCGAAAGTGTTAGTCGCTCAGTCGTGTCTGACTCTTTCCGATCCCATGGACTGTAGCCCACCAGGCACCTCTGTCTGTGGAATTCTCCAGGTAAGAATACCACAGTGGGTAGCCATTCCCTCCTCTAGGGGATCTTCCGAACCCAGAGATCAAACCTTGGTCTCCTACATTGCAGACAGATTCTTTACTGTCTGAGCCATCAAGGAAGCCCCAATTTTAAAGTGATTCCAATTATTCAAAAATATTTAATTAATGCATACAACTTTGAAGGACTTCCCCAAAGAAATCTGTTGCGAACGAAGAGTTTAATCATCTTACAAGTAAATGAAACACTTGCCAGGGACAACAGATCAAATTTCTCTTGTGTTAATGTTAAGACATGAGATAGAGACTTTCATACGATGGTACCCTGGCTGCCCTTGACTTTGAGCTCCAACCTGGAGAGTGGTTCTCCTGGTGAGGTAACCACTAGGGGTGATAGGGGCAGAGTCTGGAGGAGCAAGGTCAAGTGAGACGGTGTCCGAGACTTGGGGAAGGCAGCCAGGGCAGGGCTTTCTTCTCTGTGAGCCAGTGGATGGAAAGCTTGGGGGTGAGGCTCTAATTATGGTAGGTCCTGGACTGGATCAGCTCTCATCACAGGCCCCCTCCCCTCAACTTGCTGAAGATAAGCTGGACCTGGGGAGACAGCAGAGCTGAGAGACTTGCTCCCTCTGGTACCATGATTGAGGCTGACTCTCCATATGCAGCTACTTACAGGACTGCTGTCACTTAAGGAACTCACAGAGCTGGCCCTGAGCTTCAAAGAACGGGTAGAAACCAAATAACTCTTTACCTAAGAGGGGTCAGTGAGCAGTGAGGGAGAACCCACTGAAGAGCTAGAATATCAACCTGAGCAGAAGGAACAAGGAAAACAAAGACTTCCTGGAGCTAAACATATTTTTAACTAAACCTCAATTTGATGAAATAAATCAGAAGATACACTTGACAGATCAATGCAACAGCATCCTAAACCCAGAACAAAAATACAAAGATGGAAATTGTGAGGGCAAAATCAGAGACCTGGAGGCTGGACCCAGGAGACCTAAGGTGTCAGTAATAGAGATTCCGGGAGGAGGAAAGAAAGAGATGAAGGAAGGGGAATAATAGACAAATGATAGATGGTAAGTTCCCCAAGTGAAGAAGACTTCTGTCTGAGGTTTAAAAAGAACTGCTGGGGTCACTAGGACTGAAAGGCACATACAAACACCTAAGCCCATCCAGATAAAATTCTTGAACAGCAGGTGTAAAGAGGTGTAAAGAGAACCTCTTGCCCTCTTCAATATAAAGAAGAAAACATTAATTACAAAGGAAAAGGAAAGAGATGAGTGCCATGCTTCTGCTAACAATAAGGGGAACCCAAGACATCTAAAAAATACTAGAGCCAGACAAAATACTTCTTGCTGGTCAAGGTTAAAAAAAAAAGTATCATCCAGATGTCCAGGCAACAGTCTGAGAAAAATATTTTAGAAAGAACCTTAAGAAAATGAACTGAAGCACATAACTCAAGACACGAGAAGATGAAGGAGAGAAGAGTTTGGTGGTGGGCTACTGGGCCTTGCAGTCCCTCTGTCCCTGTCTACGTCTGTTTGTCTCTGTCTCTCTCTTCCTGAGGCAGTTGCAAGAGAGGCCTCCGGTCAACCCAAGGGAGGATCTTTGGAGCCGGAATTTTTCTGAGTTGAGATGAATCTGGCTTTTTCACCCCAGTAGTTGCCCAGAGTGTGTCCCAGGGAAGAGGGCAGACCAGGGGTTTTACAATTCTCTTCAGTTTCAGGCAGTTCCTGGAGACTTAGCTGTGAGTTGTCAGCAGCCAATACTCCTTCAGCTGGGGGAGGGGTGGGGGCTGGGATGGGCGTGGCCTCCAGCATCCCTCACAATGCATGCACGTTGCCATTTATGTAAAATGATATATGTCAATACCTACTTATGCTGGCGAAGGTTTAATAATAGTTCTTGGGGAGATAGGGGCTGGGGGGTGGGGTTGCTCGCATTTGTAGCCTCTGCTGATTTTTGTAGTATAAATATCCCTATCATGGCTGATCCTTACTACCAATGTGATGTCACTGCAGAGGGATCTGGGACCAGTCAAAAGCAATTGCCTCTTTGAGCTGGAGCAAGCGCCTGTATCTGCAGCGTCTGCGCTTGCGCCAGGAGACAGGGAAGGGAAGGGGAGGGAAATTAGGAGGGGAGAGGATGGGAGAAGCAGCAGTCACAGCATCTTACCCGGTGAGAGTGCTCTGACTCTGGGAGTTTTTCTCTGCTTCATTTTTTTTTTTTTTTCGGTCCCCTTTCTAACCCTTGTCCCTACAGCGGGCCCCTACCCCCGACTTCGATAAATTGGTATTCTTTGCAGGCAGTACTACAGAAGAAATCTCAAGTCCTTTTTTTGTCTGAGACCCAAGTGACTCTCAAAACTCAAGGCTGCTTCTTGGTTAGCGGTGCTGGAGATGGCAGTGAGAGGACGCGGAGGGGCTGGCAAACTTCTGCAAGGGGCGGGGGGTACATAGCTTTGGCTTTGCCAGCCATATGGTTTCTGTTGCAACAGCGAATCCTCCGCAGGACACAGTGTGCTGAGTCCTGCTGTACGGGATACCATTGTCTCATAAACCTCGCGGAAGTGTTCATTATGGCTATTTCAAAGGGCCCAGAGGAAAGAACTCCTTCACGCTAAACCAATCAACTAGTTCAGACTAAGCAACGCAGAGGAGGGATTTAGGTCCTCGAAGAGGTTTTGTGGTTCAGCTCTGTGGTTCAGTTTTGTGGTTTTGCCAGGAATGTGTTTCAACTTCTTTTTCTCCAGGGCTAAATAAAATGAAGAAAAGAGAATGCCTGGTTTAAGAAAAGAAAAAAAAAAAAGACACACACACAAAAAAACCCCCAAGTATCTAAAAACCCCAACATCCACTTCTACTAACAAACTTCTTTACTTATTAGGATCTTGTTAATTTTAGATTTGGAAAAATAGGTCCCGGAAGGAGGCGGGTCCTTCCCACCGCACTAGCTCTGAAAGAAAGTGCCTCAGGTGGATTAACAGTAAAATAAACCAAGCCTGAAAGGCAGAGCCTTCATATGGCTAAGACATTAAACTCTATCTCAGCTTTCTAGCTAGTGCATCGTTTGAGTGTTAATGTGAAATCTATTTCTGTTTATAAAAGTGGATCAGTCATGTGGGACCTTTTGAGGGGCAACACTAGATGAATACCTCTAGCATGTTGGTGTAGATACTAAGGCATAGGGTTCCAAATATATCTGGGCTAAGTCCCTTTTCCTCCCGCCTTCAAGTTTTCCATCTTTGAATATTTACAGTGTCTTGGACAGCCTTATGAATTCTTCTGACTTTGTATTGCTCTGGATTCCTAAGTCTCACCCAAACAGTTCAACCCCTCTACTAAAAAAGTACTGCCTTTGACTCCTGATCAGTCCTTGCCTTGTAACTTCTCTAGGTTGACAGAATGAGAGGCTTGTTCTGTTTAGGCTTTTGGTTTGTCTTAGAATGTGTGTGTGTGTGTGTGTGTGTGTGTGTGTGTGTGTGTGTGTGAGAGAGAGATTGTTCCCAGTTTGGGGATGAAGCGGTTATCTGCAGTAGAAAGTCCTTGCCCTATCAGTATTTTGTTGATTTTTCTGTGGTGACGAGGAATCTCAGAGCTGTGTTGAGGATTTATATAATCCTACCCTAGTTCTGTTGTAGTGATCTTTCAGTAATTCTCAGTCTTTTCAGGTTCACAGATGGCTGTGGGATTTTGATGGAAGCAGAGAGGAATCCCTCAGGAAGCATTCCTATCTGCCCACGAAACATAAGCAGAGAGTGGATTCTCATCACTCCCTTTGGACTCTTCAATGACCGTACCTTACATTTTATTTGTGTTGCTTCCTGGTGCCCCCAGTGCTGATGCACGCAGGACTAGAAGCAGAGAAGATGCTGACCAGCACTGGGTTTCTTTGATTTCATACAAGGAGAAAGAGGTAGTCAGCACTTTCTGGGGAAGAGTATTTCTCCAGGAATGTTATCACAACTTAGTCCTATATTACAGGGGGAAAGCACTGGGCTAAACTGAAGCCCTGGTTTTATCACTAGCTAGTTCTGGGCTTACACAGATCCTTTCACCTCAGTGAGCCTCTGTTTCCTTAGCTGTAAACTGAGACCTGTTGTGCCCCAAGTCTGAGTTCCCAAACCTGAGAGAACAAACATGTCCACAGCAACGCAAAAGCAAAAAGGGGTTTATTGCTAGCTCGAGCTAGGGCCCAAACCGCATCCAACGCAGTGGAGTCGGGTAAGAGCCCCAGGCCCTGAATCTCAGTATTATTTATAAGTTTGGAACAAAGACAAAGAATTGGCAAGGGCGGATTGGTTACAAGAGTCTCTAACATCTTCTAATTGGCTAAATTTTCGCGCGGGCTGGCTTTTCTTAGGGGAGGTCCATTAAGTTCTGATTGGCTCAGATCAGGCTACAGGGACCATGCTGATTGGCCAAATCCTAGCCCCGGTGGAAGATGATTGGCTCAGATCCTCTGGGGCAACTATTCAGCTATTTGATAAGATGGAACTTGGGCCTGAAAACCTGGATGGCAAATGTTAGTTCCCAACAAGACCCATACACAGGCCAGTGGGAGATTAAGGGAAAGACTCTCTTGGAAGTGCTGGCTACACTGTAAACTGTGGTGCCGATAAAGGGTTTCTCAGGACCCACCCTAATCAGCACTCAGTTAAACCACAACCAAGACTTGGACACACAGAGGACGTCAGTGTGGCTTGTACAGTGATGACCATTGGGTGGATATCCAGAAGTCCTGGGCCTCCATTTGTCCCTTCCTGATCCAGGAAACGGCTGAACACTTAGGGAGGCTCTAACATGACTGAACCTACTCCAGTGCTCTTGCCTGGAGAATCCCATGGACGGAGGAGCCTGGAAGGCTGTGGTCCGTGGGGTTGCTGGGAGTCGGATACAACTGAGCGACTTCACTTTCACTTTTCACTTTCATGCATTGGAGAAGGAAATGGCAACCCACTCCAGTGTTCTTGCCTGGAGAATCCCAGGGACGGGGGAGCCTGGTGGGCTGCCATCTCTGGGGTCGCACAGAGTCGGACACAACTGAAGCGACTTAGCAGCAGCAGCAGCAGCAGCAGCATGACTGAAAGGAGCAGACAGAAACTGCCAGACCAGTGAGGGTCTGGGTCTTAGCTCTGGTTGCCATGAGAAACGCCCATCTCTCCTACAGATTGCCCCTCCCCTTTCTCCATGCTAGCACAGTGGCCCTTCGTGGAGCTCCAGGACAAAAAGCAGCCCCTGCACTCCCCATCGCCTCTTCCCTTACTGTGTTCTTTTCTCTTCTGCAGGCCACAGGATTCCTGTTCACAGCATTTACTGCTTCTTTTGTTTATCTGTTGCTAAAGTGAAATAGTCTACTGAGTACTTACCATGTAAAAGGCTTTGCTCTGGTCACAATGCTTCATTGCTTAATTCATGTTTTCAGACTGTGCATCTTTATATGTGTTGAGCCCTCTGAGGAATGGGATCACTTGGGATACATGCATTCTCCCACCATCCAGCACGTTGGAGTCAACAGCTAAATGTCCATGCTCAGTCAACTCCCTCTCCCGGCCCACTTCCCTGCTACAGCTCTGCTATATCACAGTAGTGAGTGAAACACATAATAACAGAAGTTTAATAATACCCAGTTTAAAAAGTTTGGAAATATATAAAATATAAATTTGCTTATAATCCTACCATCCAATGATAACTTTTATTAATATTTTGAAGTGAAATGAAAGTCACTCAGTGTGTCCAACTCTTTGTGACCCCAAGGACTCTACAGTCCATGGAATTCTCCAGGCCAGAATACTGGAGTGGGTAGCCGTTCCCTTCTCCAGGGGATTCTCCCAACCCAGGGATTGAACCCAGATCTCCTGCATTGGAGGTGGATTCTTTACCAGCCGAGCCACCAGGGAAGCCCAAGGATAATGGAGTGGGTAGCCTATCCCTTCTCCAGAGGATCTTCCTGACTCAGGAATCAAACCGGGCCTCCTGCATTGNTCTCCCAACCCAGGGATTGAACCCAGATCTCCTGCATTGGAGGTGGATTCTTTACCAGCCGAGCCACCAGGGAAGCCCAAGGATAATGGAGTGGGTAGCCTATCCCTTCTCCAGAGGATCTTCCTGACTCAGGAATCAAACCGGGCCTCCTGCATTGCAGGTGGATTCTTAACCAACTGAGCTACTAGGAAGGCCGTTAATTAATTAATTAATATTTTAGTACATTTTATTTGAATTTTATTTTATCTATGTCTTTATCTAATAAGGAATCATCTATGTGTAAAGTTTTACACTTCATTTTTTCCCATGCCATTATACGTTTTGAAAGCATGATGCTGTATAATATTACGTTATATTGATGAGTCATCTAAGTTCTCAATTTTCTTATGAGACACATAGGCTGCTGTCAAGTTTTTAACTATTACAAACATTATTGTAATGAGAATTTTTTTTTGCCTCTATGTCTACATGTCTGCATGTCTACATCTCTGATTATTTCTCTTCAATATAGTCATGGAATTTATTTTACTATTTAAAGGGTACAGAACTTCTCAAGGTATTGGTTTATATTGCCAGATTGCTGTCAAAAAGTTTTATCTTTTCTATCCCATCAACAAAGAAGAATGCCTGGTTTATTATTCCTCAGTTCAGTTCAGTCGCTCAGTCATGTCCGACTCTTTGCAACCCAATGAATCGCAGCACACCAGGCCTCCCTGTCCATCACCAACTCCCAGAGTTCACTCAGACTCATGTCCATCAAGTCAGTGATGCCATCCAGCCATCTCATCCTCTGTTGTCCCCTTCTCCTCCTNTTCACTTTCACTTTTCACTTTCATGCATTGGAGAAGGCAATGGCAACCCACTCCAGTACTCTTGCCTGGGGAATCCCAGGGATGGGAGCCTGGTGGGCTGCTGTCTGTGGGGTTGCACAGAGTCGGACATGACTGAAGTGACTTAGTAGCAGTAGCAGCAGCATTGTGAATTGAAATTTTTTCAGAATTTTCCACAGTTTATTATTCCTAGACTAACATTAATTATCTTTTTCAACATTTCCACATTTGATTAGTACAGATGAGTTTCAATTTTGCCTTTCCATATTTCTTTGATCGTTAGTGAACTTAACATTTTTATATATTTGTGAGAAACATTCTCACTGAATTATCTTCTCTGAATTATCTGTTTATGTTTTTGATCATTAAAAAAAATGAATGTTCATATTTTTCCTGTCAGTGTGCTGCAGGTGCATTATTGAAGGTTTTAAAAACCCTTTTAAAATCAACTGCATATTTTTTTATGCCACATCATCCATGGTCACCTTAGAAGAAAGACCAATTCCAGATGCAAAGGGCACTTCCTTTGGTTATTTTGGGTAATTGAATCATTTCTTCTTTGTATAAAGATTGCACAAGAGAATGTGGGTGCAGTTTTTTCCTCAACACACTTGCTTTCCATTAACTGGATTTTTTTGTGTGCTGAAATGGATTTACAGATCCATCAAACCAGAGGATGCTGCTGGCAGAAAGATGAGTCTGGTCTGGTGTTAACGCAAGAAGATCCCTGTGGTATAGTTGCAGAAGTTGGACCATACAGAGCATTTTTTTCTCTGCCTTCTTTCCTTCTTTGTGTCTTTCTTTTTACTTACTGTTAATTGTAACATGTTGGGAATGGCTTAACTCCTTTGATAATATGTATTTTTTTTTATATAAAGTCTCTGTTTTTTACATTTTTCCCAGGTAATATAGATTCCTAAAAGCATTGAAAGAATAAAGACTTTTTTTTTTGAAGTCCATTCATAAGAGGCACAACAGGAATTCATTACAGAAACTTCCATCAACCTTTAAGAAATAAAACAAGCTTCAACAACTCCATTGAGATACGTGTTAGTATGATCTTGACTTTGCAGGCTTAGAGAAGTTAAGCAATTTGCTCTAGATCAACAGCCAGAAAAGCAACAACACCAAAACTTGGACCCAGTTCTGCTAATGCCGAAGTGCCCATTCCAGTCTGTACTGCTCCGCTAACCTAGTTAGTTGTAGTTCTTAATCGCATGTGATTAGCAAGCTCTAGTTACCATCTTTATGTGTGATCAGAAAGCCTGTAGCGGATCCATGAGGCGGGGAACAAGGCACGGTGTTGGGACATCAGCCAAAGGATTGGACCTTGAGGCTAGGAGAGTCGGCAAATGCGTGAGTGAGAGAGAATCTTTACTGGAGGCCAGAGGGACCATCTTCTGGCAAAACGGCAAAAGAGGGAGTTGGACATACTGGGATAGAAAGACAAAGAGATGGTTAGTGAAGGAGTCAAGGTGGTTTCCTTTTCTCCTCAAAGACTTCAGCAGCTCCATGTTTGAGTCTATCTCAGAAGAATCGTGAAAATCTATGGAGTTTCTGGGGCTACAGGGAAGAAGAGGGGGCCCCCCAGGAAGATGGAATTGAGCCAGGTAAGCTATCAAGGTGTAGAAATAAAGACCCAAGAGCAGGGAGCTGGGCTTCAGGCATGATGGAGCTTGAACAGGAGAAAGGCACAGCAACAGGGGAATGGACGCTTCTCTCGCATGGGCTATGTGATGAATTGTTCTCTAAAATTCCCGTCTTCGACAGAACTGGGATGTGGACAAGGGGAGAGAGTGCTTTCTCCTTTGGTGCAGCAGACCCTCTAAGACAGTGGCTTCCATTCTTTTTTTGGATTATGAGAGAAGAGTAGCTCTTCTGTCACAAACAAGTAACATACACATACATATGAAATGAAGCAATATTCCATGGGACAGTGCTTATGCTTACTACGAAAGCTACATGCTGATATTTTCTACTCTTATCTGTTTCATTTGAGCAAAAGAGCTGGCACCACTCATGAAACTAATTTCTCAATCCTTGACAGGATCATGACTTAATGAGTGAAAAAAACACAGTTCTGAGTTGCACCATGTATCAACAAGTAGCCTGCCACAGAAGCCATCGTCTGGTTCTTATGAGCCACAATTAACAACATGCAGAATTTTTTCCAAGGGGAAGAGGCAAAAAAGAAAGATTTTAATTCTGGTTAGCCTGTGTCCTTATAGCTTGCAAATAACTTCCACTGCAGTAGATTTGGGATTATCCAGACTGTGATTCTATAAGGAGGAATTGGAAACTTGTTCTGAATATATGCAGAAGTTTCCTGAGTACCATTTAAGTTCAGTCCTGCTAAGCCCAAGATAGGGTGAAATCCCTCATGAGCTTCCCAGGACCCCTTGGCTGTGCACACAAAGAGAACCCGGCTTTTCTTGTTTGGCACTTTGCTCCTTCCTATTTGATTGAATTTGAAGAGGAACTGTTTGCCTTTGGCCGCACATCCTGAATCACAATCAGGATGCTGCTGGCACAGAAAACCTGCTCCCACCCTTGCCTGAAATAACTGAACAGGGAAATAAAGTTCCTTCCCTCCCCAACCTTAAAGAAAGAGGCTCATAATTTATGGTGTGCTGGCAATAGATCAGAAGTCAGTTCAGTCACTTACAGTAAAATCAAGGAGGGCAGAACAATGAATATAAAGTGAAATTGAAACACCTCATTAAAGGGACAAATTGTTCAGTGGACACCAGAATAACGAAGCTTTGGTCTTTGTTAGCCAGAGACCAGTGGCCGTCAAAGATGGTTCCTTCTCAGTAGAGTATGGAAAAAGTTATAAAGCTACATCCTCAGCTTTTCCAGTTCTTCAACAAAATGTTTTATTCGAACTGTCTATCAGGGACAGTGCTACCGGGGTATATTGTTTCCCTAGGGCTGCTGTAACAAGTTACTGTAGAATTGGGGGCTTTAAGCAACGGCATTTATTCCTTCATACTTGTGGAAGCCAAAAGTTTGAAGTTAAGGCATTGTCAGAGCTTCACTCCCTTTAAAGGCTCTGGAGGAGAATCTTTCCTGTATTATCCAGCTTCTGGTGACCCTTGCATTCTTTGGCTTGTGGCAGCGTCACTCCAATCTCTGCCTCCGACTTCATGTGACTTTTCCCTCCTTCTAAGTGTCTTTCTCTTCCTTGTGTTTCTTATAATGATACTTGTCATTGGATTTAGGGTCCAGCCACATGAATAATCCAGGCCGATCTATCTTTATTTATATTTGCAGAGATCTTCTTTTCCAAATAAGGTCACATTCATAGGTACTGGTGGGTTAGCACATGGTTATGTCTTTTGAAGGCCACCATTCAACCCACCATACAGAGGATACAGATTGGAAAAGGGGAGGGTTGTTTTTCTTAAGGAGCTTAGTTCAGGATTGAGGGGCTCTTATGAGTGGGGCAGAGATGGAGTGTTTTGTTTTGTCTTTTTAACTTTTGAACTCTACAATTTTCTGGCATCTAGAAATCACTAGAAAAAGTCATCAGATTGAAAAAACAAGTCCAGTCTGAATGGAGAGGATTAATACTGGCCCACCTGGATCTGTCTGGTCTGGCTGAGTTCAGCCAATCCTGTTGGTTGTCTGGAGGTTTGGAGGAGTGGGCAGGAAAATGAGAGAAAGCTGAAGCCTGTGAGTTAGTTGGGACTTTTGATGGCTACATTGCTGGGAGATGAAGAGCTGGACACCATGAAATAGGTCATTGGCCTTCTTTGTGGTGGACACAGAAAAGAGGAGCGTTTATATCTGCCTCCCAGCCCAGGTCAGAGCATGCTGGCCCTAGTGGGTGACCTCACTGGCCAAGGCAGCTGCCCCACAGAGGTCTTCTCTTTCGCTCCAAGGCCTTGGGTCAAATGATCTGCCAGAGCCTGGTGTGGTGGAGGAGGGCAGGTACTACCCCAAGTCATTGTGGGAATAAGACAGAGAAGTTTTTGCTCATTTCTCTTCTTGGGACAGAGTTTTTATAATCTCTGCAGACTATCACTTGCTGGTCTTATACTTCCTGGGACTTTGCCTTTTTCATGATTGTTTATTATGTTAAAAAGGCTCTTGGTAATAGATACTATGGAATTATTGTTAATGGGCTTCCCTGGTAAAGAATCTGCTTGCAATAGAGGAGCTGCAGGAGATACGGCTCTGATCCCTGGCTGGGCTGGGAAGATCCCCCGCAGGAAGGCATGGCAACCCCCTCCAGTATTCTTGCCTGGAGAGTCCCATGCACAGAGGAGCCTGGCAGACTACAGTCCATAGGGTCACAAACAACTAGACATGACCGAAGTGACTTAGCATGCACGCATATTGTTAATACTCTTAGGTATAATACACTTGTGATGAAGAACATCTTTATTCTTAAAGAGCACAAGCTGAAGTAATTTATGAGTGTTACTAACGTTGACAGTTTCCAATATTTCAATGAAAATGTACATAGATAAGCCTAATACCACAAAAATGTTAATTGCTAAGTCTAGGTAGAAGGTATGTGGATGTTCATTGTTCTTTCAACTTTTTCTATGCTTGAAATTATTTTTAATAAAAATCTAAGGGCACATTGGGAAAGAAAGATTTTGAAACAGAATCGTTTGACCTATGTTTCATGGGCTCTCTGGGGAGACGTGGATGAGCTTCAGGGATCAGGAAGCTTGGAAATGTACATGTTAGCCTTTGTGTGTGTGTGTGTGTTTCTATCCTCATTATGGGTAAAGTTTATTATTTGCAGCTCTTTTCTGATTCTCAAATGAATCTATGACTCTTCTTTCTCAAGATTAAACACCATGGCTTACAACTAGAGGTAAATTTGTATACATTATACCTTTTGTAAATGTATACAAATAGCCAGAGTCTGTTGCTATTGTATCATTGGTACTTTGTTGCAAAATTTGAGTTCATTTATAAATACAAAATGTATACTAATCTTTCATTCATTAACAGGTTTCTTGATTCTTCTTATTCCTGATTCTTTTCTATCACTGTTGATGTTTTAGACTTTATCACAAGTTTAAAATACTAATCACTAGTATGAACATATATGTTTAGGCTTGCACAAATTTAAAACTGAAATAATCACTTTGGTATTTTTCTAGATTATAAAAGTAACATAGACCCACAAAATATAACTCGTAAAATATAGAAATGTATAAAAAAGGAAGTAAAGTTACCATTAACCCACGCTCCAGAGGTAGCTGCTGTTAACGTTTTGTTGAATTTCTTCCTTTTGGTGGTTTGGCACCTATGTGCCTGCATATATATGTAGACACTTTATTGCTTCCCCAATATTTTTATAAAGAAGAATTCAAATGGATTTCTCCAGTCTTCATAAATCAGTCAATCAGTTCAGTCGCTCAGTCATGTCCAACTCTTTGCGACCCCATGAATCGCAGCATGCCAGGCCTCCCTGTCCATCACCAACTCCCCGAGTTCACTCAAACTCGTGTCCATCAAGTCAGTGATGCCATCCAGCCATCTCATCCTCTGTCGTCCCCTTCTCCTTCTGCCCCCAGTCCCTCCCAGCATCAAGGTCTTTTCAAATGAGTCAACTCTTCGCATGAGGTGGCCAAAGTATTAGAGTTTCAGCCTCAGCATCAGTCCTTCTAATGAACAACCAGGACTGATCTCCTTTAGGATGGACTGGTTGGATCTCCTTGCAGTCCATGGGACTCTCAAGAGTCTTCTCCAACACCACAGTTCAAAAGCATCAATTCTTCAGCACTCAGCTTTCTTCACAATCCAACTCTCACACCCATACATGACCACTGGAAAAACCATAGCCTCGACTAGACAGACCTTTGTTGGCAAAGTAATGTCTCTGCTTTTGAATATGCTGTCTAGGTTGGTCATAACTTTTCTTCCAAGGAGTAAGCATCTTTTAATTTCATGGCTGCAATCACCATCTGCATAAATATGGTTGTTCAAATCTATATTTTTAGGTTTTCGTGAAGACAAGATTTCCTTGAAATCTCCTGTCTTCTGAGTACTTATTTGTTGTTGCTGTTGTTTTTCTGTCATTAATCTGTGTCCAGCTCTTTGCCACCCCATGGATTGAAGCACGCCAGCCTCCCCTGTCCTTCACTATCTCTTGGATTTTGCTCAGATTCATGTCCATTAAATTGATGATACTGTGTAACTAGCTCACCCTGAGCAATATTATTTATATTCACTGTCTATAGTTATAGTTTATTTTGCCCCATTGAGTTGCTTCCCTGAGATGGGTAAGAAAAAACTTTTAAGTCCATACTGGTTGTTAAGGATGGAACCAAAGCACAGTTGACCCCAAATTGTTGGAAATCTGGGTGGCTGGGGTTGGGGACGGGGAAATCTGAATAAACCCTGATTTATGTACAGCTTGTTCTTACAGATTTGATATTTGGTAAAGTCAGAAGAGTGTAAAGGAAAGAAGCTATGGTTGCCTACATGAGCCACTTTTGGGAGCCAGGAGATGTCATGGGGCAGAAGAGAGATACAGGGACCTGGAAAGACCGGCTGTGTGGCACTTGCCCTCTTCTGATTTTCAGTGGCAGTTGGTGAGGCCCTAATCACGTTGATTTGAACCATTTGTTTACTTAGGTAAATGGATGTAAAGCCCCAGCAAAGCGTCTGGTACTTAAATAACACAAAACAAATATTAGTTCCCTCATGTCATATTAGACCATGAGTTCTTGGGAGGTATTTGTATTGTTTTATGCAGTAAAGAAGAGCATGGGGCTTGGATCCAGATAAACCTGTTTAGGGTGCTAAGTTTGCCTCTTATTAGCAGTGTGACCTTGGGAAACTTGCTTAATAAGGATAGTAATAGTTTCTGTCTTTTTGGGTTCTTGAAGGAATTAAGTAAAATCATTCCTATAACAAAGATATATATCAAGGGCTGACTACATTCAGAGCACTGTTTTAAGCGCTTTAGTTGTGACCATCTTATTGAATTTACATAAATCTGTATGCTAGGTGCTATCATTCCCATTTTGCAGACAATAAAACTGAGGCACAGAGAAGGTTAGTAACGTGCCCAGGGTCACAAAGTTATTACCCAGGTGAGCTGGAATCTGAATTGAGGTAGTTAGTCCTCTGGTAGTTTTACACCCCTTTTTGCACGGCATCTTGGCATGGCCATCCCCTTGTTGTAGGTCTGTGTAACTGTATGCCCAGGAAATGCTCGCTGAGTAACCTTTACAGACTGTCTTTTCCAGGTTGCTAGTAAGAAGATCACTAAATGTATTCCTGCATGTTTGAATGAATTTATGGAAAAAAGGTTGGTCTGATGAAGATTTCTACTGTTCCCTGTTCCAATCAGCTGCTGGACTGGGCTGCTGCCAGACTGATGACTCTTCTCCCATATGCAAGAGAGTGAAGCATGAGGGTGTTACCAGGAACTGAGACCTGGATGGGCTTGCAGGACTGGGCACCCAGCCGAGTCACACCCAACTGGTGGGCACTTGCCAGCTTTGGGGCTAAGCTATTGCCCCGGAGAGGCTGGGCAGGGCAGGCAGCTCTTTGCTTGCTGATTCTCTGGTCTCCCAGGGCAACAAGCTGGAGCCAACTGTGGTCACCTGTGGGAATGCTCCTCCAGAGTCAGCAGGGCCCGTGGTGCCCCAGGGTGTGGCAGAATGTTCCTTTGGGCCCCGCACGGATGCCATTTGTCTCACAGGATGTCGCTGTGCCATCATGGGTTGAGGGTTAGAGCTGCAGGATAGAAGCTACTTGATTTGAGCTCGGTTAGGTCCCCCCAAAGTGTTAACTTCCACTGGGTTGTTGCTGGATGCATAAAGCACTTAAGATGGGGATATCGTAAGCCTGTTACTGTATTAGTGCATCAGTGACCATCAGAAAGAGACTCTTTCTCTTATTTGTTGCATATTTGGGGAGATCACTTTTTCTCTTCTAGACTTCAGTTTCCTCCTCTGGAAAATGAAAATAACTCCTGTCCTACTTGTATCCCTGGCTTCTCCTGAGAACCAGATGGGATGATGAATGTGAAAATAGTCTCTAAACAGCCAGTGCTGCCTGAAAGTGAGGAGCTATTTCTTTTCCTGCAGGTAAATCATACCACTCTGGCTCCTAGTGATCCTCCTGGTTTTGTGTTTGTTTGTTTTTGTTTGTTTTACTTTCTGACTGTGGTTAGCTTGGAGGGCAGGAATTTGATTTTATTAAGAGCGAGGTGGCTAGATTCCTGACCTGAGATGCCAGATGTTCTAAGAGGAGATAGTCTGAGGAAGCCAGTGCTAGAGGCTATGGGATCAGCAACCCCTGTCCTGCCTGGGAACCTCTCTCCATTTCCAGCTTTGGTGGGCTGAGCTGTTCTTTAGTGCCTTTCAGTCTTCTGTGGTACTTTTGGGAATTCTTATTTTATTTTTCTCAGGCTCCAAAATCACTGCAGACAGTGACTGCAGCCATGAAATTAAGAGATGCTTGCTCCTTGGAAAGAAAGCTATGACAAATCTAGACAGCATATTAAAAAGCAGAGACATTACTTTGCCAACAAAGGTCTGTCTAGTCAAAGCTATGGTTTTTCCAGTAGTCATGCGTGGATGTGAAAGTTGGACCATAAGGAAGGCTGGATGCCAAAGAATTGATGCTTTTGAAATGTGGTGCTAGAGAAGACTCTTGAGAGTCCCTTGGATGGCNAAAGCAGAGACATTACTTTGCCAACAAAGGTCTGTCTAGTCAAAGCTATGGTTTTTCCAGTAGTCATGCGTGGATGTGAAAGTTGGACCATAAGGAAGGCTGGATGCCAAAGAATTGATGCTTTTGAAATGTGGTGCTAGAGAAGACTCTTGAGAGTCCCTTGGATGGCAAGAAGATCAAACCTGTAAATCCTAAAGGAAATCAATCCTGAATATTCATTGGAAGGACTGTTGCTGAAGCTCCAATGGCCTTGACTCACTGGAAAAGACCCTGATGCTGGGAAAGATTGAAGGCAGGAGGAGAAGTGGGCAGCAGAGAATGAGATAGGTAGATAGGATCACTGACTCAATGGACATGAGTTTGAGCAAACTCCAGGAGATAGTGGAAGACAGAGGAGCCTGGCATGCTACAGTTCATTGGGTTGCAAAGAGTCAGACACAACTTAGCAATTGAACAACAACAATAATTTTAGGGGCACATATTGAGGTGCAGGTCACTCTGAGTGAAGAGTTCTTTGGAAGAGGGAAGAGGAAGCCCTGACAAGATTAAATCTCAACACACAAGGACTAAAGAAGAGAGGAAAAAAGCAAGGGAGGAGAAAAGGGGGGTGATGCTGGCCCAATGGCAGCTATGCTGGCTCTTATATTCACACCATAGATTTTTGGCAGGAACAACACAAACCTATTCAGCTAGTTTTTTTTTTTGAAGTGTTTGTTCTTTGTGCACTGAGATATAGCTGCTGTTGCACCAGAATAGTCTGCTAATGGCTGCATAATGATAGACAGAAGTGCGATCTGGCCCACAGGTGTTCTGCACTGGGTTCCAACTAGAGCATAGCCTCAGGGGAATGACGTAAAACTTGTGTCACAGAAAGTGAGGGAGGGNTTTTTTTTTTTGAAGTGTTTGTTCTTTGTGCACTGAGATATAGCTGCTGTTGCACCAGAATAGTCTGCTAATGGCTGCATAATGATAGACAGAAGTGCGATCTGGCCCACAGGTGTTCTGCACTGGGTTCCAACTAGAGCATAGCCTCAGGGGAATGACGTAAAACTTGTGTCACAGAAAGTGAGGGAGGGAGGCTTAGTGAGGAACTTGAGACTTGCCTTCATATATCTGAGGACCCATCCTGGGGGAGTGTAGCTGACTCTGTTAGCTTCTAGCTTATCCTCCTCCTCCTCTGTAGGGGAAGACTTTGGCTCATTATAAGCAAGAACTTTCTATAAGTCCAGATACCTAAAGATGGTAGAGCAGAAACTGACTGATCTCATGAAACACGGAAGAGTCTCAGAGACGCAGTGGGGTTGACTTAGACCATCTCCCTCCAAGTGCGAGAGGCTGTGATCTCAAGGACTGAGTTTGCAGCATTTATGATTCCACCTACATGAAGTTCCAGAGAAGGCGATGGCACTCCACTCCAGTACTCTGGCCTGGAAAATCCCATGGACAGAGGAGCCTGGTGGGCTGCAGTCCATGGGATCGTGAAGATTCGGACACAACTGAGCGACTTCACTTTAACTTTTCACTTTCATGCACTGGAGAAGGAAAGGGCAACCCACTCCAGTGTTCTTGCCTGGAGAATCCCAGGGATGGGGGAGCCTGGTGGGCTCCCATCTATGGGGTCGCACAGAGTCGGACACGACTGAAGCGACTTAGCAGTAGCACATGAAGTTCACTCAGCAGTGCTCCAGAGCTTTCCCCATGATGAAACTATCTTTTCTAACTGTTTTGTTGGACCTTTCTCTGTGACAGTAAGCCTTTGAGGCGCTGTGAAGTTCCACTGCCCTCTGGTTTCGCTGGGAGGAGAGAATGGCCAGCATTTGTCATTCTGTTTTCTGACTAGCCCCCCTTTCCATGTTTCCTGTTTCTTCTTTGTCCTTACCTTGTTGCTCTTGGCCCCAGAATTTCTATGGATTTGTTCGTATCCAAATCCATACACAGATTTTCTGCCTTGAAAACTTGTGAAGTGTGTTAGGGATATTTTGACAAAGTCTTGGGCTGTATTTCGGTGGCTGGAAATTAACCAGAGAACAGCCAAATTGCAGGCTTGCTTATTGAGCTCTACTGATAATGTACGTACCCTTCTTTACTCCTGATGATGTATGCTTCTTTCTCACTTCTCACTTCTGTTTTCCAGGTCCTTGGGCCATAGGTACTTCTTGGAGAAGATCCTTCTCCTCTGATGCGACTACGCTTTTACTGATAGCTCTGTGCTTTTTTTTGTTCTCGTCTCCCAGGTACCATCTTTTTTCCTTGATTTCCTTTTTTCTCACTTCAGTCCAAATTGCCTGCCCACATTTCTTTCTTACCCTAATATTTCTTCTATCTTAGAAACCCCACTGGGCTAAAGGTAACTGTCTGTGCCAATGTTTATACCTGCCTTCTAGAAAATCTTTGGATTTTGGGTGGGGATTGAGGTTGTGGACTCTAGTCCCCTTTAAAAGGGCTTTAACCATTCAGACTACCATCTCCTGTGAACTGAACTGATAGGATGGTTACCTCCAGGAACATCTTTTTACTCAGTCATGGTTGTGAATTTCTGGTATATTTCTACATTTTCATTATTCTTTTCAGATTCCAACATAAAGACATGTTTTTGCTGCCTTTAATTTTCAAATCTAAAATGTTAAAGGCTGAGGAAGACTAACTCTTGAATGAGCTCTGTTGGCCCACAACACCACATCAACTGAGCAATGACTCTGCAACAGGCGTTGGGGTTGGCTTGGGGATAAAGGAGTTGGTGTGACAGCATCTTGCCCTCAGGCATTCAGAGTCCAGGTCAGGAGATTACCCTAGGGCATGATGAGGGCCAGATGAGTTGATGCGGGTGCATCCATGGGGAAGGCTTGAATTCTGCTGAGGGGGGATGGAGTAGGTGCAATGGAAAAGGATGCTCAGCTAAAATGTGAAATCTCAGGTCTTAAAGTACATGAGGAAAACTTTGATGGGAAGACAGGGATTTTACAGGCAAGGAAAAGCAAAGGGTTATGAGAAGAGCAGTATGTTTGGGGACCATGAGCATCTGGGTATGAGTAGATGTGGTGAAGGCAGCTGGAAGTGAGGGAGGGTGGGGAGGAGAGCATCTTAGAGGTGCTCGTGAAGGTCCTTGGGCACCAGGTGAAGGAGTGGGGACACTGGTGATGCGGATTGTGATCCCCACCCCCACCCTGCCCCCAATCACCAAGACCTTTCTTTAGGGCTCTCCTGCCCACCAACTCGTGAGATGCTCTGAGATGCTTCTGTAAGTTAGTGGGTTTCCTGCTGCAAAATGAAAGGCAGATAGGAGTAGCAGGAGACTGGCCACGAGGAGATGGCCTCAGAGGATTTTGTGATAACCCAGGTAAGAACCATGGAGCATTCATGGGACCAGCAGTTTCTGCCTCATAGAGTGCATCACTGCCCGCCACTTCCAGAGACAGTGTTTTCTGCTGGTACTCAGGCAGCCTCTGGCTCGCCTCCTATCACCTCCCTTCCCAGAACTCGTTCTCTTGTTTATAGTGTCGCCTGACTGGGTCTGCAGCCCCCATGCTCTCTCAGGCCCTACCTCAGGACACACAAGTCGGAGACACAGTGGGTTGGATGAGGTGTCGTCTCAGGCTCACCCTGAGGTGGCAATCCTTACAGGAAGACAGATATTCTCTGTGTCTCAGCTGAGTTTGGGTTGGGCTCACCACCTCCTTAACATCTATTGCAGTCCTTGCAGCTGTCTGAAGAAATGGATTATGTGGGCCGGGGAGGCCTGTCTGCGTTAATGTGAACTCAGAGACTTCCTGCTCATGGCACGGGGCAGCTTCAGACGTGCTTCTGCAGGCCTTTTGGCTGCACTGGGGGAGGTTCTTGTGTGACCCCACCCAGCTGAGCATGTGTCGCCCTCGGGAATACCAGCAGCTCCCAGGGCTTTGCCAGCTTCCTGGAGAAGGCCTGTCACCCCAGCCCTTCTCTCTACACTCTGACTCTCAAGGTTTAAGCAATGTTTGCCTGAATGTTCTAGGTGCTGGGCTGACAGAGACCTCATGGTTGACCCAAAACCTTTGGGAATACTCTGGGTTGAAGAATAATGCCTTAGTTCACTGCAAGCCTTCTGGAAGTCTCTAATGTGCTAATACAATTGGCCCTCTGTAGCTAGGACTATGCCATTTGATATGGGGGACTTGGGCATCCCTGTGGATTTGGGTATCCACAGGCTGGAACCAATCCCATGTCAATCCCGAGGGATGTCTGTATTTATATTGTGAGTCTCCCTGAGGGGCTGAGAATATGATTTCCACACTGATTTAGCCAAGGTGCTTCCTCATGGCCTTCTCTTTGCCACCGAAGACATTTTCCCTTCAGGAAAAAGCAGCTCATCTGGGGACTGAGCTTTGGGAGGAGACTCTCAGAGCAGCTAAACGTCATCTCCTAGATTTTGGAGGGAGTCTCGTTAGGGTTAGCAATGCCCCAGTTTGCCTAGAGCGGTTTATTTCATACGTGTTGCCCCAGTATAATTCGAACAGACTCCTGACTTTTACTTTCCAAAGTGCCCCATTTGAGAGGATGAATGATGTGGTCACTGTGGCCATAGTCCACCATGGAGCCTAGGGCCCTGCCACTTGGCCTTCTGGAGTCCAAAGGGCAGCTATTGTTAGGCTGCCTTCTGCTTCTGCCCATAACATGGTCTGATGTCACCCTTTGACTCACCACTTGCTCTCTGACAACCTTTGATATTTGCCAGTGGGTCTTGAATTCTTTCCCCTTTATTCAGCCACCATATTCAGCCTGGCGAAATGCCTCACCTTCTCAAAAGTGGTTATGCAAGGGAGAGTGACAGAAAACCAGGGCCCCTAAGACTCGCAGACCTTGTGTGTTAGATGTCCCTTCACAATGCGAGCCTTCAGTTGGGGCATTTCTGGACCGCCTCAGCAGATGAACTTTTGGACTCTGCGTCCGCTTGTCTGTTGCTGAATTGTTTATCGGTGTCATTCTTTCTCCTCCTTCCCTTGTCTTTTCTTTATTCCTGCAACTGAAGCAGCTACCTTCCTGCTGTCAGATGCTCTGAAGGATTCATGTTAGAAAAAGCAAGAAACCATTCTTGTTTAGGAGATGAGAGGAATAAAAGGAAAAAGGCCAAGAGGACAGACCAGGAACCAAGTAGTTGATGAATTAGGGAGACCATAGAACGTATGGTGACAAGTGAAAGAACTAGAAATTGTCTTGAATCTTTTGAAGAGGCAGTTAATACCCTAAAAGATGTGATCTCAACTTTGTTTCACTTTTAAAAAAATAATTTTGTTGACAAATTCATTTTCAAAATGTTATAGTGTCTGGATTTCCATAAATAATTCCTTAGGTGGAGACTCAAGGTAGAAAGATGAGGATTTATTGAAGAAATGCTTTCCTTTTTATATGATAACATGAGAAACATCATTATAGTGTTTGCGAAAGCCTCCAAATAATCTCACCAGTTAGAAATACAGAAGGAAACTAGTGATCAAGTATTTGGGATTTATTTTCTATTAGGGGAAGTTTGGAGATTTAAATCCTACATACCTGAGTTTTATCTGGTTGTAAATGCTCCCAAAGCAACAGGTTTCTTCAAGGATATTTTGTTTAATGTTCTTAAAGTTGTCTGGGACAGACTCTTAAACCCATGTATCTTTCTCAAAAAAAAAAAAAAAGCAACTATTTTGTCTTAAAATTTAATCTTTTAAAAAAATTACTCAAGTTATGGATCTTAAAAATAAACTTCTCTTTTTTTGGTGACCATTTTGTCATTCCCCCCTACCTCACTTCCCACCAAGTAAATAGTTTTGCTTTGCCTTCTTTTGAGCATGTGGAGGACATTTTTTTTTCTCCTTAATTCTTTTGAAAGAATGAGGTTATTTGGCTTTAATACTGTCATCTAGGCTTTTCTTGTATGTGTGTGTTTATAACAGTTTTTAATTGGCCTAAATACCACAGTTTTCAGCTCATCCACCTCTTGTAGAGTCTTCATGACTTTCCTTGACCAAAAAAAAACCCACACTATACAAAAATCAAATCAGAACCCTCTTTCAAAAATACAATAAAATCAGACCTCGGGTCCTCAGGAGATAACTAAGATTATTTTCTTATTTTTAGAAATATACTTATGCACATAAATATGTGCATATATATCAGTATTAAATTTTAAATTTTGTTTCAAAAATGCTTCAACCATATTACATAAATCCTAATGGAGAAATTTTAATAAATTATCTGTACCTAGACATTAAAATCAAACCTTGATTCCACAAGCTCCACCTTTTTGTTGACTTTATTTTAAGAGAGCAGGCCATTTAATTAAAAAAAAATTCTCCTTTTCTTTCTTCTCTTTCCCCCTCCCCTCCCCCACCTTTGCTATTGTCTCTTAGGACCAGGAAGTTTATATGTAAACAGAAGCCGTAATCAGACCCCTGACCTCCTCTGGGCTTTCAACCCAGTGTTTCCACAGAGGGATTAACCCCAAATACCAGCTTGCTCTCTGAGGCAAAATTGCTCCTGAGGCGGGCATCACCAAAGGGTTTTCTTCTTTCTAGGCTTTCACATTCACCCTGCAAATAAGGTCTTCTCAAAGAGAGGCTTAAAGGAGGCCAAGGGAAAGCAAATTGCCGGGCAGGCTGGAGCCAGGAGGGATGCTGAGAATTCTCTGGGCTCTCCGGCCCCTTAGTCTGTCCTCTGCCCACCAAATGGTCTAACCTTCCAGATCCAGGGGTGTGGTGAGAAAGCACCAGTTTGCTTGCTCTAATAATGCAACACTCTGCATGGATGGGCATGAGTGTGTGCACACGCGCTTATGTGAGTCAGTGTGTGTGCACGTGCCCCCATCTTTACATTTACACACAGGGGGTCCTGTGGATGGCCGGCTTGGGGACACTCAGGGACGTCGGCAGGGAGCAGAGCATAGGGGTGGTGGAGATCAGGATTTCCTTCCAGGGGGACACGAGCAATAGCCCTGGCTTCTAGTCCAGAACCACAGCTGTGTGCCTACGAGGGGAAAGTTTGCAAGTCGTTCGGTTTTATTCCTCACTGCAGGTCTTAGAAGGTCCACTCAGGAGGGAATGCTTTGAACCAGGCATCAGGCTCTGGGCCAGATGCCAAGTCAGCTCTGAAAACAGTCAGAGGTCCCCTCCGGTCCCCTACTTGCTGGGCAGAAAGGCTGAGAGAGTGGCTTCTCACTTCTGCATGCCCCTGCCCCCAGGTCGTTTCCCCACGTCATCACCACCCAAACAGCCCTGCTCTAAGCCAAGATGCAAAGAAGAAAAACAAGGCATTTTTCTTAGGCCAAGTATCCTCTTCCCACCCGGACCCCCAACAACTTCTCACCCGACAAAGTATCTTTCTTTAAAGACTCCATGTATCATGTCCAGAAATATCTCCTGTTATTAAGAAGCGGGGTAGGGGTGGGGAAAGGGCTCAATGAGGCTACTTACTTAATAGCTCCTAACAGCTGTGGAAAGTTTGATGCCGCAGGAGCACCCAGACAGAAAATTAAAAAACTAATAAAGTCCTCAGTGTGGGGGCGCTGGCATCACGACAGCTTTACTTCTCCAGACACCTAATAAAGAGACATTCCGGGACACTCACTCATAAGGGGAGTCTGCAGGGGTCACGAGAACAGTGGAAGGCGAGCCATGGAAACACAGCAGTCACTCACATCCCTGCAGGAAAGGGACTTGGCTGCTTCTCTTTCCCCACTCTTTGCTCCATTTTAGAAAAATCGCAGGGTGCTCAGGACCAAAAGGAAAAAAATAGACCAAAAAAAGAAAAAGAAAAAACAGAACAAAAAACCCACAAAAGGGGAGGGGATGATTCCAGGAGCTCTGGGTTTAGAAATCTGACTTTCATGGATAGAAAAAAACCCCCGAGGCTGATGTTTGACAGGTTAGGCATCAGAGGGACAGGAGGTGAGGTTGAGATTGGGAGGTGGTCTGGCTTCTGGAGGTAGCGGAGAGAGCTGGGAGGGTAGAGGTGGATTCTGCAGGATTTGGGGAATTACCCTCCTCCTCCTCCAAAACCACCTTCTCACGTGGGTTTTTTTCCACCGATTTCACTTGGTCATTTTGGATTTGAGTTCCTTGGAGTCTGCTAGATTATGGGGTTGCTGGTTGAGACTTTGGTTTTAGCAGACATTTATATATTCTGTCTTGGTTCTCAAGTCGGTTTTGTGTGCATTTGAAGGGAAAAAATGGTGACTTTAAACAACCATTGAGTATCACTCGATGGAGATATTCCATTGAGCTGGTGGTACCGGTCTTCTCACATGCATAATTGTAAACGTGCCAAAAGTGGAGGGGGGCAGCCTGTTAGGAACAAGACAGTGAAGTCAGGCAGGCAGAGAAAATGATATACTGTATGATCTCACTTAAGTGTGGAATCTAAAAAAAAAAAAAAGAAACAAAGAACAGATTGGTGGCTGCCAGAGGCAGGTCAGGGGGTGTGGTGGTGGTGGCTGGAATGGGAGGAGAATGAGTGGAAAAAAAAAGAGAGTAAAAAGAATGTTGATTCCATTTCTTAATCTGATGCCGAATTCAGTTCAAGTTTTTGAGAATGGCTCGGCTGGGTTCTCACTTTTTGCCTGATATTCTGAGACCCACCACCAGACTGGTTCCTCGGGATTATCTCTCCTCAGAAGTGGTTGCAGCTGAGTAATGTTACATTTGTTGCAGAATACAGTTTAACATTGTGCAAGTCTGTGAAATGGCTTTTGCAAGCTCGCCTGGGGGTAGTCCATGCACAGATTTCCCGAGGGCTCCCGGTACCGTGGAGAGAGAACTCGGCAGAAACCTGGGCCCCATCCCCTCCGGCTCTCTGTCACTGATGGGCCAGGGTCAGTTAAACAAACCACTTTTCTCCTGTGGACCTCAGTCTCTTGTTCTGTAAGATGAAATGGTGGGAAACGACTTCTAAGGGCCCTTCCCACTCCCATCTGCTGTGATTCTGTGGGTGAGAAGGTTGCTCTCTGTGTTGGCATTCCTTGCTTTCCTGGGTCAGAAAGAGGGCTTCCTCCTGGCTTTTCGTTCAGTTGTGGCTTGGCAGAGCAGAGACGCAAGCCTTGGGCGTGTTCAACGGGCAGATTGGTGGTTACGGGAGTGAGATGAAATATGGGCTTTTGAACTTCTCAAGTCTAGAAACCCTTTCTTGATCTTTTCTGTTTTGATTTTTCTTAAAAAAAAGGTGTGTGGGGGGGTTGGTTTCACCCATGCCTGCATTTAAGAACAGTGCTACCACTGGGGTGGGCATGGGCTGGTTTCTAGTGGGTGACTCTCTCTGAGGAAAGCCTGAGACGTTCTGGTTTAAACTGGAAGGATCTAAAGCAGTGCCTCTCAAATTTCAAAGCATGTAAGGACAATTTGAGGATCTTGTTGAGTCCAGATGCTGGTTCAGTAGCTTTGGAGTGGGGCTGCAAGTCAGCATTTTCAGTGAGCTCTCAGGCGATGCTGCTAATGCTGGTCCATGGACGACACTTTGGGTAACAAGGCTAGACCATCCCAACTCAGGTCTCCCTTTGGTTCCTCCAGAGAACAGCAGAACTTGCTGCATGGGAACACTGCAACCAGACCCTCCAGAGTGGGGCTTCCAGAGGAATAGACCTCCCTATGTTAAGAGATGACTCAGCAGGTTCATGCTGAGGTCAGTCAGTCACAATCTGGCTGAGAATGTTCACCCTTTTGCCATCTGATGCTCGAGTGGTTTCCTCTCTCCACCTCTCTGTCTCGCTCTCCGTTTCCAGCATCGGAAGAAGAAGAATTTGACGATGGGATAAGGAAGAACAGGTATCAACACTTAGGAAGCTACAGAACTGAACTGAATGAGCCCCATACTTGAGCTCATTATTTAGCAAATCTAGAACGAGTGCCGCAGCTAAATAAAGAAATATAAAGAATTTAATACACCTTTCTTAATTGAGCTGCACACCAGGGCCACCTTCCTGATAGTAATAATGCCCCAATAACCTCATTGGGAGAGAAGGGTTGCTTATAGGACAAATCCTAGAAACTAAAACAGCAGAGGGATGTCCTTCAGGAGGACTAGCTCTAGGCTAAATTGAGCTGAGCAACGAGCAGGGGCCAGAAGGGCCCATCTGGATCTGGGACTGATGGCAGGACAATGCACCCTGTTCCATCTGACCTGAGTCTTGGGGACAAGGTCTGGTTTCACTCTTCCAGTGTTGTTTGGTCAGGAATGTAAACCCCGGTGGCTCTTGTTCTTCAGTTTGTATAAGATCTACTGGAGAGGCTTATTGGGAGTTCATGTTCCAGGGCCCTACCTTGAGATTCTAGTCCAAGAACTCTGAGCTGGGCTCCAGCCAAAGCAGGCTGAGCTTTGTAAGGTTCCTGAAGGAAGCTCACACATGCTTTTTTTGTTTTTGTAGAAATTATACAGAGGGTCCCAGTGACTTCACCCTAAACCCAGTTGAGTGTATGCAGGTTCCTTCAACACCATGGGTTTTCATCTTTCCAAAGAGCAGACCAAATGAACTTTGCATGGGTATGCTTCTTTAGACACAATACAGGTAATTTTCTCTCTGTCTCTCTGTCTGGTGTGGTTTGTGAGGTTGAGTAGCAGGGCAGACTGGGTTTGACTATCAGCTTGGGCGTTTACTTACTGTGTGACATTGGACAAGTCACTGTGCCCTTGGGGCTAAGGTTTCCTCCACTCAAAATGGGCACAGTCATTAGGAAGAACAAAGTATATGAACATGTTATTAGTCAAGGCATGCTATCTATTGGCAACTGTTGCCTGCTCTGTAATCTGAGAATGTTGCCCTTGAGGATGATTTGGGGAGTCTAGATAGCAAGTGGGCTCTCTTTCTGGCAGCTTTTCATGTTTTCCTTCCCTGAGTAACAAGAACTTCAACCTCCAGATTTTGTGTAAATATTGAATTTATAGCAATGGCTTTGTGGAGTGTTCCAGTTTCCTGGGTTGATGATTAATGTGGTTTCCTCAGAGTGTCTTGTGCCTTCTCCAAAGGCTTTTCCTGCTAGCCCTGGGAACCACAGTGAAATGTCATTTCTGCTTTTCTCTCTATTGTCACGTGGAGGTAGGAGCAGAAGCTCTCTGTATTACCCTGTAGGGCAGAAGAAGCATCAGCTGAGACACACATAGGGAGGTGAAATTAGGCTTAGGATCTGGAATTCCCTATTAGGACAGCTTCCCTGATCCAAAACCTTGGCTGGCTTTTCATTGTCTATTGAATTATGCACAGACTTCTCTGTCTGGATTTAAATGTCGTGTTGCCTGGCTTTAGCAGGCTTTGCTAATCCTGTATCCTCTTTGTAAGTAACTTGCATCACAAAAGTGATGAACACTCTTCAATCTGGACTTTCAATTCAGATGCTGTTCTGCCAAGCATCAGTCTGCAAAACCTCTCCAGTGGTCTATCTTGTCATTATAGCAAATTCAAAATATCCTCATGGACACCTATCAACTTGCCCTTAACTTCATTGTTCTTCCCATCTATCTGTTTGTGGAAGCGTGATCTGGTCTTAGGGAACGAAGACCAACTTGGAAGACTTGAAATCTCTTTCTTCTATCATCTGATCTTGCACTAAGACCCACTACTTTGAACTATCTCAATATTAATAGTTATAAAACCTCTTTTCCAGTTCTTACAGTTCATACTATTTCTTTTTCCTCCAAATCAACAATGAGCTCTAACTTTATAGCTCATGGGCCTGGTTGGGTCTTACTTGTGGAGGAGAACGGTATGTGACCAGCACGTGTGGTGCAAATAGAGTTTTTTTGACACCATGAGACAAGTATAAATCCATGATGTGTAATGCCAAGTAAGTCTGTACATAGTGTGCTTTCATTAGGAAAAATACACCCTCTAGAACAAGCAGAGTCATTGTCCTGATCATCTTTGCACTGATTGAAACATACCTGGAGTGCTTCCTATGTTGTGGTATGTGTATTACATACACATGTATGAGCTGTCAAAGACATTACCTTAAAGTCTCCCATTACTACTATGTTTCTATCAAAATTTCCCCCTGAATTTCTGAGAATTCTTGCTTTATTATTATTATTTTTTTTAGTTCTATATTGGTGACTCAGACAGTAAAGAATCTGCCTGCAAAGCAGGAGACCTGGGTTCAGTCTCTGGGTTATGAAAATTCCCTGGAGGAGGGCATGGCAACCCACTGCAGTATTCTTGCCTGGAGAAACCCATGGACAGAGGAGCTTGGCAGGCTACAATCCATGGCTACAAAACAAAGAATTGGAAACGACTCAGCGACTAACATACATCTGACATATAATGATTCCTGACAGTCATATTTTATGTTTACTTTGTTAATATTTATCTAAATTTCATTTAAGCTTTTCACATTAAATTCTACTTGGATATAAACATTTTATCCTGATTTCTTTATAGATTGTTTGTGTGTATGATGTATTTGCTAGCTTATCTTTCTTTAATCTGATATTTTATTTTAGGTATATATCTTGGGATAGCATATTGATAGGTTTGGTTTTTCAAATATGAGAGTTTATTATCATAGTTACTCTGTTAGTTTTTATTTGAAATAAGTCAAATTGTTTATGCTTTCTTTTTTTTTTTTATAGAATTCTTTCTTGCTCTTTATTTTCTGCTATAGTGTTTATATTTGTCTTCTTTCTCTTTTTTTTGTTTGTTGTTTGTTGTGTGCATGGGTTAGTTGCTGGAATGTACAGGTCTTATTTCAAAATTCCATTTGGATTACACTGAAAAATTCGAAAGGGCCTGTATTTTCTGAATCAATAATTAAGAAAAAGCACTAGCTATCAACTGTTTTCTATGTAATGTTAGGAAATAAACACACTTTTGTTCTCCCCTTCCCTATTTTATTCAGTTCCATGTTCTATTTATTTAATCTTGGATTTTAGACCCAGATAGGACTTCCCTGGTGGCTCAGATGGTAAAGCGTCTGCCTACAACGCTGGAGACCTGGGTTCAATCCCTGGGTTGAGAAGATCTCCTGGAGAAGGAAATGGCAACCCACTCCACTATTCTTGCTTGGAGAACTGCATGGACTGAGAAGCCTGGTAGGCTACAGTCCATGGGATCGCAAAGAGTCGGACACAACTGAGCTACTTCACTTTTGTACTCTTCCCTACCCCTGCCCAATGTTTGGTTTGCAAACATACAGAAAAGTTGAAAGGATGCTACAGTGAAGACCCATATACCCAACATCTAGTTTCCACCATTGCCATCATATTTTGCTTTCCTATGTATGTATCCATTCTTTTGTCCATTTATCAACCCATTAAAAAAATGCATTTCAAAGTAAATTGAAGATATCAGAACACTTTGCTTGAAATATTTCAGCATGAGCATTATTAACTGGAATTTAATATTTGCTTGCAGTCTTTTTACCCCTTTGAGGTAAAGTTTACAAACAATGAAATACACAAATCTTAAATGTATTTTCTTTGAATTTTGACAAATATATACCAGATATTATTTTTTTTAATGGAGGATAATTATTTTACAATATTGTGATGGCTTCTGCCATACATCAAGATAAATCAGCCACAGGTATACCAGATGTTATTCTTAACATTATTTTCTTGTTCAATAATTATTATTGTGTATTTTAAAAACTCTTTTACAATCATGCTTTAACATTATTTTATATGATATACTTAAATGATTTTAGTAATCACCATGAGTTCCATTTCATCAGAACTTTGCCATTCTTTATTTTGATTAATCTCGGTTGGCTGGAATGTAACTTAAGTACCTTTTTTCAAGAAGGATGTGAGTGACTTAAAGAGTCTCTGAGTAGGTAGAAATCTTCTTATAGTTCCTTCAGACATCAATGACAACTTGGGTGAGCTTACAAGTCTTAACTGGCAATCTTTTGCACCCAAAACTATAGATATTTCTCTATTGTCATCTGATCTTTAATGTTGCAGGACTGTCTGAAGCCTGGATAATTGTAAAATTCTTCTTGTTCCTGAACTTGAATGTATCTAGTAATTGAAATCTTTGAGGTAATTTGCCAGGTACTCAGTGAGACCTTTTGATCTGCAAATATTCATTACATAGTTTTATCCAATTATGATAGACATTGGAAATGTTTCTCCTAAAGGCACATTTCCCTTCCTAGCAACCTATTTCTTGATTTTCATATGCACATACAGCTATTTAGAATAAAACCCATATTTCTTAGACTCTCTTGAAATTTAGTGTTTATAAACTTCATTTCTGTCCCAGGCAGCTGACTCTGATCCTTATGATTGTATCAGCTCAGGAAAGTTTTATTCTTTTATAGTTTTTTGTTATTTTGTTTTATTTATTCTGTTCTCTTTTGTTTTTCCCAGGAACATCTCTTATCTATATTTTCTGTCTTATCAGTTCTTTTAATCCAAATGATCTTTTCTCTTATTTCAATCACTTTGTCTTTTTTCTCCATATCCCATGACAGAGTTCCTCTTCTGTACCACTGATTTTGACTTTTTTGCTATGTCCAGTCTGCTCTTTATTGTTTTTAATGAAAAATTTAATTATCTGTTGCTTTCTAAGTTACCTTAACTCACCTGTAAATCTCCGCCTTCTCTGGGCAGCAGCCTTTTCATCATTGCCTCTGGCCCTCCAAGCCTCCCAGCTGAAATAGGGACGGCAGTCAGGTTTGGGGGCCTGGCCTCAGTCCCTGAGCCACTTGCTTCCTGGAGGCACTGCCAGTCTTCACAGGTCAGAGTGGTGAGAGGGCCTTTAGTGTCTCCCTTCCTCTGGTCCCAGCAGCACCGGGTGGGACAGGATGGCCCCAGGCTTTCTACACGTGGAAGGCATACTTTCCTGTGCTTGTCCTTCCTGCCAGGCAAGTTTTTTCTTTGTTTCTTCTTCTCTGGGTCCTTTCAGAGGAGATCTGGTATACAAGAGTGTAAGCAACTAATTCCAATATCTTTTTACCCAGGAGTCTATAAAAGATATTCTTTAACATTTTTCATGATGTAAGAACATTACATTATATACTGTACATTTATTTAAAATGCCCTAGCTGTCCAGCGGTTATAACTGTGTTTCCAATGCAAGGGGTCATGGGTTCAATCCCTGGTCAGAGAACTCTGATTCCACATGCCCCGCTGTGCACCAAATAAATAAAATGACTTTTATATATAAAAAAAAATAACCCTAGTCTTTGTAGGCAGAGGAATAGAGATGTAAGAAAACTGGAGTCCCCAACTCAGTCACTCATAAACCATGTGATCCAGGTCATATGCTCTTCAGTTTACTTATCTGTAAAAGAAGAGTAATACTTTGGATTGAATGAGATGAAATGCAATATTTGAAAGGCTTTTTAAGCTCTTAAAAGATAAAAAAAAAAAATGTAAAAAATGGCAGCTATTCTTTTGGTGTTCTTTCTCTTTTTGCTTCTCATGGGTTGGGTCATGGTATGGAAGATTTTCTGTAAATCTTTGTCGGTTAGTTATTTGGAATGAATGTCCAGAAAATGCTGAAGAATATCTGAGGAGACAAAAGGGAGTAACAGAGAAATTAAACATATTATTACTGCTTTCTTTGGTATTTCTAAGATTTCTTCTGTTTTGTGGTATTATCTGTCTAGAATGCCAGATCTTATATTGTATGTCAAAATTTTCTCTCTGAAAAAAATAAAATAAAATAAAATAAAATTTTCTCTCTGATCTCTCCTTCTAACCTTCACTATCCACTTTCTCAATATTCAAATATTTTTGTTAAAAAAGTGTTCTTTTAAAGACTTTTAAAAAGAAATGTAATCATCTGCTGCTCAGTGTCACTTTTCACATTGTCCCTTGGTACTTTCTGGAGGCTGAAAAATATGTTTAATTTCTGAATCTTCTTGGAAGTCACCGAGTAGATTCAGGCGTGGAGGGCGTGATCAGAGTACAGGGTGTGCGAGGAGAGCACACTGTGAGCTGGCCAGTATCATGCATTATAGGCAATCTAGCAGGTGCGTGAATAACTCCTCCTGGGAGGGTTTCCACTCAGCTTCCCAAAATGGCTCCATTTCAGCACCCAGCAGTGACGCTGCATTCTCAGAATTGGATTAGCTAAGCATTGGGCAAGGTAAAAGTCACTAGAACGATCCAAAGGAAAGCTTTGCTCCTATATCAGCAGCATTTGTTAGCATGAAACAGGCTTTTGTTTGTTACAAATGGTAGGATTCATCAGCTAATTGAAAAATCTAGTTCTTTAAAGTGCAGATGTACATTTCATGTCATACAGTTTAAGTCTATGTATGTCACGTCTGAGCCCTTACTAAATTTCAGACCCTAGGCTACGTGCTATGGAGGCCATGAGATGAGTGTGACCTAACCTTGGCTTTGGGAGTTCACATATTTGTTGGGAGACAAGGGCAGATGTATCATCTCATCACAGAACAGACTGAGAAATTAGAAATGCAAGCAAAATGCTGTTGGGTTAGAAAGGAAAAGTTGGAGTTTTCTCTTGGTAGAGAAGAATTAAAACTAGGCATTCTTGCATTCATTTTTTTACACAATTATTGAATGCCAAATTTCTTTCATGCCCTATATCAGGAACATTCTGGAGAGGGCCAATTTTACTTGTTTAATTATTTACAGAAGGATAAAGTTCAACAGGTAGAAAAAGGAAGGGAGGGAATTCCAGGGAGTAGGAGTTTAGCTGAGGCCTTGAGGCTACAGGGCGTGCCCAAAAGATAGGGAGGAGTCAGGTGTGGCCCTGACCCAGGATCTGCAGATGGGAGTCCGGGAGGAGAGGCTGTAGTGAAGGTAAGGTGGAAGATAGATCAGAGTGAAACTGCAGAGGCAAAGGAACAACAAGTTCATATTTAAATTACACCTTTAAAAATTGAGTCATTCTAAGATTACTGAGATTGCTCCCATTCTGGAGGTGCACAATCTTGGAATCAGACCACATTTTGAGCTGTGCCATTCATCAGACGGCACAGAGTTATGCAAGAGAACACACTGGTCGTGGTTAACACTGTCTTCTAAAACCACAAGAGATCACTCTATACATAGATATCACCAGATGGTCAATACTGAAAGCAGATTGATTATATTCTTTGCAGCCAAAGATGGAGAGGCTCTATACTGACAGCAAAAACAAGACCTGGAGCTGACTGTGGCTCAGATCATGAGCTCCTTATTGCAGAATTCAGGCTTAAATTGTGGAAAATAGGAAAAACCACTAGACCATTTAAATATGACCTAAATCAAATCCCTCATGATTATATAGTGGAGGTGATGAATAGATTCAAGGGATTATATCTGGTAGACAGAGTGTCTGAAGAACTTTGGATGGAGGTTTGTAACACTATATAGGAGGTAGTGATCAAAACCATCCCAAAGAAAAAGACATGCAAGAAAGCAAAATGGTTGTCTGAGGAGGCTTTACACATAACTGAGAAAACAAGAGAAGTAAAAGCCAAGGGAGAAAGGGAAAGATATACCCAACTGAATGCAGAGCTCCAGAGAAGAACAAAGAGAGATAAGATAGTCTTCTTATGTGAACAATGCAAAGAAATAGGAAACAATAGAATGGGAAAGGCTAGAGATCTCTTCAAGGAAATTGGAGATATCAGGGGAACGTTTCATTCAAAGATGGTTGCAATAAAGAATAGAAACTGTAAGGACCTCACAGAAGAGATCAAGAAGAGGTGGCAAGAATACAAGAAGAGCTATACAAAGAAGTCTTAATGACCCAGATAATCATGATAATGTGATCATTCACCTAGAGCCTGGCAACCTGGAATGTGAAATCAAGTAGGCCATAGGAAGCATGACTACAAATAAAGCTAGTGAAGGTGATGCAATTCCAGCTGAGTTATTCCTAAATAATGATGCTGTTAAAGTGCTGCACTCAATATGCCAGCAAATTTGGAAAACTCAGCAGTGGCCACAGGACTGGAAAGGGTCAGTTTTCATCCCAATCCCAAAGAAAGGCAATGCCAAAAACATGTCAAACTACTGTACAATTGTGCTCATTTCACATGCTAAGAAGGTTATGTTCAAAACCTTTCAAGCTAGACTTTAGCAGTACACGAACCAAGAACTTCCAGGTGTACAACCTAGGTTTCAAAGAGGCAGAGAAACCATAGATCAAATTGCCAACATTCACTGAAAGCAAGGGACTTCCTGAAAAATGTCTACTTCTGCGTCGTTGACTATGCCAAAACTTTTGACTGTGTGGATCAAAACAGACTGTGGAAAATTCTTGAAGAGATGGAAATACCAGATCACCTTGCCTGCCTGCTGAGAAACCTGAATGCAGATCAAGCAGCAACAGTTAGAACTGAACATGGAACAACGGACTGGTTCAAAATTAGGAACGGAGGACATCAAGGCTGTATATTGTCACTCTGCGTATTTAACTTATATGCAGCGCACATCATGCTAAATGCCAGGCTGGATGAAGCACAAGTTGGAATCGAGATTGCCGGGAGAAATATCAATATCCTCAGATATGCAGATGATACCACTTTAATGACAGAAAGCAAAGAGGAACTAAAGAGCCTCTTGATAAAGGTGAAAGAGAAGAGTGAAAAGCCTGGCTTTAAAACTCAACCTTCATAAAACCAAGATCATGGCATCTGGTCCCATCACTTCATGGCAAATAGATGGGGGAAAAGTGGAAACAGTAACAGATTTTATTTTCTTGGGCTTCAAAATCACTGCAGACAGTGACTGCAGCCATAAAATTAAAAGACTCTTGCTCCTTGAAAGGAAAGTTATGACAAACCTAGAAAGCATATTAAAAAGCAGAGATACCACTTTGCTGACAAAGGTTTGTATAGTCGAAGCCATGGTTTTTCCAGTAGTCCTTTATGGATGTGAGAGTTGGATCATAAAGAAGACTGAACGCCAAAGATTTGATGTTTTTGAACTGTGGTGATGGAGAAGACTCTTGCGAATCCCTTGGACTGAAAGGAGATCAAACCCGTCAATCCTAAAGGAAATCAACCTTTACTATTCATTGGAAGGACTGTTGCTGAAGCTGAAGCTCCAACATTTTGGCCATCTGATGTGAAGAGCTATTTCATTGGAAAATACCCTGATGCTGGGAAAGACTGAGGGCAGAAGAAGGGGAGACAGAGGATGCGATGGTTGGATGGCATCACTGCCTCAGTGGACATGAGTTTGAGCAAAGATATTGAAGGGAGATATTGAAGGGCAAGAAAACCTGGGTTGTGGCTGTCCATGGGGTCGCAAAGATTGGAACACGACTGAAAACTATGTGTGTGTGTGTGTGTGTGTGTGTGTGTGTGTATGGAGAAGGCAATGGCACCCCATAGTGAGGGAGAAAGAAAGAGTTAGTGACTGAACAACTATATCCATCAGATGAAAACCTTGACAAGTCACTTAACCTTTCTGACACTCAGTTTTCTCATCTGAGAAAATCAGATTTGTGCAGATTAAGTTAAAAGAGATAGGTGAAGGCACCAAGGAGATCTGTCTGTCTTTGGTAGGTACTCACCAGGGCTTCCCTGGTGGCTCAGATGGTAAAAGCATCTGCCTACGATGCAGGAGACACGGGTTCGCTCCCTGGGTTGGGAAGATCCCCTGGAGAAGGCAATGGCACCCCACTCCAGTACTCTTGCCTGGAGAATCCCATGGACTGAGGATCCTGGGAGGCTACAGTCCATGGGGTCGCCAAGAGCCGGACACGACTGAGCGGCTTCACTTCACTTTCAACGAGGGTTAGTTCTCATTCCCTCTCTTCCTTTCCTCCTCCTCCCTTCACATTCCAGAGGAAGGTTGTGATGGAAAACACATTTCCGTAAGCTCATNTGAGGATCCTGGGAGGCTACAGTCCATGGGGTCGCCAAGAGCCGGACACGACTGAGCGGCTTCACTTCACTTTCAACGAGGGTTAGTTCTCATTCCCTCTCTTCCTTTCCTCCTCCTCCCTTCACATTCCAGAGGAAGGTTGTGATGGAAAACACATTTCCGTAAGCTCATTGAATCCTCAAGCTTTATTCCTCAGGTTTTTTTTTCTCATTGTTATCCCAGTGGTCCTCAGAGCCAGGCAATCATCAGAATTACCGGCAGGATATGTTAAATCGCAAGTTGCTGGGTCTCACTCCAGAGTTTCTGATTCACCAGTTCCTGAGTGGGGCCTGAGAACTCACATTTCTAGCACGTTCCCAGAAGTTGTGGTGTGGGAAGCACGCTTTGAAGACCTTGACTTCGTCTTGTTTTGCCCTGGCGTAGACTTTGTTGGTCGCTTAAGCAAGAGCTACTCCCTTAACCCTGCTGACAGAGCCCTGTGTTGTTCTGGGAGCATAGAAACGTTCTTTGATTTCACTGTTAGGTTTCTACCTCTGTGACAGAAGATAATAATGATCTAAACCAATGATGCCAACCTCAGTTCCGTTGGCCATTGATTGATCCGAATGTACATGGAGTGTCTCAAGAGACGTAAAGGTGAATCAACTGACAGCAACCTCGTGAAGAGAAGGGCTTCTGCCTCTTACACCTTCTTTCTGAATGTGGACATACTGTGGCAGTTACACTAGCTGTCTTGGGATCAAGAGATGATGAGCACAGGGAAGAGAACCAACATGGCAAGGATGTGAGGGCAGAGATCAGGAAGGACCTGAATTCCAAAGGCGTCGCTGAGCTGCTTGCCCCGGACTACCTACTCAACTTTTTCTCCTATGAGGAAAATATGCGTTACTATTTTTGAAGCTGCCATAATCCATTCTTTTGTTACTGTCAGCCAAACACACTCGTGACTGATACAACATGTTTTAGTTCTCTGATGTGGGTGCTACAGTTAATATTGACTTCGCTTTGTAGATGAAGACACTGGAGGATCAAACAATGAAGATGACATAATATATAGCGGTAGAGCTTAGATTCCAACTCAGTCTTCCCAGTTAAAAGTTCTTGGCACTTTCCCACTGATCTATAACTCAGCCATTCTAATGGTTTCTTCCTACTAATATAAACTAAATAAATTCTATTTTCCCTTCTATTAAGGAAGAAGAAATTAATAAGTACCTATCTGTATGAGCTTTACTTGTGCCTCTGCTCTCAGCCATGTGGCTGTGATTTATTAATTATTTACATAATTAATTCCTCCTCTATTTACATATGTATGTAGTATATATAACCTTTGATCTTTAATTGATCTCTTTTTGTAACGGAAAACCTTACATTTGTTCAGATTTTGTTCCTTACAGAAAGAAGCAGTTCAAATTAACTTTGTGTCCTGACTTTTAGACATAGGCTTCAGTTATACTTCTACATTTTTGGAGACCTCGAGTTTCTAATCAAAAACCATTGTGGATCAACACTAGTAATCTTCCAGAAAGCACAGTTGGACCCAGACTACTGTGTTAACTAGTCCAAGTCTCTGACTTTGATATATCTTCTTAGCCCACCCACCCATTCATCATCCTTGGGCCCTCCCAGCTCTGCTACCCCAAGCTGTCAAGCTTAGTGCAAATGTACTGAAGAAACCAGTCCCCCAGTCACTCTAACACATAAGTCTGTTCCCCCACTGCTTGTTAGGACAGTGGGCCCCAAATCCTCTGAGCCCCTAGGGAAGACTGAAATTCCATTTATTACTAGCTCTTAGGTTAGAGCTTGGTATTTATCATGGAGCTTAAATTAACTACCATCACTAACAATATTTCCTTTAGTATATGAAGAAATAATATTATTTAGCTCAGTAAAATTATTTTAAGAAATTCATTCATTCATTTGGCAAATTTTCATTGAATGTTATGTGTGCTACAGTGCTATCAATACCATCCATTTACAGGGTCACCTATCCACAGATTATAAGAGCATTTTCAGAGTATTAGAATTTTAGTATTAGTCCTATTAGTATTAGTCCTATACTATTAGACCTAATACTATACTATCAGTCCTAATAGTATTTATTCCTATTAGTATTAGGACTGAGTTACAATGGAGAGCAAAGTCAGGGCATACTGATAAAATATACTTATGGTATTGTTCACTTATTATATTATTCATAGAAGTATTTGTTCATACAATTATGAGAATACCACATTGTGGCTTACTTTTTTATTACTGTTATAAGGTAATATAGTTATGTTTATATGTGCATGCATGCTAAGTTGTTTCAGTCGTGTCCGACTCTTTGCGACCCTATGGACTGCTTATAGCCTGCCAGGCTCCTCTGTCCACGGGATTCTCCAGGCAAGAATACTGGAGTGGGTTGCCGTGCCCTTCTCTGGGGAATCTTCCTGACCTGGGGATCAAACCTGCATCTCTTTGTCTAACCTTCACTTTCAGGTGAGTTCTTTACTAGTAGCATCACCTAGGAAGCCCGTGTTTATACCTACATATATGCTATTATTTACATCTAACTACTGTTTTTCTGGTTGGAGATTTTTACCTCACCTCTCATCATTTTCTTAGTGCTATTATCAATAACAGTGTAAGGAATCAATTTGATGTTGTCTTCTTATCTGTTAAGGAAGAAGGGATTGATATGTCTCTTATCTGTTCTGAGCTTTACTTGTATTTCTGCTATCAGCCGTCTGGCTTCCGATTGCTATTAATTAGCTAATTAATAATCCTAATCAAAATTTACTGAGTGGAGTCCACCTAAGTTTGCCACTTTTGGAGTATGGAGAGATGGATGAGCTTAGGACTCTGTGAGAAGCGTCTCATCAAACAGTAAAAGAGAGAAAGTGTGCAAAAATAACTGAAATATAACACAAAAATCAAATGATAAAGATTACAGGGAAAGAGCAAATAGGAGACCAAAGGTGAAAGAGAGGACTTCAGGCAGGATAATCAAAGAAGGCTTCATAGTGGTGGTGGTGGTAGTGGTGGTGAGGTCTACGTTCTGGAAAGCTAAGGATATAGCAGGATTTGGGTATTTTCACTGAAATAGAGAATACAAGCTAAAATGTGGAGAAAACTCTCTTATCTCTGTGCCTGAGAAGGCAACAAGCCCATCTATGTGATGGGGGTAATATATCTTGCTACAACAATAGGGAAGGACTGCCCCAGATCCTGAGATTTGTCTGGAAAAGCTCTTGTACCAAACGGCTCCCTTGCAGAGGCTCGACCGTCTTCTGTGTAGCGGTTTGGGTGACATGGTTTGCACGTTTGCTGGAAAGGGAGGCCCCTCAACGGTTGTCAAGAGTGGAGGGAAGCCAGATTAGCTGACACTTGGAGAGGGGAAGGTAGACTCTTGGCTCAGGAAGCTTTATGTAACAATTTATATAATGCGGTTCCTTTTGAGATAGTACAAAAGAATGCCAGGAGGAGGAGGGGTGGTCAGACAGCAAAACAGTACCGTACTCAGTACTTCCAACCAGCCCCTTTGAGTTATGTGCAGTGTGCTCCCCACTCCAAGTTATGAGCAGCTGAACCGAATTAAAAAACAGTCCCTCCTTTGCTGCGACCTGGCCTGCCAAATTCTCAGCTGGCGTGAGTTTTTATAGCTACGTTATAAACCCCCCAAAAGTGAGGCATGTAGTGGAAACATTGACATAACCTGAACTCCACCGAGTGGCTTGTGCCACTCTGATTATCCTTACGTTCCATTGGCCCATTTCTCCCCCTCCACGGGCAGAGCCTGCTGCGGAGGCGCTGCCTAACGGTCCAAGGGGCTGGAGGGTTGAAGCTGGGCTTTGCTGGGGATAGTGAGACAGTGTCTGCTGGTGGGAAGCCCCTTGTTCCATACATACTAACCCCTCCCTTTTCCCTTCCTTCCCTTGTTCTTCCTCTGCACCGCCTCCCTCAACAGCCCCCCTCCAAAAAAAAAAAAAAAAAAGGCAGAACAGTTCAGTTGGTTGTAAAAATTAATGAGTTCAGATACAGACTTGCCTTATTCCGGTCCAGCTGCGTAACCAGGGCGATTCCGACCAGCATTCTAGACGCTGACATCAGCTCCACACCCCGGTACAATGCTGCTCTGTTTGATCTCAGAAACAGATCAGGCTCCTGGGCTTTATACATCCTGCTTCCTCCCTTCTAGACTCATTTTATTACCCACCGGGAGAGCTCATCTCACTGCTCTCCCCCTGGGCAGCTAATACCAAAGGATCAGGCCCTACAGCTGACTCTTCTTTTTACCAGCTGGACACTTTCATCCAGCCTTCCTGGTCTGCTTGGAAGATCCCCGCCCCCACCAGGCGTTGACAACTGGTGGAGGACGAGAGAAATAATGATTTCATCACCTTCTCTTTGCACAGGACTTCATGATTTTCCATGCACTTCCACAGTCTTGTCAATATGGCCCAGGACCACCCTGGGCAGTGGAGGTGGGACACGCATTTTAGAGATGAAGTCTGGGGAGGGGGCTCATGAGTGGTGAGAGCAGGAACTGACCCCAGAGTCCTTGACTCCTGTTCTTGACCCATTGCTTGGACTCAACGTGGTCACCGCTCAGTGCATGTACTGGGCAAGGTGGATTGAGTTTCCACTGGTAAACCAACTTGGAAGAAAGCTCTGTGGACCCCCTTTTTTCTGCTAAGCTAAAGGAGAGGGGCAGTGACAAATCCATCTTCAGTTCAGTTCATTTCAGTTGCTCAGTCATGTCTGACTCTTTGGGACCCCATGAATTGCAGCACGCCAGGCCTCCCTGTCCATCACCAACTCCCAGAGTTCACCCAAACTCATGTGCATCGAGTCAGTGATGCCATCCAGCCATCTCATCCTCTGTCAGCCCCTTCTCCTCCTGCCCCCAATCCCTCCCAGCATCAGAGTATTTTCAAATGAGTCAAGTCTTCGCATGAGGTGGCCAAAGTATTAGAGTTGCAGCCTCAGCATCAGTCCTTCCAATGAACACTCAGGACTGGTCTCCTTCAGAATGGATTGGTTGGATCTCCTTGCAGTCCAAGGGACTCTCAAGAGTCTTCTCCAACACCACAGTTCAAAAGCATCAATTCTTCGGCGCTCAGCTTTCTTCACAGTCCAACTCTTACATCCACACCTGACCACTGTAAAAACCACAGCCTTGACTAGACGGACCTTTGTTGGCAAAGTAATGTCTCTGCTTTTGAATGTGCTATCTAGGTTGGTCATAACTTTCCTTCCAAGGAGTAAGTGTCTTTTAATTTCATGGCTCCAATTACCATCTGCAGTGATTTTGGAGCCCCCCAAAATAAAGTCTGCCACTGTTTCCACTGTTTCCCCATTTCCCATGAAGTGATAGGACCAGATGTCATGATCTTCGTTTTCTGAATGTTGAGCTTTAAGCCAACTTTTTCACTCTCCTCTTTCACTTTCATCAAGAGGCTTTTAGTTTCTCTTCACTTTCTGCCATAAGGGTGGTATCATCAGGGCCCTTCCAAAGTGTGTCATTAATTTGTCACAGCCCACTCCTTCTGAAGAATGCTGCACTCCCTTCCTCTGATTCAAGAATAGTTATTTCCCGGGAGGATCAGAATGATCTCTTACTTACAGTGGTTCTGGAAGCACCAACCCCAGAGATGGATAGTAAGCAGTTAAGGAGATTTCAGAAGCTGCTAAAATGATGACCAGCTTCTTTAGAAATAAAACATAGAAGTATAAACCTTATTACAGGGGGAGTTTCATTCCAGAGTTTGGGGTAAATGTTTTAGCAAGTACAGATTTAGCAGAAAAGAGGAGCGCAGAGGTCAGCCTCAGTTTCCCGTGGCTGCCATACAAAATACAGCAGACTGTGTGCTTTAAACAACAGACAGTATTTTCTCCCTATTCTGGAGGCGAGGAGCATGGCGAAATCAAGGGCCATGCGCCCCGTAAGATCCTGGGTTGACACTGCCCTTGGCTTTTCTGAGCACCTTGTGGTGGCCAACAATCCTTAGCTTGAGCTGAGACACCCCAGTCTCTGTCCTCTTGTATCTGGCATTCCCTTGTCTTCACAGGGCGTTTTCCTCTTCTAATAGGACACCAGTCATACTGAATTTGGGTCCACTGTAAATTAAGATGAGATGGAAAATACTGTGTGTGGGGGGTTCCTAACCCAATAACTGTTGACGGTCTTTCTAAAAAGAGAGACGTAAGTTGATAACATCTACAGAGACCCTGGGGTTCCTTGGTGGCTCATCTGGTAAAGAATCTACCTGCAATGTGGGAGACCTGAGTTCAATCCCTGGGTTGGGAAAATCCCCTGGAGAAGGGAATGCCTACTCACTCCAGTATTCTAGCTGGAGAATTCCATGGATTGTGTAGTCCTTGGGGTCACAAAGTGTCAGACACGACTGAGCAACTTTCACTTCACTTCCCAGAGACCCTACTTCTAAATAAGGTCACTTTTACAGTTTTGAAATTCTCTGAGAGCATTGCTCAGAGCTCCTGACTCCCCTCCATGACTCTTCTTCCTTGTCCATAAGAATGAGCCTCAGAGAGGTTCTCCAACCTGGGCGAGGATACCACTTGGGAAACTGAGAAAACTGAGCTGGTTTGCAGGTTCCCAAACCTACGTTCATTCCATCACATTTTGTCTTCGGTGGACTTTGAGCATTACTGAACGCTCCCCTTGATTTTTGGTGAAGGTGCTGGGAACCACGGCCAGCAAAGTTGCCTCTCGGAACCTTCCAGCAGCTCATCGGCCAACCCAGAAACAAAGCTTTGAGGTCCTCACTCTGGGTCGCGGGCTCTGTGTGCCACCCACCCCCCAACCCCTCATGCCTCTGCGTTTGCCGCCCTGCTCCCTTTAAAGGTGCCTCGAATTGTGTTTACCGCCATCTTCCATTGCCTCCATTTTCCTTCGCCCCATTCTTTTGTAGAGCACATAAACCCGACATGTTTAGATTTGCTGTGCAGTCTCATGCTTTTATAGTGGCTTAAAAGGTTTTGACTTGTGAGTTTCTCTGTGCCAGTCACAGTGTTCACTGTAGGAAACCATGGGACACCAGGGAAGCTGATGTTTATTCAATTTTAGCGGGTTTTAAGGCATTCCTCAGACCATTCATATTATAAATATCAGATTATAAATTGTCCCTGAAGCTATTAACATGCCAGAAATGACCGTCTCTCAGCATCTAAGCTACACATTTCAGACTGCCTCCTGTCCCCAGAAATGACTTCCATAAACAGCCTTCAATAAGCCACTGTAATGGTTCTGAAATGGGAACAACATGGCCATTCCGTCACTTGAACCCCTCCCGCTCTGAGACTGGAAATGCACTGCTGTTTTCTGCCAAGGCTCTGATTTATGAGATGCTCTGTGAGTTCCTAGTTTGATGTATATGGCTGGCTGCCCTCAATGCACACGACTTGCTGGAATTCTTTTTCACATGATTAGATGGACCACATTTATGTTATATAGTTACTGTTTGAATATGCAGGCAATCCTAGCTTTGAACAGTATCAGTTGACTAAAACACGTGCCTCTTAGAATGTGTCCCCACTTGCACGGTTCCCTGGTAACAGCTAAGTGAGGACACAAGAGTTTCTGTACATGTTTCAGTGAACGTGGTTCCAGCGCAAAGGGCTAGTGTAGCTGCTTTTTAAATAAACTTTGGATAGGGAATGTGATCATGGCAGTTCTCATTTCTTTAACAAATAGTGAGTACCCATAGGGTCCAAGGCGCCAGACTTGTCTCTCTTCTGACAACTGCCACAGCGAAATGGTGGAAAAGGTCAGATGATGCACAGAAATGACTGAATGAAGATGAAGAAGTGAAAGCTGTGAAAGAGAAGCGCCGCAGGAACTCAGAGGGGGTGTGGTCTTTTTCTGGGGGCGGGAGAGAACTTGTGGGAGGAGTTAGTACTTGAATTGAGCCTTGAGAGAGGAGGGCATTTGGGAAACACAGAAGAGGGAAATGGGAGGTGGGCATTCCAGGTCGACATAACCAACACAAGCAAAAGCACAGAGGTGAGAAACCCCGAAGCCTAGGGCTGGGAAAGTTTAAATAACAACCTGCGGGTGACGTTGTCTGAGGAGGGAACCTCTGCTTCGAAAGCTCACACACTAAGGGTGAGTGGTGAGAACCATCAAGTATCAGGGAGCTCTCTGCGCTGTCACCTTCATGGCCTTGTTTGATGCCCAGAACAAATCCATGAAGGAGAGAACCTGAGTGTCCCCATTTTATAGATGAGGAAGCAGAATCAAAAGGCAAAGACCTGCCCAAGCCTTTACAACTAGCAAATCACTAAGCAAGGAGAAGGCAGGCTTCCAGAGGTCCAATCTACTCATTTTTCTGCTACCCTGAGAAATCAGTGACCTTGACAACTGTACTTGGTTTCTGCTGAATTGTCCAGCAGTGGAACACATTCATATTCACAAAAAATATTGACTATTATAGCTAATTTCTCCCTAAGGAAACACTCACTGAGGAGAAAATGAGAAAATCAACCTGTGCACTAATTGCTTTGAGTTTTGCTGCTTACTTATTTCTTCTATGCTTACATTTTGAAAATTGACATCAGTTGGATTTTAAAAAACTGTTCCCCACAGTTGTTAAAAATAAGAATAATAATCACACCTCCAACTAAAGACAGCTGTGGCACCAAGCTGTCTTCCATTTTCCTTTTGTTTAGGCAGTAATTATTGCAGGACCATTGTCCTGGTCTCCTCTCAGCAAGGGTTGATATGTCTCTCAAAGCATATTGCCTCCATGTCCACTTCCGTCCTCTCAGGTTCACCTGGAACATCACAAAGAAACCTCTCCATCAATCACTTTCTGACAGATCAGTACAGATCTAATCCCAATCAGAGTATCAGAGAGCAGTGAGATGGGGCTGTCAGGCGGCTCTCACTGGCTGGTCTTAAGCCTTTGACCGAGTAAACACAATCTTAAAGGATTGGGGAGCTTGAAAGTAAAACTGTAAATGATCACATCTGTGATTCTTGGCTGATGCGTCCTCTGGGGTGGACCAAAGAGGGGGAAATCAGAAGCGAGGGTCCACTTTGCTTTAAACAAAATATCGTTACCCTTCTAGCATCTTCCTTGGGGTATTTTCCAAGTGAAAGTTCATCAGGAAGACACGAAAGCATGTCCTGCTAATATCCATCAAAGAGAGGGGCTCAGTTTCAAAGTGCAGAAGAAATACAATAGTGTTGAAGCAAAGTACATGAAAAAGATCTTATGGCCCCCGGAAGTGATAAAGAAACAGGGACTGGTGACTTAGATTTTTTGTTAAGTCAATCTTTATTTGGGACAAAAGAAGTGAGTCCCAGGAAAACGAGTGTCTCCTGGGCTTTCTCTTATTTACATCAGGCAGCCTGAACTAAACATTTTGGTGTGTTTGTAAATGTTTGGGTTTCCTATTTCATATTTTCTCCTGTTGGCACCAAAGCTGAAGGGCTCAGAATTTCTCAAACAAGGTTCTTACCCACAGTGATGACTATTATTAACATGTATTGATCTAGAGGATATACAGAAACAGGATTAAGTGCAGATCCGGAGCCCAGGGATTAGGTCTGGCTGGAGAGCAGAGTGTAAACAGGGGATGTCTGAGTGGTGGGGAGCAGGGGGGCTCATTAGCGGTCTGGGCCAGGGAACAGGGTGGCTTTGTGTCTGTCCTCAAGCCAGGGAGTGGGCCTGAGGCTGGTGAGCATGAGCTGGGCTCCCTGGCTTGGTCACGGCTCTGAAGGCCAGAATGTCCCTTCCTGGGGATCCCTAGGGGTGCTGGGCAGGTTCCCAGGATGACATATCCCTCTGCAAGGAGCATCAGACCAGAGAGAGGAGAGCTTTCTCTTTTGTCGAGCGTTTTGCTGAGGAAACCCCAGCTGGTCTCAGACATGCTCCTCAGAGGAGTGGTTCTCTTCATGCCAGAAGGATCTGTCTCCCTTGGCTGCCATGGAAAGAGTGACTAGTTTCCATACTTCAATCCCCATGCATTGTGAACCCTCCTCTTCACCCCTGCCCCTCCAACCATAAAATACCTCTTTCAAAATAAGGCCTTGGGTGAACATAAAGCTCTAACTCCCCAGGAGAAAATCCACTGTAAGAATTCAGGCTGCCTTAAAAAAGAATAAAATTTTGCCATATGCAGCAACATTATGCTAAGTGGAATAAGTGAGACAGAGAAAGACCACTACTGTATAATATCACTTATATGTGGAATATAAAAAATACAAAAAGCTAGTGAATGTAGCAAAAAAGAAGTGGACTCACAGATATGCAGAACAAACGAGCTGTTACCAGTGGAGAGGGAAGTGGGGAGGGGCAACATAAGTGTGGAGGAGTGGGACATACAAGCAACTGGGTATAAGATAGGCTCAGGGGTGTACTGTACAACACAGGGCATATAGCCAATATTTTATAGTAACTCTAAATGGAGTATAACATTTAAAAACTGTGAATCACTATATTGTATACTCATAACACATAACAGCGCGCATCAACTATACTTCAATTAAAACAAAAATTCAAGCTGCAACCTTGCATCATAAGAATTCATTGCACCTGGGTTCCCAGCAGTGAGATGGAGACTATGGAGCAAGCCGTCAGGATGGACCTTCTCTCACTCTGCTCATGAGGCCCACCTGGAGATGAATCTAGTCCGTCCAGTGTTCCCAGGTCCATAGGTTCATTTGGGGACATCCTCTAGATCAGGGATTCTCAATCTCAGCACTCTAATGTCCTCATCTGTATCAGGGCCCATGGAGGCACAGAGCTAGCCCTAGCAGTAAGCATAGTGGTTATCATCACAGGCTTTGGAATCGAAGACACAGGATCAAACCCAGCTTGAGTGGCTCAGTCTTCTCATCTGTAAAATGGGGATAATATTATCGATGTGAGAGAGTACCTGTGAAGAATAAGTATGAAGATACATATATAAGTGGTTGCTTAGCCCAGTGCCTGACACATAGTAAGTGCTAAGTAAATGGTAGGTTAACCATTTCCTGTTGTGGGCTTCACAGAAGACTATGTGGATGGGGATGTTAGCATTTAGGAAGGATTACTCTATGTTGCACTATCCTATGTTCCACATCCTACAGTTGCTTTCATGGATGTATGTAGAATAGACTCTTCCCTTCTCAGGTGTGGTACCAGCTGTTGGTGAGGTGATGCTAATGCCTGGCACAAGAAGCTGAGGGTGGAAGAAATAAATGCCACTTGTCCCTCTTCTTAGATATGAAACAAAACGGCTGATATGTGCTTTCTTCATTTTTTTCTTAACTGATGGTAAGCTTTCACAACGATTATAGTATGAAGTCTATTAAGAGAAAATACTCATTTTTCCTTACGCTTAGCCCTTGGATCTTACCAAGCTGCATATCCAGGGTTGGTGCTCAGAATCCAAGCTGACCCCGCCCCTGCTCCCAACCACCGACACTTCTTCATAACCTCATCACTCAGAATTCAGCCTCCCAAAGACTGAGCAAGAAATTTTGAATTATTCGCTAACCAACTCAGGTTAAGGGAGAATTGGTAGAAAAGGTGAGTCAAACAGAGGTGAAGGGACAAGGAGAGAACCATTCTTTGATCCATTCAGCCACAACTTGTTAAGTACTTGCCTGCCAGCCATTGTGCTCGGTGCTGAAGTTACAAAGATGATCAAACCTTAGCCTCCGACCTCAAAAATGTAATGGCTGTTTCTTGTCTCGGGAGCAGGTTAAAAATGTATAAACATTCAACAGGTTGCAAACTTGAGTTGAGCAGTTTTTGATTTATTTTATTCCTTAATAGAAAGTTGTTGTTTTGCACAGAATCAAGTAAAGACACAAAACCAGATCAGTCTAAGTGTGAGATGCAGGTGTGTCCAGGGCCTTGTGGGAGAACAAGAAGCGGGCAGAATGTATTCTGTGTTCCTGGAGGGACAGGCGCTGCTCCCCACAGAGGCTCTGGTGTAAGTGAAGCTGTGGAGGAGAGAAGCAACCCGACGTGGACAGGAAACACTGAAGAACCCCGTGTTCCTACAGCATGAATTATGAGTCTGGAAATGATGAACACTGAGATGGAAGAGGGAGGGGAGGACTTCGTCTATGAGGTGGGCTTTATCTCATGGGTGATGGGGAGTCCTGGGCGGGCCCCTGTCAACGCCGGAAGTGGTCAGATGTGCTAGACAGCAGCGTGGAGGCGGGTTCAAGACCAGGGCCGGGGAGGCCGTTGCCACTTTCCAGATGAGATGCGGGTGAGAGTTTCAACTAAGATGCAAGCTTTCACACATAGTGTGGACACACACACACAGTTTTCCAGCTGAAAATTTTGGTGTATTCTACAGAAAAGCCCACTTGAGCTTGGTAGACACAAAGGTGGCGTTGTTCAAGAGGAGCTCATTTCTGTCTAAATATTATTTTTTAGTGTCAGGAGATTAGGAGTATGAGTTCAGTGCTCCTAGGTTAGGTCTAAGCAGCGTGTACTTTGTGTCCTTGGCATTTTTTGGTTTTGGAGACTTTTGTGAAGAAGTAATTCTTATCCTTTCGGGGTTTTATTTGCTGCTTGCCTCTTCTCTGAAATATTTTGTTATCTACTCTGCTGGCAAGACTCTAGTCTGGGGAGTGAGCACCATGTATTAGCTCATATTTTCCACCTTTAGTTCCTTACTTCTTTCCTCATAGTATGTGGAAGAAACTCTCAAGCAGCAAAACTGATGAAAAGATGTTATCTCCTCTCTATCACTCCCCATTGACGGATACGTTTCCTCGTGTCCTGTTCCTTTAAAATAGGAGACTGAGAGGTCTGCTCCTTCATTCCAGAACAGAGGTTCAGAAAGGCACTGCAGGTACCCTGGGCTCTGATGGGGAGGGTAGGCTTGGCACTGCAGATTCAGAACAGTCTTTGCCGCCTGCATACCAGCTGGAAGAGGGGAGGGGAGGCAGGGATGCTGACCAGTGCACGATGTCATCTATCCAAACTCTCATGCTTCAAAGGAACGTTGAGTTCATTGTTCCCAAAGAGGACCAGTAAATAACGAGACACTGTCAGAAGCCCGGGTGTTTCCTGCTGGAGACGAGGATGCTGCCAAGTGCTGGAAGCCTTGGAATCTAGTCTGTATGAGCCATTTGTGAGGATGATGGGTTTGGACAAGTGACTTCACCTCTGAAAGATGCATTTCTACTTTGTAGATAATACAAGTGATAAATAAAACCTGTTGTTTGCCCTTACAGGTTGTGTGACGTTGGATGTAGAAATATTTTGGATACTGAGAAGTACATTTTGGAAATGATGGCCTAGCAGGAGAATTTTCTCCTAAATATTAAGGAAAGCACCACAGAAGCAGCTTTGATGGTAACAAAGGGTTTGAGGAAATAGAGAAAGTATGTACAGTGCTCCTTCAGCTGGGCAGGAGTATATAATGCTGTCTTGCTAATCCATTACAAGAAGACCTATGACAGATGTGTACAGGCTTCCTTTTGCCTGGCGCTTTTCTCTCTCTCTTCCTTGGCAGGTTTTTACAAACTGATTTCCATGCCAGCCAAGGTAGACACCCATTGGAAAGTAGACACTGGGATTTAACATTATAAGAAGGTAGGCACTGGCCTCAGACCCACCACCTAGGTTTGAATCTCAACTCTGCCCTTCACTCCCCACAAGTACCTAGTAGGTCTCTTCACCTCTCTTGACCCGAGTTTCTTATGCATAGATCGGTTGCTGCTGCTGCTGCTGCTAAGTTGCTTCAGTCGTGTCCGACTCTGTGCGACCCCATAGATGGCAGCCCACCAGGCTCCGCCATCCCTGGGATTCTCCAGGCAAGAACACTGGAGTGGGTTGCCATTTCCTTCTCCAATGCATGAAAGGGAAAAGTGAAAGTGAAATCACTGTGTCGTGTCCAACTCTCAGCGACCCCATGGCCTGCAGCCTACCAGCCTCCTCCATCCATGGGATTTTCCAGGCAAGAGTACTGGAGTAGGGTGCCATTGCCTTCTCCTATAGATCGGTTAGGATTCTGTTAAGGTCCTTTCCAGCACATGGATTCTGTATTGTCTCAGCTTAGAGTCAGTAGTGGGCTTCCTAGATGGCTCAGTGGTAGAGAGTCCACCTATGGGTTCTATCCCTCGGTGGGGAAGATCCTCAGGAGAAGGCAATAGCAACCNTATAGATCGGTTAGGATTCTGTTAAGGTCCTTTCCAGCACATGGATTCTGTATTGTCTCAGCTTAGAGTCAGTAGTGGGCTTCCTAGATGGCTCAGTGGTAGAGAGTCCACCTATGGGTTCTATCCCTCGGTGGGGAAGATCCTCAGGAGAAGGCAATAGCAACCCACTCCAGTACTCTTGCCTGGAAAATCCCATGGTGAGCTACAGTGCATGGGGTCACAAATAGTCTGACACAACTTGGTGACTAAACAGCAACAGAGTTGGTAACGCGTCCCAGGGGCTGCAGAGCCTGGCATTGCTGAGTGATTGCTCAGCACTGGTGCAGAATCGCCTGTCTGTATGGCAGTGATCAGAAGCTGATGTTCTCTGCTGAGTCTCTGGTTTTGTGTCCTCGCAGTGGTGTGGAGACTGGGTATGCTGCTGTGGTCGCTGGCTGGCCCAGGTTGCCCAGGATACAGGAATGTGCTGGGTGCAGACAGATGCTGTATTTTACTTCAGTCTTAATTCTGGGAAAGCAGCAAGGGAAGAGGCTGGGGAGGGGAGTGGTCATGCTACACAGGCACCCAAGGTGAGAGGGTGGAAAGAGGGTCACTTGTTAAAGGCCCCTGCTGAGACCTGCAGAGGGTTGAGTATTATCCCGAGGGTGGGTCCCGTTTCCATTTTAGAGCTGAAGTAAACTCTCCAGGCCCTGTTGTAGTTGGCTAATGGCGATCCCCAAACCACAGGCTCCAGAGATATGAGCCAGCGTTCCAGGAAAAGCCACCCACGGGAGCAGGGAGGACAGAGGGAGAGAGCCCGGAGCAAGGGCATGTTTGGGGCTGGTTGCTTCAGATGGAGGGTAATTGTGTCCTCCAGCTCAGGGTTCATGGGTCACGCCTCCAGCACAGTCCAGTCCAGGTCCACGGATGCTTACTCGGCACAATTAAGTGTGTCCTCCCCAAAGTCAACATCCAGAGAATCTAGGGAGTTGTGGGGTCACTGTGTAGTTCTTCCTTCTTTTTTTTTTTTCTAGTTCAGAAAGACCAGCCCACCACTTGGGAGTCTTGGTTTGGCTGGCTCTTCAAACCCCTGGTCAGATGGCTATCTTTCAACTGAAACACAGGGTTAGTTGAATTTTCTTCCAAATTTCATTTCAGACAATTAACTTGGCAGGTTTTCTGTAATATCCCCTTTGGAGAGCTCTTCCATATTGAAAAAAAATATTCATCATACCTTGTGAATACATGGATTGAGAATAAAGCCTCAAGTGCATCAAGATATGTGAGGACTTGAGTGACTCCTGAACTGTTCTGATTGTGGCTCACAGGAATATGCAACAGCAAAAGAAGACATTAGAAAGATGCCCAACTGGACCTCTTTCGTAGCAAAATCAGAGCTATCTTCCTTGAACAGTCAGTGGTTCAATCCCTTGCCTTTAGGTCAGGTCATACTTGAATCTTTAGACCTTGCAGTCCTCTGATACACACACGTGTATGCAGAGAGAGAAAATACACATTTGTAGGTAATAATGCACACACCCACTCTCCTCCTCCCTGGAAGTCACATACAGAAAATACACATTTGTATGCGATATTGCACACCCTTCCCCCAAACACACAGCAATTAGGAGCTGAATTCCCCAGTCTGCTGAGCTGGACTTAGGGACCAAGCAAAAGGGACTCTTGAGAAGAAAAAAGGAATTCCACTCTGGTGAGGTTAAGACTGCAGTCCTTAAAGCAAGGTGGTTTCACCGAGACTGCTTTAGAAAGGGACCAGTCCTGACCCTCCCAGAGGGGAATTGGGTGAAATACCCTGGGGAATGGGTCCAGAAGCCTTGAAGTTCAGAGCAAGCACTGGAACTGGGTGGCACACTGAGGTTCATCTTCTGCGCATCCCCACCTGCCCTCTCACTCCCACCGCCCCGGGGCCCTGCACTTTGCTCTATTCTCCACCCATCTCTGAAAACTTTCCATCTCCAAGGCGACTTCAAAGCCCCCTGGGAAAGCCAAGTTGCCAATTAAGCCTCTTTGAGGCAGGTTCTCATTCCTTCCCCCACTAATTGAAATGTTACTCCTTTTACTAAACCCCTAAACCACCCAAACACAACGGTCTTCCTCATTTGCATTGTAACAACGTCCCTAATATGCTTCCAAGAGCCCTCCCTCCGTAAAGGGGACCTTCCCTCTCCTCCAGGCCTGAGCAGTGTGAAAGCAAACGCCTTCATTTCCATCCATATACATCTGCTCATTAGCTAAGGTGGAAGAAATTCTTTTATTCTGGATTCATTTCCCAGGATGACCATGTCTTTTTTATTNCTTCCAAGAGCCCTCCCTCCGTAAAGGGGACCTTCCCTCTCCTCCAGGCCTGAGCAGTGTGAAAGCAAACGCCTTCATTTCCATCCATATACATCTGCTCATTAGCTAAGGTGGAAGAAATTCTTTTATTCTGGATTCATTTCCCAGGATGACCATGTCTTTTTTATTTTTTGTCTCAGGTCACTGTTCCCAAACTAGGCTTTAATTGCTGATAGTGATTGAGTTAATACATATTTACAGCCTGGTAAGGTTAACGAAGGTCTCCTGTAGTTTTATTTGAGACATTTTATTTAACCTGCCATAAAATCATTAACAAGTTGTTCAGTGTTAATTCTCTGTCCTTTATCTTGTCTCTGCCTCTTGGGAAAATTGTGTGAAGGCAGGTGGCTTTGGTGCAGGCTGGATTCTCAGGCAGGGTGGACCCTGGTGCCCCAAACCTCACCTCCAGGTCCTCCTCTGTTCAGAGAGGGGCGCCTCTCCTTGGTAGCAGCAGAGAACCCAGGGCAACACTGTGCTCTCCCAGGCACCCAGCCAAGAGGCGCAGGCGGGTGATGAAATCCCATCAAAGCCACAGGGCTGGGCCAGGCTCCTGAATTAGCTCCCACCAGTAACTCGAGCCCCAAGTGGCCCACAGGCTGGGCACTGAGCCGAGGTGTCAGGCCGGGCGACGGCCTGGCCACTGGAGCCCGCCCAGAACGAGGGACTAAAAAACTGGGCAGAAGCAGGGGCCGAGGGCCAAGGGCAATGCCAGGGGAAGCCAGGGGTTTTCCAAACTTTACCCTGGGAGGCCTGAGGGCTGCCTGTGAAGTCAGTCTTGTCGCAGTCCTTCTCTCTCCTTCCCATAAACAGCCAGAGCAACATGGAGCCCCTCTTCACCGTGGGGTTCCAGAACTCTCTATTCCATCAGAGGGTAATTGGCTTACCAAATATGAAGCTGGCTGAGTCAGCCACATGTCTGCCTGCCCCCAGAGTGCTGCTCCCAGGAGCCCGACACTTCTTTCCTCTCCCCCTTGCCTTGCCTGGGCCTCTGGCTACTTTTGTCTCTGATCCATCCCTGAGGAGTGGATCAGACTGTGGCAAAGGCTGGCATTCCCCTAAAGTCATGTTGCCATCTGTTTCCTGGTCACACATCTCTATTTTCCAGGTCCCCTAGTAGTAGACACAGTGAGGGGAAGTGACAAGGGCCAGCTCCGTGCTCTTTGCTCTGTCTGATTGCCTGGAGTGGAGATGATCCTCTGGGCAGCTTTTAAAGCTAAATGTTAAAAATGGCAGCTCAAAAATGTAAATGATGGGTGGAGGGTGGCTGTCCCACCCATCCTATGTACAAGCATGAAATCAGTGTCTGTGGGGTGTAAACCACTGTACACTATGGGGGCAGGGAATTCACTACTCAGTCTGAGACTGTTCATGCAACGCTATGAACTGTGGGGGCTGGCTGCCTTTACCTGGAATGTTCATTCAGTGACTTTCTCCTGCCTCCCTTAAGACACAAGTCACGTTCCAGCCCCACTGGGGAGCCTTCCAGTGGTCAGGGGAAACACAAACATGGCTTTATCCACTCATTCAATCATGGACACCAGCAGAAGCTGCCTTTGCCCACCTCTAGGCTGGCTGAGCCAAGCAAGAACATGGGACACGGTCCACTGGGCGAGATTTGGAAACTGAGCCGGAGGGCCCAAATCCTCTAAACCAAAGAATGCTCCCCTGAGACTCGGCTGTCATAATTCTTTACTTCTGAAATCAGGTTCAAGAGACCTGGATGAGGAGAATAACTACTGAGCTGGTTTTTTGGGTGATTCAGAAAGTTGGAGCTAGATGGGCCCCTAGAAATCATCTTCCCCCGCCCTTTCCCTTACAGATGAAGAGACTGGGGCCCAAAGTGGAGAGACAGAAGCAGCAGCTGGCCTCCTGAGGCTCAGCCTGCTGCTCCTTAACTGTGCTATTCAAGTGAGGCAGGTGACACACCGTTGTCAAGACTCCCATTGCAGTCCAGGCTCAGAATTATTTGCTTATTTACATATATATTTATTTGGCAACGCCAGGTCTTTGTTGTAGCATGCAGGATCTTTCTGTTGCATCCTGCGAACACTTAGCTGTGGCATATAGGATCTAGTTCCCCGACCAGGGATCAAACCCAGGCCCCCCACATTGGGAGGGCGGAGTCTTAGCCACTGGATCACCAGGGAAGTTTCAGAATTATTTGTTTTTTCCAACTCTCCAAGACGTGCTTCAGCCTTCCCTGTTTCAGTGTTCTCAAATACTGACCATGCTGCCTTCCATCTGAGCATTTCAGGTCCAAGTTCTTAGTGCCGACCTCCAGCTAGAGCAGGACAGGGAGTACCAAGGTTTCCAAGGTTAACTGTTCAACAGCCCTGAGGATGGACGTGGCCCATTCATGAAACATAGTCCTATCCCTTTGCTCTATAGCGAGGGGTTGGGACAGGCAGGAGGTGGGGCAGCACTGAACTGTTCCCCGTTTCTTTGCCTTGCCCTTCTCCTCATGGAAGGAAGAGTCCTTGAGGAAGACCCACCCTCTTTCTACAGAGAAAGGAACGGAGGCTCAGAAAGGTTTGTGGCGAGCTCAAGGCTCTGCAAGATGCCTTGCTTCTGACCTCCCCTGCAGAGTCCTCGGTCAGAGTGAGAAGTTTCTGCTCATTGTCTTCTAAGTAACAAAAGAAAGTAACACTGCGGTATAGTTTAGGGGTATATTTTGGAATTTAAATCTCAATCAAGCAAAATTTCTCTTATGATTTCCCCAAAGCACAGATTTATTTTCCAGTATTCATTTCTTAGAGTCTAAAGGACCTGTTGGTCAAAACTTGACATCTGACTCAACCTAGGGGTTGATGTAGGTTTCCTCAGTGCAGTTCCATCCTGTCAGCATTTTTCTGGATTGTTGGAGCTGGTTCAAAACCCATGTTTCTGCCCTCACATCCTTCCTTTCGGGAAACTGCAGGGGAATTAGAGTTTTGGATGTTTGGCTTAGGGAGGGCCCTTAAGGTTCATAAAATTCTTCTATCTGGGGGGACCACAGGCCCATAGTGAACTAGTGACAGGCCTGGCCTGGTGTCCTGACTCTTCAGCACAAAGTACTTCATGGGGAACACATGGTAGGGAACCGAGGTTGGTTAGTGCCTCCATAAAGTAAAGAGAGAACAGCATTTTTTTTTTTTTTTCAGTACTGTAGCCTGGATCAAGGAGGAGTCCGTAGTCCTTTGGGAAAGATGTTATTAAATACCTGTCACTCCGACTATACCCCATCGATGAAATTGTCACCTTTTGGATTACTGATGCCTATTTTCTTCTAGGATGGCTCCCTTCATCTTCCCAGTTCATCATTCTGCTTTGTCAGCAGTTCCTTTTTAGTATAGTGAGTGTGTATGCAGGGAGCAGGGAGGCAGTGGTAAGGGTGGGCTGACAGTCACTCAGACGCCGAAGCTGGGGGAGGAAAAGGGGGTGCTTGACAAGGTATGGCTGTGAGAGTTGGACTGTAAAGAAGGCTGAGCGCCAAAAAATTGATGGTTTTGAACTGTGGTGTTGGAGAAGACTCTTGAGAGTCCCTTGGACTGCAAGGAGATCCAAACAGTCCATTCTGAAGGAGATCAGCCCTGGGATTTCTTTGGAGGGAATGATGCTGAAGCTGAAACTCCCGTACTTTGGCCACCTCATGCAAAGAGTTGACTCATTGGAAAAGACTCTGATGCTGGGAGAGATTGGGGGCAGGTGGAGAAGGGGACGACTGAGGATGAGATGGCTGGATGGCCTCACTGACTCGATGGACATGAGTCTGAGTGAACTCCAGGAGTTGATGATGGACAGGGAGGCCTGGTGTGCTGTGATTGACGGNTTGGAAAAGACTCTGATGCTGGGAGAGATTGGGGGCAGGTGGAGAAGGGGACGACTGAGGATGAGATGGCTGGATGGCATCACTGACTCGATGGACATGAGTCTGAGTGAACTCCAGGAGTTGATGATGGACAGGGAGGCCTGGTGTGCTGTGATTGACGGGGTCAGAAAGAGTTGGACACGACTGAATGACTGAACTGAACTGAACTGACAAGGTTAGGGTCGGGGTGCCCACCAACAGTCATTCCTCAGTTTTTATTATATGTTTAGTGTAATGAAGGAACATTGCTTCATATATGCGTACTTTACAATTCACTAGGTGCTTTTTCCACTTGATATCTTTTATACCTTGAAAAAAATCTTTGGGAAGCAGAGACTTGGAGAGGAAGACTTAGCATGTTGTAGACTCTACAGTCCTCTAGGCAATGTGCTTCTTATGTTCACATATATATGAGGAATCTCTTTCCATCCCAACACCATGAGACAAGCAATCATACTGTAATTGTCATGGTGAGGACATCTGTGCTCAGAGCAATGACTTGTCTGGGTGCTCCCAGCTTGTAAGGAGCACAGGCAGGATTTGAATTCAAATCTCTCTGAGTGAAGGCCATATTCTTTCTACAGCATTGATCTGCCTCCCTAAGAATGTAAACCTGTTAGCAAAGAGAAGTAACCAACCCAATCTGATGCTTGAGAAAAATGAGTCTGTAAGTCACTTCATGACAAATAGATGGGAAGCAATGGAAACAGGGACAGACTTTATTTGTTGGGCTCCAAAATCACTGCAGATGGTGACTGCAGCCATGAAATTAAAAGACACTTGCTCCTTGGAAGAAAAGTTATGACTAACCTAGACAGCATATTAAAAAGCAGAGACATTACTTTGCCAACAAAGGTCCGTCTAGTCAAAGCTATAGTTTTTCCAGTAGTCATGTATGGATGTGAGGGTTGGACTATAAAGAAAGCTGAGCACCAAAAAATTGATGCTTTTGAACTGTGGTGTTGGAGAAGACTCTTGAGAATCCCTCGAACTGCAAGGAGATCCAACCAGTCCATCCTAAAGGAGATCAGTCCTGAGTGTTCACTGGAAGGACTGATGTTGAAGCTGGAACTCCAATTCTTTGGCCTCCTGATGCAAAGAACTGACTCTTTGGAAAAGACCCTGATGCTAGGAGAGATTGAGGGCAGGAGAAGAAGGGGCCAACAGAGGATGAGATGGTTGGATGGCAACACTGACTCAATGGACATGAGTTTGAATAAACCCCGGGAGTTGGTGATGGACAACCTGGTGATGGAAGCCTGGTGTGCTGCAGTCCATGGGGTCACAAAGAGTCAGACATGACTGAGTGACTGAACTGACTGAAGTCTCAGAGAGGCAAGGAAAATAATACTTTCTAATCACAACATTGGGACTAAAGTTCCAAGCTGTGCTAAATGAAGTGGTATTTTCCAGGACACCATTCCACCTCAAGAGACCAGACACTAGTTGGGAGCCATGTTTGACACTTGTGTCCCAACAGGGAACGGTTCAGAATGATCCCATAGGTGAGGACTCGATTGGGTGCTCTGAAAGGGAAAATCTGGAAAATCTGAGATGCAGGATCTGAGTCCAGAATGTTGTGCAGTCTGTTAAAATTGTCTTTGCCGTGGGCCATGGATCTGCTTGGACCATTTATCAGAACCTGTTGTGGTCTGGAAATAAGAAAACTCAAGTCAACTGTAGACAAATATTTTGCAGCCTCTGCATTTACTTAACAAAGGTGGGGCTCTCTTCCCTTGGAGGATGAAGCTGGAACCGGTATAATCACTGGTCAGATCTTCTCCTCACAATGGTATGAGTGGGAGCCTCTCCCTTCCATGTTACCTCTCAAAGGAACAGGGGATAAACACCCTTGTAAGACAGTGGTCTCATTTTGTGGACGTGAATTCAATGGCTCACAGCTCCATTCTACTCATCCTGGCTCCAGCTTAAGTTTTAAAAACTAATTCTCTCTGCATTAATCTGAAAAGACGCTTCAAACAAAAGCTCAACATCTGAGTCTATTTACCGAGTGTGCAGCTGTGTCAATTGGCCAAGACAAAGCGAGGCTTCCTGATCAGCCCACAATGGGCTGCAGGTAGTCCTGCAAACAGAGAAGCACAAGGCACGGTCCTTTCAGGAGCCAGCAAGCCTCCTTCCAACAGGGAGGAGCTGGATCTTAGGGGTCAAGAGAAAGGGAGTGCTGCCCCACCCCCACCGTCACCATATACACAAGTGGAGACTGAAGGATATGATCTGTAAGCCCATCAATTAGGGCTATTAAAAAGGTAATTAGCCCTCTACCATGGAAACCAAGGACAGAGATGTGAAAAGGGGAAATTCATTTCCATGTGGTTACATTTTGATGTGACCAGTATACTTTCTTAAGGAAGTGAGATGCCATTGTTGAGAATATCACTTGGTTAGTCATGATGGGAAGGTGATATCAAGTCAATTTAAAAGTTATCTAAGAATTAAAATAATAACTTCTTTATTCTTGAAAAAAAATTTTTTTTTTCTGCTATCAAACACTAGAATCAAGTCAAGTGGTCAGAGTTAGGAGGCCAGGGAGGAGTTGAGTTATTTCCTTTCTAGTTTCCTCTCCTGAAGAGAATTGTGGTAGGAAATGACATCTGAAAATGTCAACAATGAACAATTTCTCTTGGATTCTAATAAGTGTGAAATTCAGAATTAGAGTTCCCTCTCTTTTCAAACATGTGTGGGTATTTTGGTAATAAAGCCCGAGAGAGCAGAAAATGAATCGAGGAAAGCCCTTTCTCATAATGAGATTTGAAGATATCTATTGAAATGGATCTAAAGTATACAGTACTCTTTTGCAACACTGGTCAAGTTCACAGTGAACTTAGGGCTACACAAATTTGCATTTTCTCTCTCTGTGTGTGCATGCTTTCAGGTAAAGGATAATTCAATTTAGCTTCGTTTTCCTCCACCAACTCGTTCTCTCCTCTTTCACTTCCCCTTCCCACTTTACAGAGGTCAAATATACATGCAGGGAGATGCAGAGATCTTAAATGTCCAGCTGGATGTTTCACATCTTGTTATCCCACACAACAATCAAGGTATACAATATCCCCACCACTTCAGAAGTTTCCTGCTCCCATTTAGTCAATAACCACCTGCCAGGCAATCATTGTTTTAATTTTTATTACAATGTCTTAGTTCTGCTGTTCTTGAAGTCCATATCAAAGATATCATATGGTATAAATTCTTTCTGTGTGACATCTTTCACTCAAAATAGTATTTTTAAGATTCATCTGTGAGGTGATGGAGTATTATCTGTTTATTCTCTTTTATGTATAAGTAGTATTCCATTGTATAACGACACCACAATGGACCCATTCTTGTCTTGATCACATCTCAGTTGTTTCCAGTTTGGGGCTGTTATAAGCTACTATAAACTTTCTTGCATGAGATCTTTTGTGGGCATATGTTTTTATTTCTCCTGGACAATTACCTAGGAGTGAATCATAAGTTAGGTGTATTTTTAATTTTATGAGAAACCAGAAACCTACCAGTTTTCTAAAGTGGTTGTAAAATCTTATGCTTCCAGAAGAAAGGTATGAGAAGTTTCAGTAATTCTGTCTCCTTACAAACATTGGATGTTGTCAGTCTTTTTTCTTTTTTTCTTTTTTAATTGAAGTATAGCTGATTTACAAAGTTTCTATTGTTAGCCTTTTTTAGCATGAGCTGTTGTAAGGGGTATGAAGTGGCAATCTCATTGTGGTGTTAATTTGCATTTCTGTTTTGTGATTTTTATCATTTGCATATCTTTTTTCTTGCCATTTCTATTTAAGTATTTTGCTTATTATTATTGGCTTTTCTCCTTATTAATTTGTAGGTATTCTTTATATATTCTGGATAAAAGTCTCTTTTAAAATATAGGTATAGCAAATATTTTCTATTGGTTTATGGCTTTTATTTTCTTAATTGTATCTTTTTGATAAGAAAAATTTTATTATTTTGATGAAATCCAACTTTTTTCTTTATGATTAGTGCTTTACTGTCCCATCTAAGACAGCTTTGTCTAACCCAAGACATTTTGGGTTAGACACCTTTGTCTAACCCAAGAGAAATAAAGTCATTTCTCTATGCTTTTTCATATCAGCTCTACAATTTTAGCTTTTGTGATTAACTGTACAGTTCATCTCAAATTAGTTTTGTGTGTATGGTGTGAGGTAAGGGTTGAGGTTTATTTTTTTTCTAAGCATTTATCCAGTAGTTCCAGCATCATCTGATGAAGACTTTCTCCATTTAGTTTCTCTGATGCCTTTGTCATGATGGATTGACTGTATATTTGTGGCTCTGTTCCTGGACTCCCCCATTTTTTTGTCTTTATGCCAATACTACTTTGCCTTGACTATTATAGACTTTTAATACATCTTAAAATCAGATATTGTTGGTTTTCTAATCTTTCTCTTCTTTTAAAAGATTATTTTGGCCACTCTAGTCCTTTGGATGCTTATATAAATTTTAGAATCAACTCATCAATTTATTCAAAAAAGTTTGTTGAGATTTTGATTGGGATTGTGTTAAATCTGTAGATCAACTTGGGAAGGGAGAAAGATTTAACATTGAGCCTTTCAATTAATGAACATGGTATATCTTTTTTTTTAATAAGATTGTATAAATTTTAATATAGAGGTCTTGCATGTATTTGCTCACCTTTATTCCTAAATGTTTCAAGTATTTTGATGCTATTGTAAATGGTGTTTTGAAATTTTTATCTTCTAAATGTCATTAGTATGAAAAAAATAGAATTGATATTTGTAACTTGATCTTGTAGCTTGCTATGTTGCTAAATTCGCTGATTAGTTCTACTAGTGGTTTTACAGATCCTTCAGAATTTTCATATACATAGTCATGTCATCTACAAATAAAAATAGTTTTGCTTCTTTCTTTCCAATCTTTATACTTTTTATTTCACCTTATTCCACTGGCCAGAAGAGAAGAGATGAGTGTGGACAACTTTGCCTAGTTCTTGGTCTTAGAGAGTATTCAGTAATCTACCATCAAGTACAATGTTACTGTGAATTTCTCATAGCTATCCTTTGTCAGATATTTTATTCTTAGCTTGCTGAGAGGTTTTTAAAATCATAAATGGGTATTTAACTGTGTCAAATGCCTTTTATTCATTTTTGAGGTATTGTGTGGTATTTTTCTATATTCTGTTGATGTGGTGAATTAAATTGATCACTTTTTGAAAGTGAAATCCACCCTATATCCCTGAATAAGCTTCACTTAGTCATACTGTGTTATCATTTTTTATACAATGCTGGATTTGATTTCACAATATCTGTTAAGCATTTTTGCATCTATATTTATGACGGATATTGATTTGTAGTTTTTACTTTCTTGTAGTATTTTTGACAGTGTTATTACGGTGTAATGGTTAGTTTTATATGTCAACTCAGCTAGACTGTAGTACCCAGTTATTCAATCTAAAACTAGTCTAGGTGTTGCTGTGAAGATATTTTGTGGATATGGCTAACATGTGCAATCAGTTGACTTTAAGTAAAGGAGATCATCCTTGATAACATGGGTGGGCCTTATGCAATCAGTTGAAGGCTTTAAGAATTAAAAAGTTTCTCAGAGTAGATATTCTGCTTCAGGATTGCAGCATCAACTCCTTCCAGAGTTTCCAGCCTGCTGGCTTTCTCTATGCAAATTTTGGACTTGCCAAGCCCCACAATTGCATGAGTCAGGAGCCAATTCCCTAAAATAAATGTCTGTCAAAACATACATATATGAAATCTCAATCTTGTGGAGGCTTGTGTTAAGGATTTGTTAGGGTGGGTCTATTTCAGCTTTGTGTTTTGTGTATGGACCTTATTCTGTGGCACAGTCCTCTCTCAGAAGGTGTGGGATTTCTAGAGCCTCACTTGAATGGTGAGACATTCACCAAGCTATCTCTTCACTCTTCTTGGCTGGAACTCCCAAGTTTTTCAATGTTAAAGATGTCTGGTGTCTCTGTTCAGTTTTTGTCCCCATAATGTATGTTCCCTGATAGGCCAGTGGGGGTTTGTCCTTTGAATTTACAGCCCTGCTCTCCGCCAAGAAGCTAGAAGGAATCCCCAAGATTAAACTCTGGCACCCTTCCTCCACAGCTTCCTCCTCACTGGTCCCCTGCTCTGCAAATTCCAGCTGCTTCAGCATCTCCAAAACTCGTCTCTGCCTCCTTGCCCAAGCATGCTTGCTGTCTTCTGCAGGTGCTCCACCAGCTTGTTCCATGACCTGGTATCTGTTCCCACACAGAAAGCCAGGTTGTCTGTAAGATTTATTTCATGTGTTTCTTTTCTCTCAAGTATCATAATCCTTCTGTCTATTGCTCAATGCCTGAAAAGAATTGCTTCATATATTTCATCCCATTGAATCATTACTTCTGGTAGGAAGGCATGTCCAATATCCATTTCTTCCATCATGGCCAAAAATGGAATTTCATCCATATATACATTTGTCAAACAGTCCTCCAAACCAAAACCATCTCTACGCCATCTCCTTCATTTCTCAGGTGCTCAGCAAAGGGCAGAAAACACCAATGAGTTCAGAAACATCATTGGGTGTTTCATACAAACTTGTCATCCACAGCTCTGAACAGAGAAACAATCTCATTATAATATCTGAGAATTCAGCAGGGCTTCCCTGGTAGCTCAGATTGTAAAGAATTCACCTGCATTGCAGGAGACCCATGTTTGATTCCTGGGTAGGGAAGATCCCCTGGAGCAGGGAATGACAACCCACTCCAGTATTCTTGCCTGGAGAATCCCTTGGATAGAGGAGCCTGGCAGGCTACAGTCCACAGGGTGGCAAAAGTAGTCCTCTGTAAGCCAGCATTTCTCAAACTGTGTTCTGAGGAATGTTGGATCCATAAGGAGTTAAACGGTAATCTGAGAATAAAGAATTCTCTGATCAAATACTTTGGGGGAAATGTTTTGCTTGATTTTTGTTGCAGGAGAGTCACACATATATTAGCATATTAAAGACCCTGAAAAGTCCTGTTGAAAATTTTCATTAACTCAGTGTTTCCCAGGAGAAGGCAATGGCACCCCACTCCAGTACTCTTGCCTGGAAAATCCCATGGATGGAGGAGCCTGGTGGGCTGCGGTCCATGGGGTCTCGAAGAGTTGGACACGACTGAGTGACTTCACTTTCACTTTTCACTTTCATGCATTGGAGAAGGAAATGGCAACCCACTCCAGTGTTCTTGCCTGGAGAATCCCAGGGATGGGGAAGCCTGGTTGGCTGCAGTCTATGGGGTCGCACAGAGTCGGACACGGCTGATGCAACTTAGCAGCAGCAGCAATGTTTCCCAAGCTTAATTGAGTAGTAGAATTTCTTCACCTAATGTTAATTAGTATCAAAAACATGTTCTTTATATTCATGAATTATCTGACCTCTGATCAACTTTTTCTAAAATTTGGAAAACTACTATTCAGAAGGGAAAGCAAGAGCTTTTAGGTTTGGCAAATTAGTTAAAATCAAGGCTGCTGGTATGATATTTCAGCTGAACATTTTTGGTAGGACCAGAAATTAGATAATTTAAACCCCTCCAGGAGAGTATGTGTTTGAATTACACCTCCTAAGTAAACAAACAATGAGTTGTTATAGGAAAAGGGACTTTTTCCTTTAAAGCTGATGGACTTAGGTCACTATATTTATTTTTTAAAGCACTAGAAATCTGGAAGTATAATTCTAACCCATAAAGCCTTACCTTTAATAGTATTTCATACAGTACTATATTTTTTAGATAATAACCCACAAATAAAAATTTTATTAGTCATTTACGAACTCCTCCTAAAATGCTTTTGGAAACATTTTCCAGCTCAAACACCTTTTTAAAACCAAATGACATCATGTCTGTTGGCATATATTATTCTATCCTGGAGATTGGGAAGAGTTCCCTGCCTCTCCATGAAACAACAGCTGAAAAGTTTATCGTCATCTTCCCGAAAAGTGAGCACCTGGAAAATGTGAGTACAATGGAACCCCAAAGCACAGCACTGAGGAAGTCGGCGGGACTTAAAAAACTCTCCTTGGTGAAACTGCCTGTCCCATGGTCCTGGGAATTTCAGGGGCCCAGGAAGGGCGAGGCACTGAGTTGCCAATGTTCCTGGGTTGCCGAGAGGCTAACCCCCTTCTCTGGCCCTGCTAACCTTTGCCAGCTCCGTGCTCTGACACACAGGCAGAGGTGTGTGCAGTTATTAATAACTGCATTGATGCAGTTATTCATTCATTCAATCCATTCATTTATGAATTCAAAACGGATTTACCAAGTGCCAGGTAAGGGACGGGGGAGCCTGGTGGGCTGCTGTCTCTGGGCTCGCACAGAGTTGAACACGACTGAAGCGACTTAGCAGCAGCAGCAGCAGATATGTACCAGGCATCACTCCAGAAGTGCTGGGGTGTAGTGTTGGACAAACCCAGGCCCTCCCGCCATGGAGTTTACACTCCATTGAGGAAGAGCAACAGCCAGTCAGGTCACAGTGAGAAATGTCATGGGGGAAGGAATTACGTTAAGAGGTGGGACAGTGGTTGGAAGAAAACTGTATTCCATAGGAGTGGGTGGAAAGATTTTCTCAAGAAGTAACATTTATGCAGTGACATGAATGAAGAGGACAAGAAAAAGATGCGTTTCAGAGAAGAGCTTTTCAGACAGAAAGAAGGGTAAGTGAAAAGGCCCGGAGGTTGATGCCTTTGGTTGAGTCCAGGGGCTCCCACACCCTGGCTGGATGCATCAGGTTCACCTAGAAAGCTTGAAAACAAGTCATGATTTTTGGGCTCCACAATTTCAGAGCCTAATTCAGTAAACGAGAAATGGGGCCTGGTGGTTTTTTTTTTTTTTTAATGACTGAAACAAGACAGACCTAAAACCTCAGCTTCTGGAAGAACCATTTGTTCTGACTGGTCTTGTATCTCTCCTTGAACTTGACCTTGTCCCCTTGTCAGGCCTTGTGTTTGAGAACAGGGTCTCTAATGACATCTTTGCCGACAACAGTTTCATCCAAAGGTGTATCCACAGAGTACCTTGTGGGCATGAAGTGGTCATGTAAATTTCCACAAAAAAAGCTTGATCTTTGACCTGTTGACAATTTTCTTCTTGCCCACGGCAGCTGTCATTTGCAGGGAAAGCAATCAATTTCAGTCACCAAAGCATAGCTGTAGGTTTGGTCTGAAATGCCATCATCAGTGCTCTTCACGTCCGGTTTCATGTACGCACCCATTTCAGCAGTAACCACTCAAGGCCTACAGCAGAAAGGAAGAAAGGGCACTTCTGCTAACCTTTCAGCTGGGGAGGGTCACAAGAATTTTTTTTTAAAGCTTCCCCCAAACTTTCTGAAGCTTCGCCCAGTTTAGGAAACTCTGATCTAATTCAATGACGTCATTTTACAGGCGAAGACACTGAAGTCCAGAGAAGAAAAATGATTTTGTCCCTGGTCACAGAACTAAATCATGATGGAGCCAGTCCTGCTGCTGCTGCTAAATCACTTCAGTGGTGTCTGACTCTGTGCGACCTCGTAGACGGCAGCCCACCAGCTCCCCTGTCCCTGGGATTCTCCAGGCAAGAACACTGGAGTGGGTTGCCATTTCCTTCTCCAATGCATGCAAGTGAAAAGTGAAAGAAGTCGTTCAGTCGTGTCCAACTCTTCGAAACCCCATGGACTGCAGCCTACCAGGCTCTTCCGTCCACGGGATTTGAGCCAGTCCTAGCAACCATATTCCCACAGTCCCTACAGGGCTCTTCTTCTTCTGCCTCCTTTATTATTCACCCACCTCTGCCTCCTCTGCTACTCATCTGCCCAACGAANTTCAGTCGTGTCCAACTCTTCGAAACCCCATGGACTGCAGCCTACCAGGCTCTTCCGTCCACGGGATTTGAGCCAGTCCTAGCAACCATATTCCCACAGTCCCTACAGGGCTCTTCTTCTTCTGCCTCCTTTATTATTCACCCACCTCTGCCTCCTCTGCTACTCATCTGCCCAACGAAAGAAGCCAATAGAAAAGTGTTTCCTCTAACAATAGTTGTTGCTGTTAGTATTACTCTAAATAATAGTAGTTCAGTTCAATTCAGTCGCTCAGTTGTGTCCGACTCTTTGCGACCCCATGAATCGCAGCACGCCAGGCCTCCCTGAACATCACCAACTCCTGGAGTTCACTCAGACTCACGCCCATTGAGTCAGTGATGCCATCCAGCCATCTCATCCTCAGTCGTCCCCTTCTCCTNAGCTGCTTATATACAGGCAGTTCTTTGTCTCAGCAACAGGGTAGCTGGCATTACATGATTGGCTGAGCAGAAAGTGCGCGCGAATTTTGAATCTCACATCTCATCCGGATTGGCTCAAGTTTGGCACAGCTGGGGACTCCCCTGATTGGTTTGGGGGTATGATTCCTGGAAGCATGACTCAGGTTTTATTTTTAGGCCTAGTGTAGCTCGCTGAGCCTGTCATGGCCAGAGTCTGGACCTAACAGTTGGAGTATGACCACAGGCCTATTGATAATTGCCCACTGTTAACTACCTAAGCTTAAGGCATAAGCAAATAGGCATAGGCATAATCAAAGGGTTATCTTTGATTGTATCTTTCTTTTCCTTTGTTCAGAATAGTTTCATGGAATTTGGGGAGGTGGGTTTGAGCACGTACACTTAGCGTATATAAGGTTTTCACAAAAATGGATCAGGGTCCTTGGCTAAGAGGAGACTGCCTTGGGCCCACCAGTGTAATACACTGCACTCCGCTATCTGCATTGTCCTTCTGGGTGAGTTTGTTTCCCGGAATGTGTGGCTACAACAAGGACATGAATTCCCCTGCTCAGGCTTCTGTTGAACACTCTTTGATGGCACTCTTTGTGGCTGTGTCCACCTCCCCTGGGGACCATGTCCATCCTGGGCTCACTGAGTGTCTGGCTCATCTCTGCACGTTTGGGTGGTGAGTATGGAGGTTGGTGAGCCTCTCCCCAGAGCAGCACAGCACCGTGGCCTGGTGTGGGCAGGTGGCTTTGAGAGAGGTGGTGGGTGGTGAACATCCCATGCCTAAGACACCACAGGTCTTCCGGAAGACCATACTGCCTACTGCCCTGCAGGTTCCTGAGGAGCATGGCAGGGGAGGAGTTCCAAGCTCGGTGGCTAGTGGGAGAGGGGAACAAGGGGCAAAGTCAAGGGGTCCCGGGGGAGCTGAGATGAATCCTCACAAGAGGGTAGTGTGAAGTGTCACTGCTGGGGCAGTGCAGGTCAGGAACCACCGCTGTCCACCCCCACCGTGCTTGCTGGCTACAGTTTGTCATTTAAGCTCAGGGGCAAGGTCTGAGCTTTTTTTTTTTTTTAAAGATACAGTGACTTTATTTCCATCCTTTTACAGTCTCCATCTGGTAAGTATCCTCATCTCTATAAACACAAAAATATTTCAAGAAAGCATGTTATAAGATAGTATATATAAGCAAAAGTTTCATAGAATTTTATTGACCTTAGTTTATGTCCCCCGAAATCCAAAAAACTTTAAAGTCTGAGAAATAACCATTAGCTTTATTTAGCATATGTTACACCTTAACAGTTAAAATAACTCACTTTAGTTAAATATTTCATCCACAACACTATACAATTTCTAAAAATATTATGAAAGTATTTGTAGTTGTGTCTTTTTGTTTGTTTGTTTCTTTTTAATGTGGACCATCTTTAAAGTGTTTATTGAATTTGTTTCAATATTGCTTCTGTTTTATGTTTTGGTCTTTTTGGCCTCGAGGCAAGAGGGATCGAATCTGAGTCCTCTGCTTTGGAAAGTGGATTCTTAATCACTGGGATCATGGGGGAAGCTCCTGTCATCAAAGTCTTGTCCTTGATGCCCCTTCGCCATCTCCGATGTAGATTTCAACAGCTGACTTTGAAACTCCAAAGCTGAGGGCTATTCACTGGGGACCCAGCTGAGTGAGGTGGTCAGGTCTGAAGGAATCGCCAGGTCTCACGGCTCCTTCATTTGTTCCACATGTTGACTGAGTGTCTGGGCTGATCCAGTGCAAGGGACCCCCACGGTATTTGCACAACTATATTCTAGCAACATTGTTCACCACAGCCTAAAGAGGAAAGCAATCTATGTCCATTGATGGATGAATGGATACACAGTTCATCCTTATTCAGCCTTAAAAAGGAAGAAAATTCTTTCAGATGCTATAGTATAAATGAAGTTTGAGGGCATTATGCTCAGTGAAATAAGCCAGTTGCTTACTGTATGGTTCTGCTTATGTGGAGGTCCCTTGAGTGGTCAAGTCTGCAGAGACAGAAAATAGGGCTGTGGATGCCGGGGACTGGGGGAGGGGGAATAGGGAGTCAGTGTTTAATGGGGACAGAATTGCAGGTTTGAAAGATAAAAAATTCTGGAGAAGGGTGGTGATGGTCACACACAGTGCGAATGTTCTTAATGCTACTGAACTGTACAGTCAAGAGCAGTTGAGATGGTAAATGCTATGTATATTCTACCACAATTAAACCAAAGAAAACAAAAACTGGCACGATCATTATGTTTATGGTAATATCACCTTGTCTCCTCTATGCTGGTGTGCATGTGTATGCATGCTCTGTTGCTCAGCTGTGTCCGCCTCTTTGTGACCCCACGGACTGTAGCCTGTCAGGTTCCTCTGTCCATGGGATTTTCCAGGCGAGAATATTGGAGTGGGTTGCTATTTCCTGCTCCAGCAGGTGTGCTCAGGGCTTTGCATTTTATTGCCCCTATAATTTTGTCTATTTTCAAGCATTCAACGATGAGTCATTGTATAAGGAAATAAATTGTTGGTAATATTTTGTGAGGTTATTTGGGAACCTCCTCTGTGTCTTGGTTTAAAAGTTTTGTGCTTAAGAGTTTGTGAAAGTCATATAGGTCAGCTTGGGCAACAGCTGAAGGCTCTCTTTCTGAATATAGCAGCTGGAAGAAAAAAGAAAAGTCAGTGAGAAGATTCTGTGGTTGCCTCAAGCGCCACAGTTTGCAGCATTCTCTGAATACTGGCATCTTTGGCCAGTGGGGATGACAGAAGGCAGAGTGGGAGGGCTTGAAGTTCCAGACCCCACTCCCCAGAACCCAGGTTTCCCTGTCCCAGAAAAAGGCTAATACTCTGCCACAAATGCACCCTCCATCCTTTAAAGCAAAATCAAGCTGTGATGTTGCTTCTGTTCCTTATTGATGTGGCAAGAGATATGTTCATTTCACACCGGAAAGGGACATTTGTTAAGGGACACCAAGCTGTACAATCCTTCCCCAACCCATGACCCGTACAGCCTTCTGTGAGGCAATTTGAAAATGCACAACTGGTCATACACCTCACACACACATGCCCACACCCAGCACATGCTCACTTAATTTTCTCCAGTAAAATTAGCACTCAAACCATGACAATTTAGAGACAGGAGGGGGCCAGTCTTTACACTTATGCCAAGTCCACAGATGCCCACCAGGACTGTCCTGGGCACACCCGGGTATATATCCTTCCACCAAGAGGATTCATCATGGTCTGGTTTCTTCCTTTTTCTCAGAAGATCTTTTCACCTCTGTCCTCTTCATCTGCATCCCAGCCACACTGGTCTTCTCTCACCTCAGGACCTTTGCACATCCTCTTCTGTAATCTGAGATACCCTGTCTGTCCTGGCTCATTCCTGCAGATCTTTTGGATCTCAGCTTGCATTGTTGCTGCCTCTCCATCTCCCACACTTCATACTATCTTGAGGGACTTGCCTTTATTTTCTTCCTAGCGCATATCAGAGTTGGTAATTACATATTTGTTTCTGTGATTATTTGTTAAATGGAGGCCTTCTCCTCCAGACTGTAGGCTCCACGCAGACAAGACACAAGTGGTCATTTTTACCTTAGTGGTCTGGCATGTGCTGCTACTGGATATTTGCTGAATGTGCAAATGACTCCGTTTCAGCACCTTTATTTTATAGGTGGAGAAGGGAAGGCCCAGAGAGAAGGAGATTAAGCCCCTCCAGTCTGATCAGCATCATATCCTAAGGTCCAGAAGTCTTTCTCCTTTGACCCACAGCTCCCCATCAAGGTTAGGTTCTCCCTGCCTAGGCGTGGACCCCTTACAGACTGAGTGAGAATCTATACACCTTCCCTGGAGAGCACTACTCATGCCGGCTGTTGCCTTGCAGAGAGCAGGGTGGCAGCCCCCCTGCATGGCCCTCTGCCTTCTACCCAGGGGTTTGTGTAGGGGGTTAGAACGCGTCCCCTCTTCTCCAGGATGTGCCAGGAGATGATAGACCCTCCCTGAGGCCCCATCTCTGGTGACAGGATTTTTGCTCATTTCCAGCCCGGAGTACTGGAGTGATGATGACAAGGCATATTTTGGTTTCCCCGAGAACGGACTTTAATGGCATCGCCAAGCCCTGATTCAGCGCCTTCAATCCCTGTGAAAGAACCTAACCTCCAGGACATCCCATCAAACAAGCTCAGAATAGCAAGAGGGGTTAATGAGCCCATGAATTAGAATTTATCTTGGTGAAGTGAAAGGCAAAATGATGGCAGAGTTGAAAAAGGCCATTAGAGGGAACACGAAGAGAAGAAAATAAAATCAGCTCCGCCTCCCCGGCTAAATTCCCTGAAGCACCCCCAATGCACTGTCCTCAGGATGTCCGAATGGGGCCCAGCAGGCGCCTCGACGATTTCTCAGTGGGCGGCAGCAACAGTGACTCATTTTGGGAGAGAAGTGATTTCTCTCTCCATCCACCACATTGAATCTGTCAGTTTAAAAAAGTGAACATTTCTTCTTGCTGTTTGTTAGCTTTTGGCTGATTATTTCTCTCTCTCTTTTTTAGGTAGCTGTACGAGCTCGCCCAGGAACAAGTGATAGAATCCTAACTCAAACTTCCTTAAGTGAAACATAAAACCTATAAATATGAGATGAGTTTCTCGCGGACCGCAGGAATGTCTGGGCTTCCTGTCCTCTCGCTCATCTCTGCTTCCCTCCTCTGATCATTGATTTTCCTGTGGGTGGCAGGAGCCAGGGAAAGGAGATGTTTCATTTCAGCCTTGCCCAAGACGACAAAGCCCGCCCACTGCCGCCTGCTGCTGCCGCCTGCAGAACTGTTGGCTGACTCAGGCCTCCAAGGAGACTGAGATGATTTCATGCTGGCAAAGCTGCCTCTGTTTACAAATCCTTCACAGTCTCCCGATGACCTGCCAGGGGAACAAAACTTCTATGGTGCTGTGGAGTCCTGCATGGATAGAACTCTGTGTTGAGACACAAACTGGATCCAGTCTTCCACCCCTGGGCCCTCACCTTGGCTCGCTGTAACTCTCTTAAAACTCCTTGATTTGCAAGTTAGTGTGCTGGGACAGGTCAGAGCACTCAGCTATTGGGAATGGGGTGTTAAAGTGAGTTTTGAAAACGTGATGACCTCGGAGAGGGCTCTCACTTGTACGGTATGTGCATGCGTGCTAAGTCACTTAGGTTGTGTCTGACTCTTTGCGATCCCATGGGCTGTAGCCTGCCAGGCTCCACGGTCCATGGGATTCTCCAGGAAGAATACTAGAGTGGGTAGCCATTCCTGCTCCAAGGGGTCTTCCTGTTCTAGGGATTGAACCCAGCTCTCATGCAGCTCCTGCACTGCAGGTGAATTCTTTCCCTTTGAGCCACCAAGGAAGCCCCATTCCCCCAACTTGTACAGTATTTGTTTATAAATACTGGACAGCAGTTCTGATCATCCATCTCCCAGCATACCCCAGATACTCCTACTTGTGCCATGGTCCAGACTCAGTGATTGCGGAGTGGCTGAAGCCATTCCCTCCATAGGCTCCATAATGCCTCATCCACTTAGGGCAACTCTGACACTGTGTCCTACGGCCTGTGGGGCCCTAATTGGCCTGGCCCCTCCTTGCCTTCTTTATTCAGTGCCCATTTCCCCCTGTTAATTCTGCTTCAGCCTCTCTGACCTTCCTGTTGTTCTTTGAACACTCTGGGCTCACTCCTACCTTAGGGCCTTTGCATTTGATGTTCCACCTATATGAAAACTATTTCCACATGCTTTATCCTTCTGGTCTTAAGTCTAGTATCACCTCCTCAAGAGGCCTTCCCTAATGTAGTCTTCTCACACCAAGTCACTTTCATGTCACCTTCTTTAATTTTCTTCATTGTACTTGTCACTGTCTGAAATTATTTGCCTGTCTATTTGGAATGTAATTTCTGAGCCCACTGATTGGGGAACTTGCTCTGAATCCCAGCATCATACCTCCCTGTGTGAACTTGGGAGAGTGAATTGGCCTCTCTGTACCTCGGTCTTTCATTTACCAATTAGGGTTAATGAGAGCACTTACCACAGTTGTTATGAAGTCAAGTAACACAGGCAACATTTTTATAGTAGTGTCCGGTTCATAATAACTCATAATCCTATGAGTGAAGGCTGGAGTGCTAGGTACACTTTACTCATATGGTTGTTCCATCTGCTGTCCCCGTGCTGCTTTTCCCATTACCATTCTCAGCATCCCCATCTTCGTCATCTTCAGCACCATCACAACCACCACCATCATCACTATCGTCATCACCTTCAGCACCATCACCACCATCATCACCAACATAGTTATTCCATCACAAGAACATAAACTCAATTGAACATAAACTGAACTGTTTGTTAATTCTTCACAGGGTCTAGAACAGTTCTTGGCATGCAGTAGGCATGCAAGAAGTTATTGAATGAATGTGGAGTTATTAAATGAATACATGTGCAAATACGCCTGTTGACATGGAGTTCTGCTGCAAAGCTGACGTTACGTGGAACAGACTGCTGATTGCTGGAGTGTGGGAGAACAGGGTCAAAAATGAGAACCACCCTCCCACCTGCTCTGGATGCTCTTCTAGCCTTGCCTGACTCCCAGCACCTCTGAATTACAGGGGCTCTGTGCTGCCTCATTGATTAAATGTCCAGGCCCATTCAGTGATGGATTTTGCATCAGTTCCATCCCGCCCCTGAGAGCAGGCCTGGGCAGGAAAGCTCTCTAAATAAAGACATTTAATGATAGGTTTGTGACCCTGTGTGAAGGGAGGCAGGGTAGGGAACTCCCTTTTCATTAGCTGAGGCCTGAAGAAGCCAGGTGGGAGGAGGAAAGAGGGCTGGAGCCTACACTGTTCTTTGAGTCAGAGGAGCCTGGCTCACAAAGCTGCCTGCGAGTCATCTGGGCAGAGGGTATTAGAGTGACTTGTAGTGAGGTGTCCTGAGGCTGATACAAAGAAGATGGGAAACTCCTACTTGACTTTGCAGCCTGTCTGCCTGGAGGCTGCAAAGGAGAAAGGGATGGAGCAGCTTTGGGGCAGCCATCCTAGAGTGCCTGGCAAAGGGAGATAATTCAGATGCTTGTTCATAAGATTCAGCTCAGTGGGTTGCAATAAGAATTCAGGTTCTGTAACCCTAGTTGTATTCTACTAATCCAGAAAAAAGAAAATAAGAGAAATATGTTTCATTCATGTGTGCTATCAAATTGCATCATTTATAAAATGCTCTTTTTCCCCCCTAGATACTTAAATTGCTAATACTCTTGCACAATTTATAGACCAACACCTGAAGTAGTTTTTCCATCAGGCTTCTCTTCCATGTATTATGGAAATCTAAAGCCCTCTCCAAGACTCCATATATCCCCTTGGGAAATGGTCTCCTTTGACACCAAGCTGCCTCCATAGCACGTAATTCCTCATCCCATATGCCCTGTGTCTATCCTGTTCATAAATGCCCAGAGCTGGGACTCAGCCTTCATCCTTATTTTCCATGAAAGAAAGATAGGAAGGGAGGAGTGAGGAAGGAAAGTGGGGTTTGCGCAGATCACTCAGCATGTTCCGATGACTGCAGGACCCCTGGCCCAGCCCTTCCTCCTTCTGGATGCTCTTCCCATCTCCTGGCTGATGGCCAATTTGCAAAGTTATCAGAAAAGACTCCACTTAAAGTTTAATGAATTAACCTATAGGATATTTTCTTCTTTCTGGTCCATATCCCTTTCTCCATTACATCAACACTGGTTTTACTGCTCAGATCATGAACTCCTTATTGCCAAATTCAGACTTAAATTGAAGAAAGTAGGGAAAACTGCTAGACCATTCAGGTATGACCTAAATCAAATCCCTTATGATTATATAGTGGAAGTGAGAAATAGATTTGAGGGCCTAGATCTGATATGTAGAGTGCCTGATAACTATGGAATGAGGTTCGTGACATTGTACAGGAGACAGGGATCAAGACCATCCCCATGGAAAAGAAGTGCATAAAAGAAAAATGGCTGTCTGGGGAGGCCTTACAAATAGCTGTGAAAAGAAGAGAAGTGAAAAGCAAAGGAGAAAAGGAAAGATATAAGCATCTGAAAGGAGAGTTCCAAAGAATAGCAAGAAGAGATAAGAAAGCCTTCTTCAGTCAGTGAACAATGCAAAGAAACAGAGGAAGACAACAGAACGGGAAAGACTAGAGATCTCTTCAAGAAAATTAGAGATACCAAGGGAATATTTCATACAAAGATGGGCTCAATAAAGAACAGAAATTGTCTGGACCTAACAAAAGCAGAAGATATTAAGAAGAGGTGGCAAGAATACACAGAAGAACTGTACAAAAAAGATTTTCATGACTCAGATAATCACGATGGTGTGATCACTCACCTAGAGCCAGACATCCTAGAATGTGAAGTCAAGTGGGCCTTAGAAAGCATCACTATGAACAAAGCTAGTGGAGGTGATGGAATTCCAGTGGAGCTATTTCAAATCCTGAAAGATGATGTTGTGAAAGTGCTGCACTCAATATGCCAGCAAATTTGGAAAACTCAGCAGTGGCCACAGGACTAGAAAAGGTCAGTTTTCATTCCGATTCCAAAGAAAGGCAATGCCAAAGAATGCTCAAACTATCACACAATTGCACTCATCTCACATGCTAGTAAAGTAATGCTCAAACTTCTCCAAGCCAGACTTCAGCAATATGTGAACTGTGAACTCCCTGATGTTTAAGCTGGTTTTAGAAAAGGCAGAGGAACCAGAGATCAAATTGCCAACATCTGCTGGATCATGGAAAAAGCAAGAGATTTCCAGAAAAACACCTATTTCTGCTTTATTGACTATGCCAAAGCCTTTGACTGTGTGGATCACAATAAACTGTGGAAAATTCTGAAAGAGATGGGAATACCAGACCACCTGACCTGCCTCTTGAGAAATCTATATGCAGGCCAGGAAGCAACAGTTAGAACTGGACATAGAACAACAGACTGGTTCCAGATAGGAAAAGGAGTACATCAAGGCTGTATATTGTCACCCTGCTTATTTAACTTNAGACCACCTGACCTGCCTCTTGAGAAATCTATATGCAGGCCAGGAAGCAACAGTTAGAACTGGACATGGAAAAACAGACTGGTTCCAAATAGGAAAAGGAGTATGTCAAGGCTGTATATTGTCACCTTGCTTATTTAACTTCTATGCAGAGTACATCATGAGAAACGCTGGGCTGTAAGAAGCACAAGCAGGAATCAAGACTGCTGGGAGAAATATCAATAACCTCAGATATGCAGATGACACCACCCTTATGGCAGAAAGTGAAGAGGAACTAAAGAGCCTCTTAAAGAAAGTGAAAGAGGAGAGTGAAAAAGTTGGCTTAAAGCTCAACATTCAGAAAACGAAGATCATGGCATCGGGTCCCATCACTTCATGGGAAATAGACAGGGAAACAGTGGAAACAGTGTCAGACTTCATTTTTCTGGGCTCCAAAATCACTGCAGATGTTGAAACTGAAACTCCAATACTTTGGCCACCTGATGAGAAGAGCTGACTCATTGGAAAAGACCCTGATGCTGGGAAAGATTGAAGGCAGAGGAGAAGGGGAATATAGAGAATGAGATGGTTGATGGCATCACCAACTCGATGGACATGGGTTTGGGTGCACTCCGGGAGTTGGTGATGGACAGGGAGGCCTGGCGTGCTGCAGTTCATGGGGTTGCAAGGAGTCAGACACAACTGAGCGACTGAACTGAAGTGACCTCTCACAAAGGCTTGGGCCTCCTCTGTTGATTGTCTCTGTTTTGGGGAACATGGGTTTGCAAATTCAGGGGCCATAGTCCCAGGGAAGGTATTCACTTAAAACTCAGAATATTCATTAAGACTCAAAATAAAGATAACTGAGTGTTAAGTTTATATTCTGAAAAGAACATTAGAAATTGAGTTTGTTCAATCATTTAAAAGATGGAGCCATGGCATACTAAGAAGAAAGGTGACCTGTTCAAAGTTACAGGGGACTTGTGGGTGCAGTTGTGACCAGAATTCAGTTCTCTCAACTCAGTTGAGGGATGGCCCCTGGCTATTGATTTTAATTGGGCTTCCCAGGTGGTGCTAGTGGTAAAAAAAAAAAACCCGCCTGCCAATGCAGGAGACATAACAGACGTGGGATTGATCCCTGGGTTGGGAAGATCTCCTGGAGGAAGGCACAACAACCTACTCCAGTATTCTTCCCTGGAAAATCCCAGACAGAGGAGCCTAGTGAGCTATGGTCCAGAGGATTGCAAAGAATCAGACACAACTGAATCGACTTAGCACGCACGCATATTTAATCACAGAAACACGTTACTTATTCTGACTTTATAATGGCTAATGGACCCTGTGATTTACAGTCTGAAGTTTCACCCTGCTACCCCTCTCTCTGTTAGTCACTTCAGTCATGTCCGACTCTGTGACCCTATCGACTGTTGCTCACCAGCCTACTCTGTCCATGGGATTCTCCAGGCAAGAAGACTGGAGTTGGTTGCCATTTCCTTCTCCAGGGGATCTTCCCGAGCCAGGAATTGAACCCAGGTCTCTTACCTCTACCTGCATTGGCAGGTGGGTTCTTTGCCAGCAGTGCCACCTGGGGAGTCAGATTTGGCCACTGTGGTCCAGGCTCTAAGATGGAAAGCGGGTGGTGCCCTCTCAGTTGTGCTCCTCTTCCCTGGACGTAAAAGCAGAAGGTGTGTTATTAATATAACGTTACTGCTGCCGTCTCTAAGCTTAGCTAGCCCTTCACTTCAGGATTCTTCACCAGAATCAAAGCACCACTCTGGTTTATTTAGAAAGTATCTTGAAAAGGAAAATGTCTGATCACTCCTCTCCTGGCTTTACCTCCATGTGCTGTGGGTAATGATCCAGAGAGAATCAATTGGACACTGCATCTTAAAGATAAGGATTGGGATTTTACTTCTGGGTAACCTGGTGACCCCAATCAATCTCTGTCCTACGAACCCTCTGAAGATTTGATGCTGCAGTCTGCAATTAAGTCCCAGCTTTCAAGAATGGCAACAGATGTTGCGATCCAAACACCTTTATTAACTATTTATCTTCAGAGGCATATCAACATCTCTTGGCCAATGAAACAGCAGCCTGCTCCTTGAGTGGAAAAATCAGACTTTTTCATCTTCAAGTTATTTTACTCCCTAATCCCTTTGAGAAGATAAAGAGAGATATATTAGAAAGGTAGACAATGATATTTAATAGCTTTAAAGATTTGTCTTTTTCTAAGTCATCCATCTTGTGAAAATATTGCTATTAAGTTATATACCCCAGTTATACAAAGCATCCAGTGGTATTTAAGCAAAAAACATACCCAAAATGAAAATTTCAATTTTCACTTACATTTTTCATACCTTACAAGAATGTCATGAGGATTATAATTGATGGTGCAGTACTTTGAACACAGAGAATGAAATATAAGACCAGGATATTTCCGGCAGGACTCTGTGTGATCCTTTGCATGTGAACTCATCAAGGTTTTGGTTTAGAGCTGAGCTCTTGTTTGGAGTTTGTGACGTTATTCCATAGAAAGGAACATATACTATTGTGAGGTCATGAAGGTTGCTTCTCCTTGAGTTTAACTTACTGGTCAAACTGGTTAGATTACTCTCACACAGGTAGGTGGAATGGACAGTCTTCTGCTTCAAGGGCTGGGCTGAATTCAAGGGAGGCTAATGCAGTTTAGCTTCTCATCATCACAGGCCCTTCCAACATGTCCTCATTGCCATTTGTCTTCATGAAATTTGCAAAAATCAGATATTTTAACCACAGTTGGTTAAGAATGCTATCTCCACTCTGACTTGCCTCCCATCATACCCCTCAGGACTGTTAAGTGATGTAAAAGTGACTGCGGAACAAGTGTGCCCTCCAGCTAAGAGGACTTTGAGTTGGGAATACTTTCGTTTGGGCTTTGGAAGATATATTGGGTTGGCCAAAACTTTCCTTTGGTTTTTAAGTAAAAATAAAGGACAAATTTTTCATTTTCATCAAGAGCTTTATTGAGCAGCGTATTGATATTCACCTTTTTGTTCCACTACCTCCTGCCATTTTTTTCAGGCAACTTCTGAACTCCATCTTCTTAAAATCTTTTATCTTTTTGAGCAAAGTACTATTCCAAGTGCCTTTATAGTCTTCTGGGCTTCCCTTGTAGTTCAATCGGTAAAGAATCTGCCTGCAGTGCAGGAGACCTGGGGTTTGATCCCTGGGTCGGGAAGATCCCCTGGAGAAGGAAATGGCAACTCACTCCAGTATCCTTGCCTGGAAAATCTCATGGACACAGGAGCCTGATGGGCTGCAGTCCACAAGGTCACAAATAGTCGGGCACAACTAAGCGAATGACACACTTATAGTCTTCTCAGGAACTGAAATTTTTTCCATTAAAAGAATTTTGTAAAGACCAAAATACATGGAAATCCAAAAGTTCAGTGAGTGGTGAATATGGTGGATGAATAAGTGCTTCCCAGCCAAGCTGTAACAGTTTTCGCCTGGTCATCAAAGAAACATGAAGGCAATGGCACCCCATTCCAGTACTCTTGCCTGGAAAGTCCCATGGATGGAGGAGCCTGGTAAGCTGCAGTCCATGGGGTCGCTGAGAGTTGGACACGACTCAGTGACTTCACTTTCACTTTTCACTTTCATGCATTGGAGAAGGAAATGGCAACCCACTGCAGTGTTCTTGCCTGGAGAATTTCAGGGACGGTGGAGCCTGGTGGGCTGCCCTCTATGGGACTGCACAGAGTCGGACACGACTGAAGCGACTTAGCAGTGCAATATTTCGATGGAAGATTATGCATTTTCTGTTGACTAATTATAGGAACTTTTTGTTGAGTATTGCATTCAGTTGGTCTAGTTGGAAGCTGTACTTGTTGGAATTAATTGTTTGGTTTTCCAAAGAGTTCATAATAGAGGAGGCCCTTCCAATTCCACCATTTATACAATATCTGCTTCTTTGGATGAAGATTGGCCTTTGGTGTGGCTGGTGGTGGTTCATTTTGCTCGCCCTATGATCTCTCCATTCCACATTATTGTATAGTGACCACTTTCCATTGCGGGTCACAATTTATTTCAAAAAGAGACCATTTTCATTACATTTAAGTAGAGAATCGCATGCAAGAGGTTTTGTAATCTTTTGCATTCTTTTTCTCGTAAAAGACCCTCAAAAGTCTTTTGGCTTTAGTCTCCATATAACTTGGATCTGTATAGGATCAGGTTTCAGGCAGCAAAGCTTAATCTTTCAGAGATTATTTAGTTCAGAGGCCCACCACCTCCCGCTCCTTGCTGCCCTCTGCCCCTCCTTACTCTGTTTAAGGAAATTAAGGCTTTCATGTGACGCTCCCTGCCTGTGATCACACAGCCCATATGTGGCAGAAATTGGATGAATCCACCTGGTAAGCAGAATGGTTGCTGGGACAGACTTTCTGGTCACAGAGATCAGTGGTGAAGGGACTGATGAGAAGCTGAGAGCCAGGTAACAGTCTGAAATGCCACCGCTTCATGTGTGACCTGAGATAATGGACTTCTGTCTTTGGACCTTGGTATCCCCATTTGTGCAGGCCCAAAGGAGTTACCTTCTTGTACTGGGTAGTTAGAGAAGGCTTCTGTGATAAAGCCACTTGTGAGCAGAGATATACAGGAAGTAAGAGAGTGAGTCACGTGGGTCTCTGGGCCTTCTCTGAAGAGAAGATAGCAGCTTCCAAGAAAGGGGGAGACACAGTATCTTGGAGGATCAGCCGAAGATCAACATGCTTGGAAGTAGAGTGAGCAAAGTGGGGAGAAGTAGGGCTGAGGTTAGAGCCCAGAGGGAAAGGAGATGGGGAGCTTGTGAGCACTGACTTGAGGTGACTGATAGGTACTTAGAGACTATCTCTCTGTTGCTGCAGAGTGAGGGTGGAGATCAGATAGGAATCTCCCGCAGTTACCCAGGTGTGGCCTAGGGCAGGGGCCAGTGAAAAAGATGTTCACGATTACCTGCAATACAGGCACAAAGTCAGAGGAACCCGGAAAGAGGCATAAGAAGGTGGTGCTGGCTGGGAAGAATGAGCAGGGCATCACAAGCAGGGACAGTGGGCAGAGGGAGAATCAGTTTGGTAGAGGAAAGGGTGTCACCAAAGGATACACGTGGGAAAACAAGGGCTATGTTCAAGGAGACGCTGCCGTGAGATGACTGGAAGTGAGGGCTTTGGGCTCTGTGCCCTTAGCCCAGTTATTCACCTTCCCATCCCTGAGTCCTCATCATAAAATGGGTGTGGTATCAGCATCTACCTTGGAGAGGCTTTGCAACAAGATGGCACTTGAGTGGTGCTTTAGAGACACAAGCTACAGTAGACAGTAGCTCCTTCACCACAAGGGCAATTCTATTAAATGCCAGAATGTTCTGTAAGGCTGAAGCATAAGAATGTGATGGGCAGAAGCCCAGGAAACAAGGTTGAAAAGGCTGGTCGAGGCCTGACAATGAAGAGCCTTGAACGCTACCCAATCTCTTTGGGAGACTTGCTTGATTATAAAACTCACCAGAAGTATTTGCTGAAAATAATGTTCTTCCTCTACCTGGGATGGGGCCCAGGGAACTGGAGTTCAGCAAGAGTCCAGCTGATTGCTATATAGGTGTCACTCAAGAAATTTTCTTTATTTTATTTTTTTACAATAAGGATTAGAACGGGAATGCACTCAAAGGCCAGGAGTTGATAGAAAGAAAGGGAAAGTCACGCAGTCAAGTCCGACTCTTTGCAACCCCATGGTCTATACAGTCCATGGAATTCTCCAGGCCAGAATACTGGAGTGGGTAGCCTTTCCCTTCTCCAGAGGATCTTCTCAACCCAAGGATCGAACCCAGGTCTCCTGCATTACAGGTGGATTCTTTACCAGTTGAGCCACAAAAGCAGCACTATGTTTTATGTTTCCAGCTTCCCTCATGCAGTCCACAGTGGCAAAGCAGGAAATATGGCTGAGAGCTGGTAGAGGGAGAAAGCCTGTGGCCTGGGACTGAAGGAGTGCTCTGGGGGCCTTTCCAGAAGCCTGCCTGCCTGGGAGAAGCTGTGCAAGAGATTGGTTAGAGGCTCTGTTCTCATCCCAGCTCCTACACCCCGTAAGTCGCTCTGTGTGTCTTTGAGTGCTTCTTGCCTCCTCTCAGAGAGGCAACTTCCTCCTCTGCTTAAAAAAAAAAAGAATCTAGAGGGCTGAGTTGGGCAAACTCCAAAGTCCCGTCCAGCTCCAAGTTTATCTGTTTATCAAACAGCCTAATCTTTGCAAAAGCACTTGCAACGGCTACAGCCTGGAGACAGTCTTTGCAAAGTTTGCTGTCAGGCTTTGGGGGTTACACAAAGGGCAGAATAGCCCTGCCATCAAGATAAGAGAAGGCACGCTGTCCCAAGGGCTTTTNGTTTATCAAACAGCCTAATCTTTGCAAAAGCACTTGCAACGGCTACAGCCTGGAGACAGTCTTTGCAAAGTTTGCTGTCAGGCTTTGGGGGTTACACAAAGGGCAGAATAGCCCTGCCATCAAGATAAGAGAAGGCACGCTGTCCCAAGGGCTTTTCTCCCCGGCAGCAGCAGTTCACATGCACCTCTGCACACACTGATCTGAGCTCAGGGACTTGTCTGATTTAACCCTTATCACACTGACATTTGGCGGGGCTGATGTGGAAGCAGCTAGACGGTTAGACGCTGCCAATCTCATGTCTGCCATCCAGGCACTGCTATGGCGCTCAGCCCATTCTCTGCCTGAAAGAAACAAATTGGGTCTTAGTGACTTCCGAGTGGATGCCTCGGGATTCTGTGGTGTGAAAGCAAAAAAAAAAAGAAGAAGAAGAAGAAGAAATGCCTTTGATTTGGGGGAAGTCATTTACGCATTCCAGGCCTCAATTTCTTTAGCTCAAATATATTTGATTGTCTAAAGGATTCTTCTTATCCTTAACTGCTCTCAAAAACTGTCTGTAGATTTGATAATGCTGCCTTCTGATGGCATAACTTTTACGAAATCCCTTTTACAACATCCCCCATCATATTGTGCGATGACCTGACTTTTTTAGAGTTAGCTTAGAAAAAATAATAGTTTCACCCCTAAGTGCAAAACCGCCTTTCTATTCACTTTATCTCTGTTAAAGGCATCTTTGCATCCTGAGGCAAATGGTGATCACAGTAATCTCACTAAGGGGCCCTCTCTCCTCGGCACACAGAGATCTGAGAGCTCCTGGAGTTGTCTGATCTGACCCTGATTACCTCATTAAGTTTTAAACAGACTGTGTTCATGTAATTTCCCTCTAAAGATTCACAAAAATCTCTTGATATATTTTCTGAAGGATAGACGGGGCTGGGGCTGGGGAACGGGAATGATAAATCTGTAATCGCCTGCTAATTTATTTCCTCCATCCTGTGGTGTGGAGATAATCATTTGTGAGGGGGGGAGTTTTGTGCTTGGGGTAGCATGGTTGACTAACCAAGAAAAGTAAAGTCATAACATTTTTATTAAAAAGGCTGGAGGATGTAAGGTGGGTAGGAATTAGTTCTAGATCTTGAATTGCTCCTGTTTGGCTTGTTGACGTCTGCCTTCTGCAGAGCCAGCTGGGGCACCATTACTCCTCGGAAGTTTTTTTTTCCTTTTCCCCTGAAGCCTCCTTGGGGAGACCCCCATACCCGAGGAAGGCACTGGTCTTCCCACAGAACAGCAGGACTGACCTCCCTTCTCCATAGCTCCCTGCTCTCTGGGATTCCGAGCCTGGGATCTGGCCTGGAGGCTTTGGGGGACCCCATCTCCGCATCACCACCATGAAGTGGAGCTTCAGAGGGCAGGGGAGTCAGGTCCTGAACACACCTTCTATGCCCACCACCTATGACTCAGTGTGCCCCCAACAGTCACTGTCCAGTTTGAGGGGGGATCCTCCAACTCCCCCTCAGTGGCTGAGGCCCACAGAGGTGGAGTGGGAGGCTGAGCGCCGAGGCCACTGAGGGATTGTGGCAGCACCCAAGGAGCAGCCTTGAGTAATCTCATCCAGGAGTGCCGACATGCAGTTTCTGTTTGAAAGTGCTCGTGACAAATATTTAGTGAGGCCTTGGAAAAGCCCTGTGCTCGCGCCTTCCATCCCATAAAGAGAGGAAAGAAATGCGGCTCTGTCCTAAGGCAACCGAGGGCTGCTGGGGTGGGCACACACACTCGCCTAGCGCTCTGAGAGCTTATGACCCCTAGGTGTGGGTTCCTTCTCCGCTGGAGGGCTGGAGACTTGCCAGTGGCTGGGGATCCCCCAAGAGCAGGCAGTGAGGGCAGGGGTGGGATGGCAGAGGCCACCCTGAGGATATTGCAAAGCAGGTGACCACCCCTGCCCTGACTGCACACACACAGAATTCCAGTGGTGGCTGTCTGCTAGACCCAGGCCTTTACTTCAGCTAACCCACCACGGACCTTCAAGCAACAACTTATGGACACCAACTCTGCCCTTCTTGCTGGCCTCATTTCTCTTAAACCAAGACCAAATTCTGGGTCCTTTTGACTGCCTATTTCTTCTGCTTTGCACACCCCCTGCTGATCTGATTGTTGGCCTAGTATCTTCTATTCTCTCCCCACCAAACCCTACCCCCTCCATCACCCACACAAAACCAGCCCCTAGCCCCATAGCCCTCTCCAGCCCTCTCCCTCAGATACCCTGGGCGTCCCTGGTGACAGACAGTAAAGAATCTACCTGAAATGCAGGAGATGGGGCTTCACCCCTAGGTCCGATCCTGGGTCAGGAAATCCCCTGGAGAAGGGAATGGCAACCCACTCCAGTATTCTTGCCCAAAGAACCCATGGACAGAGAAGCCTGGTGGGGTTGCAAGAGTCAAACACGACTGAGTGACTAACACTTTCACTTTTCTCCCTAGTGGACAGTCTGGCCACGGCCCCAGGGGTTCAGGATACCATCCTGGCTTCATCTAGTCCTTACAACAGTCTCCTAATTGGTCTGGCCCTCTAGGTTCCCAGCAATAAAGAAGAGTTGATGACTAGGATTGTTTAGCCTAGAGAAGATTGAAGAGAGTGACCAGATAGCTGAAGTGCTTCTGTGTAAGCTGAGGGGATGTATCTGTTCTCCTAGGTCCCAGTGATCCAGGGAACTAGGGTTGAGGGCTGGCGGCATCAGGAGGCTGAGTTGGCCTCACAGTAGAAAGACTCCCTAGGAGAGCTCTCCAAACTGGAAAGGGCTGCCTCATACCTCAGCCTGACAGGCTCAGTGGATAATCAGCTGTTGGAGTGATTGGAGGCATTTTAAGAGCCCTTCCTGCCTCAGTGCATCCCAAACATAGGGGCTTAAACAATAGCGTTTTATTATTTCTCATAATTCTCTTGGTTGGTTGAACTCAGTTGAGCAGTTCTTGTGATGCTTCTGCTGTGAGTCCCTGAAATATCTGCAGTGACAGCTGAACTGGAATTGGAGGATCTATGAGGGCTCACTTGTGTGCTCTGAGCCTTGGTGCCAGCTGTCCATGGGGTCTCCTTGCTCAATGATCTCTTCTCATTGAATTTTTTTTTCAGTAGTTTTATTCACTTATTTATTTTTGGCTGTGCTGGGTCTTCTCTGCTGCACAGGCTTTTCTTTAGCTGTGGAGCACAGGCTTCTCATTATGGTGGCTTCTCCTGTTGTGGAGTACGAGCTCTAGGGCACACAAGTTTCAGTAGTTGAAAGGCTTTAGAGCACAAGCTCAATAGCAACGAGCTTATTTGTTCCATGGTGGGTGGGATCTTCCCAGATCAGGAATTGAACCCATGTCTCCTGCGTTGGCAGACAGATTCTTCACCACTGAGCCACTGGGGAAGCCTTCATTCAGTTACTTAGCCCAGGTTTCCTTGTATGGTTTGGGGAGTTTTGTGTGAGAACAGAAAATGCAAACCTTCAGTGGTATACAGCGAGTATTGCTTCTGCCACATTCTATTGGCCAAAACAAGGCCAGATTCAAGGGACGGGGGACTAGATCTCCACCATTTGATAGGAGAAGCCGCAAAGTATTTGTGATCTACCATAGTAGATACTTTAAATCTACCATACTTCTTGAATTGCCTCTGCTTCTGGGTATGCTGTGTGCTGTTATAAGATTCTATGGTCCTGGTAAGGACCCATGTGGTACATTTCTATACCTGTGGAGAAGGGTTTATGTGGACACTGCCTGTCTACCGCATCTATCCCCATTCTTCTTTTTTGGGGGGTGCCTGCTCCTTCTCCACACAGTCTCATGCTGTAGGGGAAACTGGTCTCTTTGTTGATAGGGCTGATCAGTCTAATGGATCATTGACTGGCCCAGGGATTCAGGCCACCAAGAATCTCATGGCATTATCTGCTCAGAGATTGGTTAGGAAAAGGCGTGTATAGGCATACCTCAGAGATATTGCAAGTTTGGTTCCAGATCGCTGCAATAAAGTGAGTACTGCAATAAAGCAAATCAAAGACAATTTTTGGTTTCTCGGTACATATGAAAGTCATGCCTTCCAGAGAGTTGATATGGGGTGGGAGGTGGAGGGGGGGTGGTTAAAGATTGGGAACTCATGTACACCTGAGATGGAAAAAAAAAAAAAGAAAGTCATGCTTATATTATACTGTGGTCTATTAAGTGTCTAAAAGAACTGTTAGTGTATAAGTCACTCGGTGTGTCTGACTCTTTGCAACTCCGTGGACTACAGCCCACCAAGCTTCTCCATCCGTGGGATTTTCCAGACAAGAATACTGGAGTGGGCTGTCATTTTCTTCTCCAGGGGATCTTCCTGACCCAGGGATCGAACCCGGGCCTCCTGCATTGCAGGCAAGCTCTTTACCATCTGAGCCACATATCTTAATTTTAAAATATCTTATTGTTAAAAATGTTAATTATTATCTGATAATACACAGTTGCCACAAATCTTCAGTGTATAAGGAAAACAAAATGAAAACAAAAACCAGTATCTGTGATGTTCAATAAAGGGAGATATGATAAATAAGACCTGCCTCTTATCAAATACAGGCCAAGGAGCCATATGGGAGGAAAGTTCTCTAAGGACTTCTAGGAAAGAATTTTCCTCGTGTTTAAGAAAACTACTGAAAAGGAAAATCTCTCTTCTGTTGTATATAGAAGTGAGACTTGGAACTGTTGCCATCTTGTTATCAAACTAAGGATGAAGCCATGGTAGGAAGGAGGGCAAAACCCAGGAACCACAGAGCAGAAGAACAGGAATCCTAGTCCCTCCAGCCTGATCCCTGGCCTCTAAGACTGGGCTTGCTTCAGATCAATGAGCCAATAACTTCTCTTTATTAGTTAAGTCAGTTTCAATGAGCTTTTCTGATACTTGCAGTTAGAAGTACCATAAATGACCTAGGGCCTGAAAATGTTAGATGACCAACCTAGCTACTCTATTTTTTTTTTTGGCCGCACCTTGCAACTTGCAGAATCTCAGTTCCCCAACCAGGGACTGAATCCACCCTCTGGCAGTGAAAGCCTGGAAACTTCAAGTTGCAGACTTTCACAGATGCAGACGTGAGTTTACATGTCCAGTCACATAAGTTAGTTCTATTTCAGGAGGCACTGTTAGCTTTTGAGACACAGGACCCCAAGTATAGAATGGTACACAAAGGTTGCAACAGCCTTTCATGCTACCATGTCGTTTATGATAGGAAGAAAAGAGCTACCACCCAGACATCACTTGGTCATTTTTTCAAGGTAGATAGAATTGAATCCAGCAAGGAACCAGAACCTTTGCCATCAGCATGAGGCATGAGTGAAACTGCAGCTTGCCATCCATCTCCTATTGCTGACGATCCTTCAGTATCATCCCATCTCTCATTGCCTATCCCTCCTCTAGTCAGTAACTCTTCTTACCTCTCACTGGGGGCCAGTCTAATACAGGCCGGCTGTTGTACTGTACTACTGTACTTTTTAAGGTACTGCACTAAAAGATTAAACATGTTTTCTTTACTTTTTCGTATATTATTGTGGAAAGTATTATAAACCTATTACAGTATAGTACTATATGGCTGATTGTGTTAGGTGGGTACCTAGGCTAACTTTGTTGGACTTAAAAACAAACTGGGCTTTCAAATGTGCTTTCAGAACAGAAGTCATATGTATGTAGAGGATTTACTATATTGGCTTTTAAAAGAGAATAATAACTAATGTAGTTTTTGTTTTGCTTTCTGAGAGAGTGGTGAAATAGAAGATTTATTATGTCAGAATGGAATGAGAAATACCTTTGAACATCATCTGCTCAACCAGCTTACTCAACAGATAAGGAACCTGAGATCGGGACACTTTAGTACAAATATGCCTCGAGTTTCCTGATGCTCTTCACTGTGTCCACAGCGTACACTCACACGCACTGGGGCAAGGGGACCACTGTGATAGGCGTACTGCAAGTGTGAACTTCAGAACAACCACCCTGGAAATCTGTTTGGCAGTTTCTTAAAAAATTAAACATCATTTACCCTATGGTCCACCAATTCCACTCCTAGATATTTACTCTGGAGGAATGAATTTACATGACTTCTAGAGAAAGTTTATAGCAGCTTAGATTCATAATTGCTAAAAAGTAGATACATCCCAGGTGTCCAAAAATGGGTAAATGGATAAACAACAAATTATGGTATTTGTGGTATATCCGTCCAATAAAATACTACTCAGAGAGAAAGGGAAAAAAGGAATTAACTACTGATGCATGCAACAGCTTGCATGAATTTCAAAAGCAGACTGAGTGAAGGCAGTCAGACACAAAAGAGAATACGTGGTACCCCATTTGTGTGACGTTCTAGAATAGCAGCTTCTATCTGTGGTGAGGGAAGTCAGCCTCATGCTTGACTGCTCCGTGCTGAGTATATGTGTGTGCAGGGATATTGACTAGGAAGGGACAAGGAGGATGTTTCTTGGGGGGATAGAAATGTTCTGTGTCTTGATCAGAGTCTGGGACCCGTGACTGTGTTCGTTTGTCAAATCCAATTAAGCACTTAAGATCTTAGTCTTTGACTGCTTGTAAATTATGCCATGAAGCATTCTTAAAAAACGAATTTCTAGGCACAGACTGGAAGGTACAATATTAACACTCAATCTAGTTAAGAAGAAGGTGAATGAGCCGAGGATGGTCAGGCTACTGGAATGAGTCTGCCATGGTGTATCCTGGAATCCGGAGCTTGGGAAAGTGCTGTCTGTTCCCGCTGTGCTGATGGCGGGCCAGCCAGCTTCCTGTGTAGGCTGCCAGCCCCCAGCTGTCAGGCTGGGCCCAACCTCAGCTGCTGTAATAGCAGGTTGGGAGGGCCATTTCCTCCCAGCCCTGTGGCCACATCACAGGGACCAGCCATACTCCACCCCCCGGCCTGCTTCCCCAACTACTGACTGTGCTCACGAAAGAACCTGCCTTTTCCTCGCTCTCACATACCCTCCTGGAGCCCTCCTTGCTCTCAGGCAGCACTTGCCATCACTCAAGCTTCACGGGTGATAAACGCTGGCTTTCTGACATTCCCAGACTGCTCTACTGGATCATTGCAGCCAGGCTTTCTTCTTCTTTTTTTAAATTACCATTTGTGTTTTCTTCATATTTCCTGCCAGATTGTCAAATCGGGGTCTCTCCAGATGCCAACATCTGGTATTAAATTGCACATCTGGGTAATCTTCCAAAACAATGTTTTTTAAGAGTCAGGGAACTTCTTTTATTCACATTCTTCATCTGTTTGAATCGTATCATGTTCTCACACTGATTTCTCCACTAAGATATATCTTTCAGGAGGTCAAAACTGGTCCGTTTAAGACAGGCCTAATGCTGGCATTAGCCTCCAGGTTGCTTAGAGGATATGTGATCTGTTGCTTTCTTTTTTTTTCCCCTTGTGGTTCCCTTCTCCTTTTCTATTTTAAAAAATTAATAAATCACAAACAAACCTTTCATAGAATAAGCATGAAATGAATTCAGCTTTTCCTTTATTCCAATGTTTATATTTTTAATGTAAAATGAAATCTCTAAGAAGCCAGACATATGGTACCCAGACGAAGTCTGCTTGTCTGAATTTAGGGCTGGAGGTGCTTTTAGAATGGTGCGGCAGCATGCAGTGCGTGTTCCCCAGCTGGGAGTGTGTGCCTGGGGTGGGGAGGATCCACAGCTTGCTTCCTTGTGCTTTTCCTATCGCTGTAGAGATGTGCCTTCCTCCTCGGTAGGATCAGGAAATGAGGATGCCCAGGTAGGTGCACAGCTAGCTGGGGGTGTAAGTGTCAGTACCTGCCCGAGAGATGGAGACACTCTCCCAGTCCCAGTGTTGCTACTCACTCAGAGGGAAGTCTATTCCCCTCTCTTGGCTTCCATCCACTTGAGCCTTGGCATGGATCCATTAGTTTCGATCTCAATGTGTTTCTTTGGGCCGGTTCAAGGGGATGGAGGGTTGGTGGGGGAAATGGAAGAAATGCCCTCGGGAGTGGGCTCCTGGCCACTTCCTGCTGCTCCTACAATCAGAGCCAGTTCACTTTGTTCTGTTTGATATCTTGGGCTTCCATGTAAACCCAGGCAAAACAACAACAAAACAAGCCCTTTTTGGTCCATGTCTAGCCCTAAGGCTGATATGTGAGGATTCATGTTTCCTTCCTGGAGCTGAGCCATGGGGGACAACCTTTCTGATGCTCAGAGCCCGTGACCACCATGCAGGAGATGTACAGGCACAGAGTGACCCTGTGAGCTGCGCTAATCCAGCATGTACACTCTCTGGGAAGTACCCCTTCCCTCCCTCTTCTCTTCCTTCTGCCCTTCCTTTTGTCCCTCCTCCCTTCCCTTCTTTCTCCCAGAGCACTTCCTGGGGTTTGGCCTGCATGATCCAGATCTTTTAGTGGCAGTAAATTCTTTTCACACTTTGAGCTCTTTCCAAGTGAATTTGGAGGTGAGGGTTCCCAGCCTCCTGTCTAGACACCATTTCAGTGTGCAGATGGAGTCAGGCCTGACTGGGATTCTCTCACGAGCCGACCTGGGCCCATCTGTGGTTTCATCAGTCTATAAGGAGCCAAGTTCGACTGCCCACCGGAGGGCTTTCAAGCAGCCAGCTGTTCTGAACTGCCTTCTGCCAGGAATGTGAAGTGCTGAACCAGCAAAAATTAGGTGCTGTGAGAAGAGACTGGGAATAACGTGAACTTAAAAACGCATCACAGTCCTACCACAAAACAAACGTGGAACAAAAGGTTAATTCCACGGATAAACAGCTCTCGGTGGTACTTGGCTGAGCAGCTGGGTCCCATTTCATGATGCCATTCTGCCAGATGTTCCCTTCTATTAATACATTCTGCTAAAGCCAAGATGAAACACAGAACTGGAAGGCTGAGAGCGTTGCTGGCAACACCATGTGGCAACATGCAGGAACAGAGAAAGCTCTGAGAGTGTCCTACGGGGGTGCTGCTTGTTTCCAGAAAGACCCAGGGCCATGAGGGGGGCCCCCATGTATGCTATTTGTGCCCCGTGAGACAGTGACTGGCCTGGGGCATCATTTAACAGAAATGAATAAGAGAAGAGGGAGGCTCACCTGACTTTCCACCCTTACATGTATTGACGAAACTTAAGAGAGAGGTGAAGATCACTCTCTGAGTCCCTCAGTCTGGGGATCTCAGACTGTCTCTTACAATGCTTCCCTTTGTATACGAAGCTCCCGGATCAATCACTCACTCACTCACTCTGTGACTGTGGGTCTCCCTTAGGTTGGGCACTAATCGCATCCTATTTTATTTAGTGGCATGGCCCCCTGTGTTTCCTGAGGGCAAGATCAAGATGAATTCATCTTTGTAGATTCTGTAAGTTATTAAAGATATGTTCCTGTGATGAGTCATAGTCAGAAGGCTTGGTTTTAGTTTCCTGGCTCCCTGTCTGAGAGACATAGCTCCTGTCTGGTCCTATTTGAACAATGGATGGTGAGGGTGTGAGCCTGGGCGCTCTGCACTCTGCAGGCAGAAAGAACAAAGCCGCTGCTGCTCTAGAGGTGTTCTCCATCATGTTGAAAACTGTGTCCAATCTCATTGTCCGCAGCAGCAGGTAGCTGTGAAAGGCGGTCGAGGCCCCCATTGTGATTGCTTTGGCTGCAGGTGAAAGGTCGCTTCGCAGGCAAGGCTCTGACCCTTAACTTTTTTGTTGTGTCACAAGGTAAATTAATCAGATTTATGGCATTAAGCTCTGCCAATATCTTTATCCTCTCAGCTCTTTTTCTCTAGCAAAACTTTCTCTCCTAGGGAAAAAAAAAATTCTTTTTTTCCCCCTGTGGAAGGGGGAAAAATGCTTTTTGTTTCTCTCTCAGTTTCTCTAAATAGTGCACATGGTTGGACACATATGGATAAGGCATGGAAAACAACAGCGCATTCCCTTCCTCCCTGGAATAGCTGAAGAAGCCTTCCTGTAAGCAAACTTCTCTGGCTCTTAATCTAATGCCCCAGAGCATGAGGACAATGAAAAGGCAGGTTTTACTGGTGGTGATAGGCTTCAGTCCTTTTCTTTGACCAGAGCAACTCAGGAAAAGTCCATTAATGAGATGTCACCAGGGAAGATGTGGGTGTATGTTTCATCTGGACCTGGCCCAAGGGCAGTCTGGGAACCAGAGCAGTATTTCCGAGGGGCAAGCAGGTTGGAAGCAAAGGAACAGAGACTTGCCTGGTCCCCAAGCCTGAGGTTGGAAACCGCCTCCCAGCAGGACCGGGAGGGAGGCTGTGGAGGCTGCAGGTGCTTTTTAGGCAGCCTTGCAGGAGAGCGCCAATTTCCTGCTGCTAGAAATTTGTCTGCAAATTTTTTCTCATTCAGAAGTGACGGGGTCCAGGAGACACTGGCTAGATATGATAACTTGATCAAGGCTTGCAAGGGCAACCCAGATGCCTGGGAACTGGCTGGAAGAGCATGTGTGCCCCTCTAACCTTTCACCAGGGGGAACTGATGGGTTGCAGCTGTCAGGTTTCATCCCCCTAAGCTTGAAAGGGTCAATGTTTTAGACTCAGAGCCCTCGAAATAGTGTCTTTGCAGAAAAAAGAGAAGTTGAGTGATAAAGGATCATTTCCTCACATGAATTAGCAACATAAAATAAGGATTGGGTCCTATTGACTCAGCTAGCATTTCCTGGGCACCTACTTTGTGCTAAGCCCCATTTTAGACAGTGGATATAGCAGGGAATGCCTCAAGGAAAGTTCCTGCTTTCATGAAACTTACAGCCTCTTTGGGAGAGACTGACAGTAAATAATCATGATTTTCCCATTTGTCAAGGGTTTAAAATGCTATAAAGAACAATCAACCAGGATCAAAGGATAAAGTAGGATGATGGGGGTGGGAAGGGGAGTGATTCTGGATAGATACAGTGGATAGGAACATTCTTTCTGATAATATGAAGTGACCTGAATAATTGGAGAGCAAAGCCTATTGATAACTGGAGCCAGGCCTTCCTGAAAGAGGATTAGCACCTGTAAGGCCCCTGGGGTGTGAGTATGTTTCATGTGTTCAAGGAATATTCTTTTACAGTTATATTTTACTTATGAGTGCAAAAACAAAGTCACTTAATGATGATAATAGCAGTGCTACCACTTTTGTCACAGAGTTGTTATGAGGATTAAATGAAATGATGCTTATTACACATTGCATAGTGTCTTTGCATAGCAAGAGTTTAATAAATGTTAATTGCCTTTATAATTATATTTAGTGTTTGCTAAGGATTTGACAGTTACAATAATGAAGGATATGATTAAATCAATAAATAAATGAAGGATGTGAAGTCCACAGAAGGGAAATGATTATCCCAAGTTTATACTGCAGGTCAGTGGCAACTGGAAGCAGCCTGGGTCTCTAAGNAATGTTAATTGCCTTTATAATTATATTTAGTGTTTGCTAAGGATTTGACAGTTACAATAATGAAGGATATGATTAAATCAATAAATAAATGAAGGATGTGAAGTCCACAGAAGGGAAATGATTATCCCAAGTTTATACTGCAGGTCAGTGGCAACTGGAAGCAGCCTGGGTCTCTAAGGTTGGTGTACAGAGTCACCCAGGAGACCTGCTGATCTGAATGGGACTTTACCTGAGTGGGAATACACTTATATTGTATTAAGCCACTGAGATTTGGGTATTATTTGTTATGGCAGCTAACTTTACTTAACCTGACTAATACAAAGGATCATGAAAAGGGCAAAATGACTGAGACTGTGCCCCTCAAATATCAGAGCTCTCAGCTTTTGGAGGAGAAACTGTGTTACCCTGAGAAGGTAGTAGAAGAAGAAACTGTGAAGTTTTGCTTCTTGGGGCTCATTTAGACCTGGCTCTGCACAGGTCATTTTGATTTTTCGTCACTGGACATGACTCTTCTTAAGCTGCATCATTTATAACAGAGGACCTTACATGCTGCTGAATGTTATCACTTTGAAAACAAAAGGATACTCTTCGAGGGGGGTAGCAACTAGAGGAAAGACAAAGTGAAGAATGAGTAAATACAACATCATCACATATAATGTTCTCCATCGCACCTCCAGAATTTTCACTGGTCACCAGGGCCTCTCCCCAATCCCAGCCCCTGTACCTTAGTTACACTGGACCCTGAACATGCCTGGATTTTTTTTCAGTATCATTTTGCTCCTAGCAGTCCCTCTGCCTGAGACATGTCCATCTACTTCTTTGACAAAACCCTATCTATCCTTCAAAGCCTTGTCTGAATATCACTTCCTCCAGGAAGGCTTCTCTGTTCCTTAGTGAAAATTCAGCATTTCATGCCCTGCACTCCCACAGAAGATCCATGTTGACTAGTGGACACGTTTTGCCTTTTGCTCCACTTGTCTTTGTATACACCTGGTTCCCATGTGTGACATCATGCTTCCCAAGGCCAGGTGCTGGGCCTCATTGCTCCCCAAACAGACCAGAGGCAGGATTCCATTTGGAAAGAGATGAAATAAAACAATATTTCCTATTTTTTTTTTTAAGATAATTTAAAATGGCAGGAGAAGCATGCTGAGAAAATCCTCTTTGGAAATTATTGGTATTACCTCTTACAAACATTTTCACCGTCATATACATACATCTTCCATTGGGCCCCTCAATTCCATGGGCAGACGGAGAGCGATGGTGTATTTTGCTGTTGTCTTTATGTTGATGTTCAAACTCCTCTTCTCTGCTCACCCCCATCAATTATTGAATGCTTAAAAAAAACCCTACCCCAGCAGATGTGTGCGAGCTGTTTGATCTTGAGACTGAATAGGAACGAAAGTATTCGAGACTCAGATTATGGTGCAGAAGAGAAAAAAAAATCTTAACAGGAGCTCTGTGAAGGAGAAAGTTTAGCTTTGATCTTACTATTGAATTTTGCTAGTGGGGGTGTGTGTTTATATCTATTCCTATTTATCTTTTTAGCTCCAAAATTCTGCTGCTATGTCTGCCTTTTGTAACACTACAGAAAGGAGTTTTGTCTGGTTCTGTGCAATGCGATTTAAGTCATTTAAGGTAAGAATTTAATTTCTCTGGGAAATAAGGAGAGGACTGTAGCTTAATTTATGGATATCTTTTCCTTTAAAGGATTCGAAAATAATTGGGGCCACTTTATCTGAAACCAAATGGAAAAGAGGCCTATTAAAAAGTAGAGAGGCTGTGCTTCCAGACGACGAGGTCTGACTTTTTCGTTTAATTCCTAATTTGCACATCTTCCTCACTAAAGACGGTCCAGACCTTAGAAAGCAATCTGACCTTGGTAATCTAGAAGGAGGGAATTAAAGTACATTTGTTAATAGTTAAATTCTACTTTGTAGAAGTTTCCCGTGAACAAGATCTCTCCTTTTTAAAAATTGGATAACTTAAAAAGGTAATATAACTTGAGAAATTAAAAATAACTTCTTAATGAAGGATAGTTGAGTTACAGTGTTTCAGGTGTGCTGCAAAGTAATTCAGTTTTGCGTAAATATACATAAAGAATTACTTCTTTTCCAGGTTCTTTTCCATTACAGGTTATCATAAGACATAGAANTTTAAAGGATTCGAAAATAATTGGGGCCACTTTATCTGAAACCAAATGGAAAAGAGGCCTATTAAAAAGTAGAGAGGCTGTGCTTCCAGACGACGAGGTCTGACTTTTTCGTTTAATTCCTAATTTGCACATCTTCCTCACTAAAGACGGTCCAGACCTTAGAAAGCAATCTGACCTTGGTAATCTAGAAGGAGGGAATTAAAGTACATTTGTTAATAGTTAAATTCTACTTTGTAGAAGTTTCCCGTGAACAAGATCTCTCCTTTTTAAAAATTGGATAACTTAAAAAGGTAATATAACTTGAGAAATTAAAAATAACTTCTTAATGAAGGATAGTTGAGTTACAGTGTTTCAGGTGTGCTGCAAAGTAATTCAGTTTTGCGTAAATATACATAAAGAATTACTTCTTTTCCAGGTTCTTTTCCATTACAGGTTATCATAAGACATAGAATATAGTTACCTGTGCTATACAATAGGTCCTTGTAACTTGAATAACTTTAAAAGACACCTTCTCTGATATGCTGATAATTTAGTATCAGGACACTGGAGTGACACAAGAATGTTAGTTGTTCGTGCAACTTGTAGAATTGTGGATTTTTAATGCATTGTGGTATGAAATGGAGGCCATCCAATCTCACTATTGATTTTTTCCTCTTGATTTGAGGACTGCCGAAATGCTTATTATAGCCTTCCTGTCCTTGCATGCGTTCTTCAGTCTACGTATTCATTCATTTCGTCAATATTTATTGAACCTACTACGTGCCAGACACATTGCTCACACACATCTAATCTGCGGCAGGCATTGAGAAAGCAGATGGTTATTTGCATCTCAAAGCATAAACCAGCAAGAGTTCCTAAATTAGGTACACAGACTCCTCCTAGACAGCTATTCTCAGAATTTGTTTTTACTTAGTTTGCCTAGGTGTTTATTCAGTGTGAGCCAAATATAAAGCACCATGCTAAGCACTGGCATGAACAGGGAGCTGGATCATAGACAGACTGTCTTTTCTAAGTGACTTGGGGGTTGGTGAGGGACACACAGAAGTATCATCAGGAAATGAATAGGTGTGAGAGGATGGAGTGGGGGCAAACTCTCAGAGAAAGGAGATCCTTAGGGCCTGGGGCTAAGGTTGGAACTTGCGAGCTTCTAAATATCAAGTTGGAATGTCAGCATTCTGGTGTGGAAGGAGATCCACGGGCTGTGAAAGGCACTAGGGAACCCTTCTTGGCCAGTCCAAGATGGGAGCTCACACTCTGAGAACACCTTTTGCCTGCAGGAGCTTCAATACTTTGGCCACCTGATGTGAAGAGCTGATTCATTGGAAAAGACCCTGACACTGGGAAAGACTGAGGGCAGGAGGAGAAGGGGGTGACAGAGGCTGAGATGGTTGGATGGCATCACGGACTCAATGGACATAAGTCTGAGCAAACTCCGGGAGATGATGAAGGACAGGGAAGGCTGGCATGCTGCAGTCCAAGGGGTCACAAAGAGTCAGACACAACTTAGCAACTGAACAATAGTAAAGCCTGTAAAATGGTGGGATGTAGTTCACAATGTTTTGAAGACTCCAGAGTATCAATTCCCAGTTAAATGAAGGTGCCACTAGAAGAAAATCTGATAACCACCACCTCCCACCTCCACACACACATCCAAAAAAGACTTTCTAAAGACTTGTGTGGTTGAGATAATCAGGAGCGTGCCACTTAAACTCTTATTTGTGAAACAGAGGTCTCAGGGTTGTTTTGTGGATTAAGTAAGATGGTGTCAAGTGTTTGGCATTATGCCTGTCAGCTGTGCATGTGTGCTAGGTCACTTCAGTTGTGTCCGACTATTTGCGACCCTATGGACTGTAGCCTGCCAGGCTCCTCTGTCCATGGGATTTTCCAGGCAAGAATACTGGAGTGGGTTGCCATGCCCTCCTCCAGGGGATCTTCCCAACCCAGGGATCAAATCCAGGTCTCCCATATTTCAGGCAGCTTCTTTATCATTGGAGCCACCAGGGAAGCCCAAGAATACTGGAATGAATAATCTATCCCTTCTCCATGAGAACTTCCCAACTTAGGTATCAAACCCTAGTCTCCTGCATGACAGGTGGACTCTTTACCAGCTAAGCTACCAGGGAAGTCCATGCCTGTCAGGTAGTAGATGATTATTAACTACCAGTAATTTTTCCACTTCTTACATATATTTCTGATGCCTTTCATTCAGAGAAGGCGATGGCACTCCACTCCAGTACTCTTGCCTGGAAAATCCCATGGACGGAGGAGTCTGATGGGCTGCAGTCCATTGGGGCGCTATGAGTCGGACACGACTGAGCGACTTCACTTTCACTTTTCACCTTCATGCTTTGGAGAAGGAAATGGCAACCCACTCCAGTGTTCTTGCCTGGAGAATCCCAGGAACGGGGGAGCCTGCTGGGCTGCCATCTATGGGGTCGCACAGAGTCAGACACGACTGAAGCGACTTAGCAGCAGCAGCAGCAGAGCCTTTCATTGGGTTTCAATAGGTGCATATAGCTTTTATCTTATGACAAAGTTGTTTCCTAATTTTCTCTGTGTTTTTTTTTTAAATCTTTTAAAGATTATTTATATTTTTATTTGTTTATTTTAATAAAGGTACACTTGATCGATGTTTCTTTTTAACCATATCAAGATCTGTAAGTCCTTCCACACTGGTGATGTCAGGGGTGGTCCCTTTGATAAGAATGCCTCTGTCACACTGCATATACCCATAGGCCCAATGTAGCTAACAGGTCCCCTCTGTGCCCCCTGGCCACCGCACCCCACCACCACACTGTGGTCCTGAGGGTGTGATGCCCTCTGTTACCGGGCACTCCAATTACAGGCGTGTGTTGGAGAGGCCTGCATGCCCATCAGGGCCTGTATTGGGAAGGAGTGCCTTCACTGGGTGGGTCTCTCACAGACACCTCTTTGAACCTGTGTCTCCCTGTCTGCCTCCCTCCCTTGCTCGTGGGAGCACACAGCTCCTCTGCCCCTCCCAGCCTCCCGGAGCTGGGCTTCTTGAAGTCATTACCTAAGGTCATTCTCTTTGGCCTTTACAACTACACCTAATCGAACTGTGGTCTCCACTGTTTTTCTGAGCGTTTGAACTCCCCTAGTCTCTCTAAGAAAATGTTCGCATTTCCTTTCATCTCTCTCAAGAGTTACACATCTGGATTTCTCCTGCTTGTGTCCACCAGTCAAAGCCAGCCAGCCAGCCTGGAGGGGTAGGGCACATCTCCCGCTTTGCCTGTTGGCTCCATCCACTCACACCTGGGAACTGCACCTCGTTCTGCTTTGAGAAGCCATCGGGCACCCACTGTAGGCAGTGTTGCAGGGGCTCTGGGAACCATCAATCAAGGAGGCCTGCCTTCATTGGCCAGGTCTTGGCATGTGACTATACCTTAACCAATCAGGTTCTCTCTTGCAAATTTTCATCTTGGATGGTCAGGTGCAGCTCTGGAAAGCCCCTGAAGACCTAATCCCATCAGCAAACAGCTCCTTGTCCGACCATCCATTAGTTCCTGTTCCCTAGGGCCTTCCTGGTGTCCTGACCATTCTGAGATTGATTCTTCTGATTCTGTAAATGGTCCATCCCTTCTACTAAGTTCGTTTTGTGATTGAGAGATTTCATCTCTTTTTCTTACAGTCAAAGAATTCTGATAGAGTAGGTCAGTCCAAATAGCTACATTTCTAAAGTTCGGTTTATGTGATTAATCTTGGCTGACCCACAGTGAAACCTAAACATCTTTTCTATTTTGAAACAAAGGCTTTGGGAACTGTGTTTCAGAGTGAACTTCTTGTTCTCTTGAATAAAAATTGACTTAATCTCATGGTAAAATGTAGCTACAGGTGATGCAGACGAGCATAAGAGAGGCTGATACATCTAAACTGTGTCTTAAACGAGTGCTTTGCAAACATTTTTGTGCATAAGAATAAGAAAATGTCAGTGGAACAGCATGTTCCATTATCAGCACACTAAACCACAGGATTAACAATTTTCTAGCAAAAGCAATTACATTTATTAATGTCCCTCATGGAACTGTGGTCTAAAAAAATAAACTTAACCATTAAAAAAAAAGAATCATCTGGAGATTTTGTTTAAAATGTAAATTCTTGGGAACCACTCTGGGGGTTCTTATTCAGCAGATCTGGGGGAGGGGGACCCTGAAATTGGAATTTTGAATAAGTTCTTAGGTGGTGCTGAGACTGCTGATCTAAGGACTACATTTGGAGTAGCAAATCCTTAAATAATACCTTTTCCCCAAGCAAGAGAGACTTTGTAGGGCAGGAAGAACGTCACTGGCTTGTTAAAATTAAAAGACCAGAGAAATTAGAATTGCCTTTGCAGGGGAACTTTAGAGATGTCTGCAACCTCACTGACAAGCTTTGTTCATCGAGCCCTGAGCAGGATGAGATGATGGCTGGGTCAGATGGTGTGTTCAAGGGCAGGGTGTCTTCATGAGTCAGCCTGGCACCACACCCACCCCCACCCCCTAGAGCTTCACAAGCTGCTGGGCAGAATGTCTAAGGCTACTTTAGTGGAAAGTTTAAAAAAAAAAAAAAAAAACAAGTAATAGCACAGGATCAGAGGAGATGCAAGACTGCCCCCTGGGACTATGGAGCAGTGACCACAGCTAGAGTTTTGTGACCTAGAGCTGAGCCCGCTCCTCACTGTGTCCTCTCGGGACCTCGTTCCCACCTCCAGCACCATCCTCACCTTTTTCCCACACCTAGCTTTGAGCTTACCTCTGTCCAGATGCCTTCCCTTCTGTCTTTATTCTGCATCATCCCAACAGCTACATACTGATCTTTGAAAACTTGTAAAATACAGTTTTGATCCTACTAACAGTCACTCTGTCTCTGTCCCTTATTGCACTCCTGCAGCATTTTTTTTTTTTTTCCTATCTCATTTAACCCTTGCAACAACTTTATGAAGTGGCACTAGTGGTAAAGAACCTGCCTGTCAATTCAGGAGACTCAAGAGTCGCAGGTTCAATCCCTGGGTCAGTAAGATCCCCTGGAGGAGGGCATAGCGACCCATTCCAGTATTCTTGCCTGGAGAATCCCCATGGACCAGCCTGGCAGGTCCAAGAGTTGGACATGGCTGAAGCGACTTAGCACACAGCACACACATTATTACTCCAGTGTATAGGTAAGAAAACATAGTCTAAGAAATAGTTTGCTGTAAATAAACAACTTAAGAAAAGTTAGAGGCAGAATTTGAAGCCTATTCCGTGTGACTCCAAAACCTAAGCCACCCTGCCATTCAACCTCAGTTCTGTGTGAGTGAATGCCTTCTAGTACATGTCATAGTATTTGCTCCCCCTGCCCAAAGGAAAGCTCACTTAGGCAGGTTCTGCGTGCTTTGGGAGAATATGTTAGTGGTTCTCTTCCAGGCTCACATTTTATGGCGTGCTTGGAGCTGCATTTCTTTTCAGAGTAATCATTCAAGAGATATTATTTACCACTGACGTGTTGTTCACTGACATTTCTGAACATCGGCAGGGGGAGGCACATTGCTGGAAGCAGGAAGCATTTTTTCCTACTTACCAATCAGCTGTGTTTTCCATTCATATCTGTGAAACAGATTAAAAATCTGACTCCCAAGAGGAATAAAGAGCTCATTATTCATCCTCAGCTATTAAAAGTCTGTTTTGTGCAGAGCATGAGATTGGCTCTAAAGTGAGCCACAGAGGACCCTGATTTGGGAGGCTGTGGGCCCAGGGTGTGCTAGATGTAGAGATGGGGGAAGCAAGGCCAACAAGGGAGAGCAGGCAGAAAGCAGGAGGAAGCTGGGCCAGAGAAAGTATCATGATGGTGGCACCAGTCCTTGGACTGGTCTTCATGCTGGGTGTAAAAGTCCATGGTAAACACAGCTGCCCACCTGGGAGAGATTTACTGCAGTTGGGCCTGGGTGGTAAAGGAGCTGCAAGTGGGTGAGTGTCGGCTCCGCTAATACAGGTGCTTGGTTCATTTAGCGCAGGAGTTCAGGCTGAGAAGGCATGGGCACATTCACTCATTCATTCTTTCATTCATTGGTGCAGTCAACAAATATTTATTGAGTATAGAACTTGCACTGAGAATGCAGCCATGGAAACTGGAGCAGAGGCAGGTGTTAAATACTAATGGCTCCCTGCAGTGATCAATGCTATGACAAAGATGAACACAGTATTACAAGAGGGCTCCAGCTCTGTGGTTGGGCAGGGTGTCAGTACCCTGAGCCAAAGGTCAGGAGTTCAAGACCAGGCTGTAAGTACAACATCCTCTGTGCCAGCGGTTCATCTGGCTCAGATGAGACAAGAGCTTTTTGGAGGTTCAAACCCTGCTTGTCCCTTGAGGAACAAATCATCTAATTGTAGAGACAGACCCTGTGCCCTTGCTAAGAAAGAATGTGGTGTGTTGAGTGAGAACTAGATTTAGAACCAGAAGAACTTCTGTCTAGTCCCAGCCATTCCTTGTTCCTATAGCGAGGCTTTGAGCAAACTGCTTAAGTTTTAAGAGATTTGAACTCTTCAAGCCTCAGTTTACTCATTTGTAAATGGAAGAAACATTTACTGCTCTGTCTGCTTTGCAAGATTCATGAGTGAAGATGTGAAAGGGTTTGGTAAAAGCAGCAGATCTTGATGAGCAGACAGACAGACAGACACACATACCCTGAGCTTACTGAGCCCAGGATGTTTAAGGCCAAGTTCAGAGCTGGGTGCTCACGCAGCACTGAAAGGGCTGGGTCTGGAAACATGGCCGTGAGCAGTCTTCAGAGGGATGAGTGTGGTATGGGGAAGAAGGAAGTGGCCTGACGCGGACATTCCACGTGGGCGGCATGTATGAAGGTCGGTCAGTCAGGAGTCCCGAGCGGACTGCCAGAGAGAGGTTTGGCAGGAGTCAAGAGCCTCAGCGGTGGGTACTGAGGCATGAGCAGAGCTGTATAGGTTGAAGGAACTAGCTGGTGAGGACTCTTGAAGCACATAATCATCTCCTTACTTTATTTATGGTCCCAGTTTAGTTAAATCTCATTTAAAACATTAAGATAAATCATTTTTGTGATTTAAATAAATCATAGATTTTCTTTTTTCTCATAGAGATTTAATTCTATCACAAAGAAGGGAGCCTGACTTTTCTACATGTAAGATGTAAAGAGATCAGATGGGGTCGGGAATATGGGCCACTCTTTTTTTTTTTTTTTTTTTTCTTTATTTTTTGGGCCACTCTTTGAAGAAAGGTTTCCCTCGTGGCTGAGATGGTAAAAGCGTCTGTCTGCAATGCAGGAGCCCTGGGTTTGGTCCCTGGTCAGGAAGATCCCTGGAGAAGGCAATGGCACCCCACTCCAGTACTCTTGCCTGGAAAATCCCATGGACAGAGGAGCCTGATAGGCTACAGTCCATGGGGTCACAAAGAGTCGGACAAGACTGAGCGACTTCACTTCACTTTGAAGAAAACCAAAGTTAGAATCCCTACCTTAAACTGTGTAAAAAATGAGTCTTAGATGAATTAAAGTCTTACATGGGAATGGTAGCATGATAAAACTGTAAAAGATCCACAGAAGGAAAGGTGAGGGAATACATTTGTGACCTTGGGGTGGAGCAAGACTCTTAAAGAAGGATCCAGAAGTGCAAACATATTAGTGATGGATTTGGCTACAACAATGTTAAATTTCTGTGTTCAACAAAGGATGCATTAGATAAAGATTTAAGAAGGGCAACAGGTGAAGGGAAAATGTTTGCAGTGCCTTAAACTAATGGAAGTCAATAGGACAAGCAAGGAACTCCTGTAGATCAGAAAGAAAAAGATGGGAAATCCAGTGGAAAAATGATCAAAGCCTATGTGGGAGCAAGTCCCAGCGGGGAAAAATTTTACATTAATAAGTATACAAAAAGTAAAATTACAAAATCGTATGTATACTCACAAAATTTGCAAACACTAGAATATCAGATCATAAATACTGGTAAAGATGTGAATAAATAGGCACCCACAAGCAGTGCAAATACACATTTCAGATAGCAAATTTCAGGAACAAATATAATACAATGGTATAATACAATGGAATATTATTCAAACTTAAAAAGGGAGAAATGAAATTCTGACACCTGTTAAACCATGGGTGAACTCAAAGACTATATGCTAAGTGGAATAAGGCAAACACCAAAGGACAAATATAGTTTAATTTCAGTTGTATGAGGTACTTAGAGCAGTCAAATTCATAGAGACTGAAAGTACAGTTTGTGGTTGCTGGACCTGGTGGGAGGAGGGGGAATACAGTTAGCGTTTAATGGGGAGTTTCAGGTGGAGAAGATGAAAGAATTCTGGAGATGGATGGTGGTGATGGCTGCACAACAAGTGTGAATGTACTTAATGCCATTGAACTGTACACATAGAAATGGTTAAAATGGTAACTTTTATGTTATGTATATTTTACCACAATAAAAACTATTTTTAGGATGTTAGAGTCCCTTGGACTGCAAGGTGATCCAACCAGTCCATCCTAAAAGAAATCAGTCCTGAGTATTCATTGGAAGGACTGATGTTGAAGCTGAAATTCCAATACTTTGGCCACCTGATGCAAAGAACTGACTCATTTGAAAAGATGCTGATGCTAGGAAAAATTGAAGGTGGGAGGAGAAGGGGACGACAGAGGATGAGGTGGTTGGATGGCATCACCAACTCAATGTGGACATGAGTTTGAGTAAGCTCTAGGAGTTGGTGATGGACAGGGAGTCCTGGCATGCTGCAGTCCATGGGCTTGCAAAGAGTTGGACATGGCTGAGTGACTCAGCTGAACTGAACTGAACTGAAGACACTTGTCTGGAATTTTCAGATCATATGATGCAATGTGAAAGACTCTTCCCAACTTGCTATGCTTAGGAACCACTACCACACCTTCCCATGGCATGTTGTCTCTGTGACTTCTTTCCAAGGGTCCTCACATACCTAGGGGATATCTTGCAGGTCTCTATGTATGGATGTGAGAGCAGGACCATAAAGAAGGCTGAGCACTATAGAACTGATGCTATTGAACTGTGGTGCTGGAGAAGACTCCTAAGAGCCCCTTAGACTTCAAGGAGATCAAACCAGTCAATGCTAAAGGAAATCAGTCCTGAATATTCATTGGAAGGACTGATGCTGAAGCTGAAGCTCCAATACTTGGGCCACTTAATGTGAAGAGCCGACTCATTGGAAAAGACCCTCAGGCAGGGAAAGCTTGAAGGTAAAAGGAGAAGAGGATCAGAGGATGAGATGGTTAGATAGTGTTACTGACTCAATGGACATGAATTTGAGCAAACTCTGGGAGATAGTGAAGGCCTGGAATGCTACAGTCCATGGGGTTGCAGAGTTGGAGGTGACTTAGCAACTGAACAACAACAAAGACTCACTTAGGCTTTGTCCATTCACAGTAGTGAGTCTCAGTCCCAGCTATCCTTTGGGAGCTTTGAAAAATGCTGATGCATGGGCCCCACTCTTCCAGTATCTAATTCACTTGGTGTGGCCATGGGGCCTCATCTCTGCATTTAGTAAGAGATAGGTTATTTAAGTTATTCGAGTGTGTAGGCAGAGTTGGGAACCACACATAAAGAACTCTATTTTGACAAAGAAGTAGGATGTTTTCTGGATATTATAGTTGAGTTACTCAGACTCATTTGAAAAGACCCTGATGCCTGGAAAGATTGAAGCAGGAGGAGAAGGGGACAACAGAGGATGAGATGATTGGATGGCATCACCAACTCGATGGACGTAAGTTTGAGCAAGCTCCAGGAGTTGGTGATGGACAGGGAAGTGCCGGGGTCCAGCCCAGGTGGATCCAGTGTGATTCGAAGGTGGAGATGGATAGGCGTCCTAGGAAAAACTTGTTTAATTACAGGTAGAGAGGGGTTAGAAAATTAGCAGAGAAAAGAGGCTNTGGACGTAAGTTTGAGCAAGCTCCAGGAGTTGGTGATGGACAGGGAAGTGCCGGGGTCCAGCCCAGGTGGATCCAGTGTGATTCGAAGGTGGAGATGGATAGGCGTCCTAGGAAAAACTTGTTTAATTACAGGTAGAGAGGGGTTAGAAAATTAGCAGAGAAAAGAGGCTGAATAACTTGGCTTACATGGAATATCAATGACCACCTACGTAGGCCACAGGCGTCTTTCCGTTCTCCTAAGGGAGAGGAGGCACTGAGGCCCCCCCGCTCCGATCTTAGAAGCCCAGGCAAAATTAGTAGGCTTGGTGAGGACCCCCGAGCCAGATGGGAATTCAGCCAGAAAATAGTAGAAGACATTAGAGGAGAAAAGGAGGCTGAATAACTTGGTTTACGTGGGATACCAATAAAATTCCAAGACAAGGAATTTGCACCATCTANAGCTGAAACACTCTTGTCACACCCAGGAATTTTTATCAACTGGAGCTATAGGTCAACTCCTTCTTGGAGAGAAATGGCTATGGGGGAGAGCCCCCTGTAAAGTCAGAGGTATAGGTGAGAGCATAAAACAGACTTTGGTTTTGGGGGTAGATGCTCAGGAACAGGGGATTTCCTGAGGCCTGATCACGCCTTTGCGTATGCCAAGCCTCCTTCCTCATGACCTTTGCCACGGGCGGAGTTCCTCACGCTGGCCCCAGGCAGGGAAGCGTGGCATGCTGCAGTCCATGGGGTAGCAAAGAGTCGGACTGAATTGAACTGAACTCAGACCATGGGTTTCCCAGGTGGCTCAGTGGTAAAGAATTCACCTGCTAATCAGGAGATTCAGGTTCAAATCCTGGGTCAGGAAGATCCTCTGGAGAAGGAAATGGCAACCCAACCCAGTATTCTTGCCTAGGAAATTCCATGGACAGAGGAGCCTGGAGTGCTACAGTCCATGCCGTTATAAAGGTCTAGACACAACTTAGCTACTAAACTACCACCACGAACTCAAAGACCATGTCAGGTAGCATACATCAGATGTCTGGGGCAGAGTGGCTTTGGGGAGGTGGGTTTGTCCTGGGAAAAGTCCTGCAGGAGTGGATGGATCTGGAAGTGGGGGGGGGGGTGTGCTATTTGTACCCCATTAAGAGGCAAGAAATGAGCAAATCACATTGCTTGATTTGGAGGAAGAAAAACAAAAACCAAACAAAGTTGGGATTAAGTAATAAAGCATGAGACAAAGGGATGCAGAATTCCAAGATGAAGGGCTAGATTTCCTCTTATTTCTGAACAAAATGTTATCAATGAGGAGTATTCAATTCTATGGAGAAACTTTGGGATTTCCATCCCAGGCAATTCAGTGGTAAGAAAAGTAAGCCAAGACTCTTTAAGTAGAAATCTATCTATATCCTCAACAATTCTCTATCAAAATAGCCCATGCCCCAATCTAAAGACAAGTTTTCATTCAGAACAGTACTTCAACCCACAAAACCATTAGACCAAAGGTCAGTTTATTTAATTTAGTGACCTGTGCATGCTGAGCTCAGTCCTGTCCAACTCTTTTGCGACCCCATGGACTGTAGCTCACCAGGCTCCTCTGTCCATGGGATTTTCCAGGCAAGAACACTGGAATGGGTTGCCATGCCCTTCTCCCAGGAGATCTTCCCATCCCAGGGAGCAAACCCTCATCTCTTATGTCACATGCCTTGGCAGACGGGTTCTTTACCACTGGTGCCACCTGGGAAGCCCTTACTGATCTGAGTCAAACAGTTTTTTGAGGGATTAGTGATAATAATTTTAAAATAAAATTAGAGAACTAGCATAAAATTAGACTCTTTGGCTTTGTCATCCTAATTTTTTTAATGAAATGAAGTGAGAGAACTGATCAACCTGCTTCCCTTTCCCCAAAAATTGTTTTCTCCAAATCGTCTCATGAGATCTGTAGGGAAATGGCTGTCCTGTGATAGAGATCAGGTAAACCATCAAAACTCATCAGAATATATAATTTTTAAAATTCAAGGAACGAGAAAGAGGTTCTGGAGGGAACATGAGTATTATTTATTTCGTGGAAATAGTTTTGTAGTACTAAGGGGTTGATCAAGGCTCTGGAGGTCGCAGTGCATGGGAAGATCTTCGTTGTCTACAGGCCCCTGCCCTGACAGTCTCATTGTCTGTAACAGTTGAGAACTGAGAATACTAATAACATCAGTAACACAAGCTAACCTACCATTCCATGCTTGCTGTGGTCTCTCTTTAGGCACTCTTTCATGACCTTGGCATGTATCAAGGTTTCTAATCCTCAGGATGACCCTTAGAGATGGGTATGGTTTTTCCCACCCTCATTCTAAGGATAAGGAACCTGGGATGGTGAGCCACTCAATAATTCACCTAACGTCACAGTACATTGCTGTCTTAGACTCAAATTAGTCTTGTTCGGAGTCTGAGATATTTTCATGTTTTTCATGTTTGTCCTGGAAGAAGAAAAGGAAGGTAGAAACAAATAATGTTTATTAAGTGTCAGCTACTTCACATGTGATTATTTCATGTAGCACTCACAACACATCCTTCAGTTCAGTTCAGTTCAGTCACTCAGTCGTGTCCGACTCTTTGCAACCCCATGAATTGCAGCATGCCAGGCCTCCCTGTCCATCACCAACTCCCGGAGTTCACCCAAACTCATGTGCATCAAGTCGGTGATGTCATCCAGCCATCTCATCCTCTGTCATCCCCTTTTCCTCCTGCCCCCAATCCCTCCCAGCATCAGAGTCTTTTCCAATGACTCAACTCTTCGCGTGATGTGGCCAAAGTACTGGAGCTTCAGCTTTAGCATCATTCCTTCCAAAGAAATCCCAAGGCCGATCTCCTTCAGAATGGACTGGTTGGATCTCCTTGCAGTCCAAGGGACTCTCAAGAGTCTTCTCCAATACCACAGTTCAAAAGCATCATCCTTAGCCTCATGTAAAAGGCATGGCAAAGAGGAAGCACAGACTTAAAGCTTAATGACTAGTTAGTAAGAGGTGGAGCTAGGATTCAACCTGTGCTTTTTTCACTAAATCATGAAATTTCCACATAACATCCATGCACAAAAGCACACTGAAGTGAGGAAGTCTCTTACTTAGATCTTCATCTTTACCTAGGAGAAGGAAATGGCAACCCACTCCAGTGTTCTTGCCTGGAGAATCCCGGGGACGGGGGAACCTGCTGGGCTGCCGTCTATGGGGTCGCAGAGAGTCGGACACGACTGAAGCGACTTAGCAGCAGCAGCAGCAGCAGCAGCAGCAAGCTGGTTGCCTGATTTCCTTGCTCAATGCCAGGAAGTATATAGGGGGTTGGAGGGAGAAGGTGGGTAGGTGGATTGCAGGGGAAATAGAGCTGATGGAGAAATAAATGTCCAAGAGAAGAGGATTATTAATAAGCCGTGTCTTAGCTATACCATACGTCTTTGATTTCTTTGAATAGACCTTTTGCATTAAGAGTTACATAGTTTCTTTGAAGGAGCCAAAGGAAAGAGACTGGGTGAGTTCATCAGGTACATTTTGTAACTTTCAAAAATAGCATAAAGAGAATCCTTACTTACATTTAGAACACAAAATCTGGTGCAACCAAGAATTCTTTTACAAAGCAATTTTGACTCAAAAGAGACTCACAGAGTCAGAGAACAAACTTATGGTTCCCAGGGGGAATGATAGTTAAGGAGTTTGGGATGGACATGTACACACTGCTATATTTAAAATGGGTAACTAGCAAGGTCCTACTGTATAGCACAGGGGACTCTGCTCAATGTTATGTGGCAGCCTGGATAGAAGGGAAGCTTGGGGGAGAATGGATACACGTATATGGATGGCTGAGTCCCTTCACTGTTCACCTGACACTATCACAACATTATTAATTTACAAAATACAAAATAAAGTATAAAATAATACAAAATAAAAAACTTTAAAAAAGCAACTTTGACTCTGAAGAATACTTTGCCATTTACTCTAAACAATGTAACATCTACAAAATGATGATTCCAAGATTATTAAATATGTATCAAAGGTATGGGAAGCGTGCACACAGTTGTGGGATATGGTGAGGGGCCTGTGCCTAGACATGCCTTCCTTCCCCACTGCCCTGCACTCCTCTTCAGGGCCCGGAAGCTTGTTGTGGGATCTTCTGAGAAGTCAGCCCTATTCCCTCTGCCCCACCCATCTCCACCCTACAGTTCTCACACTCTGAGAGCCTCTGAATTCTCGTTAAAACACAAATTGCTGGGCTCCTCCCCTGGAATTTCTGGTTCAACAGTCTGGGTCTGAGCAGACTTGTGTTTCCAACAAGTTTCCGGCTAATGCTGGTGCTGTGGTTCAGGGATCACACTTGGAGGACCACGGCTCCAGAGAGAGTTGCTCTTTCCTTGGCTGCCCTGGTCCGCTTAGTTGTTTTATTTCCACCTTTGCCACGCAATTTCTGTGTCTTCTCAGGAGCCTGAAAGCTTCTTGGAGGGAGCAGCTGGTTTTCGGACTTGGGAGGAGAACGGTATAGCAGGATGCTGAGGGTCTCCTGGGAGAAGGTGCCTGCTGAGCAGAGATGGCCCAGGGCTGGGGAGTCTGTGCAGCAGGATGCTTTAGTCACAGGTCTCTGGAGCCTGCATATCAACTCCAGTCCCTTTGAGGTCTCACATCCCCAGTGGAAAGTTAGACACTGTAATTACACGGAAAGAGCCAGCTTTTTCCAAAAAGGCAGGAACAGCACTCTCTGGGACCCCTGTCACGGAGCATAATTCAGGAAGAGGTGTTTTCTCTACTCAAGCACAAGCCACTTTTTTGGTGCCTTATGGAATACAGGCCATCACTAGCAACACCTGAGTGAGATGAGAGTGCGCAGCAGAGCAGGGCATCGCCCAGGGCCACACTCTCCAATATGGTAGCTGTTAGCTACACGTGACTATGTAAATATAAAGGCAAATTAATTAAAATTAAAGAAAATGGAAAATTCAGTTCATCGCCACACTAGCCACATTTCAAGGGCTCAAGAGTCACTGATGGATGCCTAAATGGCCATCCTGTTGGACAGCACAGATATAGAACGTGTCCAGTGCTACGGGAGGTCCTATTGGCTAGCCCTCCCAATAGTCCTCCCTCCAAAGGGAGTGATGGCATCCCGGGAGAGGGTGGTGCATTATGCCCTTCCCCCTACGTGCTCCTGCTGACCAGAAGCTGCAAAGACAGGTGCCCGAGAACAGATGCTCCCCTCCATCTCCCCACTTTCCTCCACTTCTTGGGCCAGGGCTTCACTGCTGAGTGTTGCAGTGGCACCCGTGGGACAGAGGGGAAGGCCCAGAGCAGGTGGAGTCGCTCCCTGGGACTCCCAGCAGGACTTCCATGGGGCGGAGGCCTCCTGACTTGCTCAGATTCAATTGGGCCACCCTTCTTCTCTTCCCTTCTGCAGCAAGAGCTTTCTCTCCACACGCTCATAAACTGGGTGTGTGCCTTCTTTTTTCAACTTTTAGAAACAGCTCACTCTGTGTTAGAATCCAGAAATTAAAAAGGATGGCAAATGAAACGGTAGAACTGGGTGATCCAGGCCAATGAAATCTCCTCCAAGACTCAGTGTCTGTTGGAAATAAGGTCTCCCAACTCTCCCTGGAGACCTCGTCATGGTCTGATAAATCTCCATAGACAAGTTACCTGATCATAGGTAGCTTAAATGTCCCTTCATCTTATTCCTCCTCAACTCATCATAACAGGAGAAACAGAATCTAATTTCCTCTGGGCTGGCTAAAGGCTGAGGTAGATGGGAGGGAAAAGATCCCAGGTGGCCTTTCAGGTGTGCGTGGACTTAAATTGTAGCAGATGGGCCCTGGTCTGTCTCTTCCATGATCCTTTTCAAGTCCTCATTCCTCAGAACTCCAAGAGTCTTAGCCAACGGCCGGGTAACAAAACAAGGACCCACCATATATAGAGCACAGTGAGGGGAGAGGGGAACAGTCTAAGGACAGTTATCTCAGCCAGATAATTGCAGATGGTCCAGTTTCAGGGCAAACTGTACACAGAGCTGGAGTTTAGAAATATCTAGAGTGTGTGGCGATGGGCAACCAGAAGTCCATTCATGCTGGGGTCTCAGCCGCCCCCTAAGAGGTTTATCATAAGAGAACAGGGGTTAGGGCATTGCAAGCTTGGTCTGGTAGATACAATTCTAAGATGAAGAGGGCAGGGAAGCCCACACACAGCATGGCATCTGTCACTCAGACTTGTCTCCAGCCCAGCATGAGGAGGTTGGCACAACCAGGTACACCCTGGAAGAGCTGTCTGACTCCAGATGGAAACGCAGGGCCCATGACACCGCAGGGGGTGACAAAGCAGAGCGGTGATCAGAGGTGTTGAAATCCTTTCACATTTTCCAACGGAACCCAACAGCTTTGGCGCTTGAACTCTGGGTCATCAAAGATGGTGCAGAAACAGGATCAGAGGCAGGGGGGACTTGGTAGGACCCAAAAAAAGACCTCAGTGAACTGGAGAACTCAACAAGCCCGGGGGACATGGAGATGCCAGTGTGAACAAAGGAGACGATGGGTGTAGTAAGAGACCACAAGAATGAGCTGTCTTCCCTTTTGCAGGCAATTCTGTCCAGAAGGGATCGAGTGAGGTGGAGCCAAGTAGGCCTCCACAGCTGAGCAGTGTCCAGAGCAAAAGGGCAGAGTTAACCAGAGTAAGGAGGAGGCTCTCACAGGGAGTGGGAGCCCTGGGGCCCATGGGAGTGAGGAAGTTGTCAACGTGGGAGGGTGGCCCCATGTGTGGGAGAGACCACGTGTGGTCAGAAAGGGGTCTCCTGTGGAAGGGAGGCCCAGCGTGGAGAGTCAGGCCTGAGACAGGTGAGAAGAGAGTCTTTCAGGGCTAGGGGTGGGGTGCACCCTGGCACAGACACTCTAAGAACCTAAGTGGAGTGAGGAGGGAGTCTGCCTAGGGTGTAGGTGTGTGAGTGTGTTAAGTGATTTCAGCCGTGTGTGACTCTTTGCGACGCTATGGACTGTAGCTGCCAGGTTCCTCCATTCATGGGATTCTCCAGACAAGAATACTGGAGTGGGTGCCATTTCCTCCTCCAGGGAAGCTTCCCGACCCAGAGATCGAACCTGAGTCTCTTATGCCACCTGCATTAGCAGGTGGGTTCTTAACCACTAGCGCCACCTGGGAGGCCCCTGCCTAGTGGGTAGCCCCCTGCAGACCGTCAGACCCCAGGTGGGTGAGGAGGAGTCTGTGCAGGGAGCTCCGAAGCACTAGGTGTTGGTGCCCAAGTGGGATGGGGCGGGGGTCCTTGTGAGAGGTTGGTCCAGGGCAGGAAGGTGTCTGCATAGTGCCGTGAGCGTGGCTGTGGGCCTCGCTCCTCTTTCTGTCCTGGGCAGTGGAAATGATTAGAGGCTCAGGAAACAGCAACTGTTGAATGGATGGTGAAGTAACAGAAGAGACCCAGGAGCAGGCCCCATTTTTATCGTTTATTGGCCAAGAAACACCGGACAAATACACTCCTCTCTGACAAGGGAACACTGTCCCTGATGCCACTCTGAGAAGCTGAGACGATGTACACATTTGAAGGATCTGATCTCATTTTGCCTACCGGGAAAAGGGGCCAGTACCTTCTCTGATGGGCAGCACTTCCTCATCTTCCCTTGCTTCCCTTGGCAACCCTCCCGGGCAGTTTGTTTGCACAGATCAGGCCTCTGATGCCTGTTCTGCAAAGTGACAAGTGCGTGGGGTGAACTTCCCAAAGTCAGCTGGGATCAGTGGACGAAGAGCCAGGGCAGACATATAGCAACGTGCCTCCCGGGAGGGAGCAAGCCTGTGGCCCTGGTGAGCAGATGNCCGGGCAGTTTGTTTGCACAGATCAGGCCTCTGATGCCTGTTCTGCAAAGTGACAAGTGCGTGGGGAGAACTTCCCAAAGTCAGCTGGGATCAGTGGACGAAGAGCCAGGGCAGACATATAGCAACGTGCCTCCCGGGAGGGAGCAAGCCTGTGGCCCTGGTGAGCAGATGTCTGTGACCTGCTTCCTCAAGCCCTGTCAGCTTATTTGGCCTTGCTGTTCTCTGCAGATCTGTGCAAGTGCCCTACTCTCTCACAACATATGCAGCACTTTCACAGCAAAATAGGGCCTCACTATGGTCAGGGACGAGGACATCTCCCGGTTCTAACAGACCTTGGCTCTACCAGGAGCTTGCATCTCAGGGAGGGCCCTGGTCACCAGACCCCAGGCCAGCAGCGTCCCGGGCTTGGGCAGCTGAGGATGTGTATTTGTGTTCTGAGGTCTCCACCCTGATTTCTCCTTCCTGACTCTGAGTCCAGTGAGCACAAAGTTATTGACAAGCAGCCTGGACTTGAAGGGTATCTAGAAGAGTCTTATCAGATACTGACCCCTCATTCTGTATACACACAGGCTCTGGCAGAGCCTGTTAAAACATACACAAGGCAATTTCACTAAATATTTTTAAGTTATTCTAAAATGAATTACTTAGAACTTTTGTAAAAGTGTCTTTTCAGTTTGTTTTTACTGAATGGCATTATCTTTACAGCCTTAAATCAGGCTTTCCTCCCCATCTGCGGGGCTTCTTACACACTCCAGGTAGCATTTTTAAGGTGAAGTTGCCCCGAGCTGTATGTCCGTTCTGATCTTCTCTCCTGAATGCAGATCCAGATAATGAAATTGCCTCCTGCACGTGATCGTGAGCATGTCTCTCAGGCCCCCCGCCTCCACAGACTGAATTCGGATCCATTTGCTCCCTCCTCCCAACACCACCCCAGGCTGCTCCACATCTCAGAGAACGCCAGTACCGCCCAGTGCTCCCCGCTCTTCCCCTCACTCCCACAGCAGTCGGTCCTGAAACCCCGCCGCTGCTTCTCCTTCCTAAGTAGTTCTGAGTCTGCCCATGGCTCTTGTCTTCACTGCCAATCCCACCCGGGTTCCAGGCAGCTTCAGCTCTTACCTGTGACACTGCAAACTCCTTCCCTGGCTCCAGCCTGGCCACACCGCCCCCTCCTTCCTCCTCCAAACAACACCAGACCTCGTGAAATTCAACCCTAACAGATCACTTCCCTGTTGAAAGCTCTAATTGTTCACTATTGCCCTTTAGATAAAAAGTCCCAAATCCTTAGCACAGTTAATCAGCAGCCCCCTCCTGCGGCCTCAGCCTCTGGGGCGATACACTCGTCCAGATGAGCCAGGGGCCTCCTGGGTTCTCCTTAGTTTCTGACAAACTGGGCTGGTTCACGGTTCTCTCTCTTCTCCTTCCTCAGCTTCCCTCTTAATTCCCTGCCCCCACCGTCACCTCTTCCGAATTTCTGACATTTAATGGTGTCTCTCACCTGGGGGACTTCACACTTGTGGCCCCACTGCCTCCTACTGAGAACACTCTGCCCCAGACTTAGAAGAACACTTTGACTTCTAACTTTTAACCCCCCTTGCTGTGCTGGGAAGGTGAGGCAGGTCAGAGGGCTAGCCTGCTGCCTGTGGGGCACTTTCCAGTTCGCCCTGTGACACCGAAGCACATTATCGCCATTGCTTGGTGTCTGGATGCCCCCCTCGGTGACCTAAGTGCTGCAGACAGGGGCTGTATCGCCTTTGCTCCCTGTTCTCCCCGCCACGTCTGGCACAACAGGTTTAGATCAATCATGATTCATTCAGGCCTGTACACCAAGCATATGTGTGTCTGCTATTCTGGCTCTTAAACAAGCACTGTCAGAAAGAGAAAACAGCTGGTTTATAAAAACATGATAAAGTGTTGGGTATCACTCACAATTAAACACATGCAAATTAAAATAACAAGGAGATTCATTTTTTACTTACTAGATTCGTAAAGATCACCATGTGTTGAGAACTGGGAACCCCAGCAGGCACTCTCCCCTCCAGGGTAGGAGCACACATCTGCAAGAATCCTTCAAGTGCAACTTGGGAATCTCCGCTCAAAGTTTAACCACACAATTTTTTTTTTTTTTTTTTTGGTCACACCCAGAAATGCGAAATTTCTTACATCTGCGTACAAAGGACACACAAGAATATTCAACAGTTCATTGTAATCAGTGAAGAAAAAAAGAAAAAAACCACTACCTGTCCATAAAAAGGAGACTAATAATTCTTTCTTCTGGAAAACTATGTAGGAATATTTTTTTTTTAATGAGTTAGATTTACATATGTTCTTGTGAAGCAACTTTTGAAACAGAAAATGAAAACAGAAAAGCGTGTTTTAAGTTGTGATTTTAAAAGGAAATATACATATGTTCATATGCATAAAATATTTTGGGACAGATACCCAAGAAACTCTTAACAGTAATTACCTCTGGGGAGAGAAACTGAGGTCTGGGATAGAAGAGAAATTATTCACTGTATTTTCTAAGTATTGGAATATTTTAGGCATGAATTAGCTTTGTAATTATACAAAGAGAAAACTCTAGGTTTGTTTTTGGTGGCTCAGACAGTAAAGAATCTGCCTGCAATGCAGGAGACCCACAGTCCCTGGGTCAGGAGGATCCCCTGGAGAAAGGAATGGCTATCCACTTCAGTATTCTTGCCTGGAGAAGTCCATGGACAGAGGAGCCTGGAGGGCTGCAGTCCATGGGGTAGCGAAGAGTTGGCCATGACTGAGATTCTTAACACTGCGCCTACACCTGAATCTGCATCTCCCTGAGATTCTAGCAATTTTCCTTCCCTCCCTCCTTCCTTGTTCCTTCCTCCCTTCTTTTTTCCCTCCGTTCTCTCCTCCTTTCTAAGAAAATTGTCTTTCTAGAATCTTCTAAAACTATTAAACAGAAATCTACCCAGTTCCCCATCCGTGGGTTGGGAGTCCAGTTTTGACCGATGAGTCCATCATCACTTGCCACCAAGTGTTGACTTTTCTAACTTGATGAGTGCGTTCATCTAATCAGCCCTTCTTGTTCTGCAGCCAGAATTTGCCCCACCCCCACCCTGCTGCAACTGCCCCCAGCGTCTCCTTTCTCCCGCTTCTTGCCCCTAGGCTCCTCTGCCACCATCATGCAGAGTGCCTGAGGAAATCAATGTTTCCATTCGGACACTGGTGAAAATCTGGAAATAGAAGGGGAAAGGCGGGTTACGACCCACGAGGTGGCCTGTGCTCAGTGAGAGCCAGTGGTCGACAAATACTCCCTTCACAGTTCGCTGTGAGTCCCCAGGTCCAAGCTCTGGTTTCCTGCTGGACTGACCCTCAGATTGGCACTTCCTCGTTCCCCTTCGCCCTCCCCAGCCTCTCTCCTGTTTCTTAGATCACGCCCCCAGATAAACTACCAGCTTGTGCTGTAGAGCTGTTTGCTGTGAAGACCCAGGCTGGATACCATCCTTGGCCATCTGTGTAGAGTTCTGGCACCCCTGTCCTGAGCATCCAGAGAAGACGGTGGTCCCTGGGGAGCTTCTCTCTCTTAGTCTTCTTGAGGCCAAATCTCTCTCTTCTACATCTTTATGGTGTCTTTTCTCCCCCACTCATGTGAGCGTAGCATCCCTCAACCTTGCTATTCTTTTCCAAAATTGCCCCCAAGTCAGACAGAAAAGCACAGTAAAGGTTTTACAAGTAGAAGCATCCGTTCTGTAAATTAACTATATCCTTCACACTGGGATGATCTTACATCTGTTTTAGATCTCTGAACTCTGGTTTGGTGACTCAAGAAACAAGAGAACCTCTGAGTCCAACTCCTGCTCCCAAGCAGGAAGGTGGGAGCACACACGGTCTGCTCCTTTGGAGACCAAGGCTCCACGCACAGAAGATGCCGGGCCGGCCAGCCATGCAGAGCCCCGGCTCTAGGTCACGATTGCCTCATCACCTTCTGGTCAGAGTTCCCTCAAAGAGCTGCCGATGTCTTTCTAACAAGCCTGGAAAAGCTGTCTGGTGGCTGCGCATTCCCTCCACCTGCCCTTTTTCTGGGTGGCGCTTTCTTTTCTCAGTGTTGTACTTTCAAAACAAACCATCTCCACTGGTTGTGGTAAATTTCAGTGAAGAAAGTTTCAAGCTGGGAAGGCTGAGAAGACCTACAGGAAGGATACTATATATAGCCCATCTTTAATGGCCAGAAAACAAAATTGCCTTTTCATTACTGTCTGCCTTTAAGAAATAAATAACACTTTTATTTGAAAATCAAACCAGAATTCATTGCACAGTCCGCTGAGATTTGGTAAAATATGTGTTAAATATGCAAGATGGCTCTATTATTTAGACCTGACCATGATATTTTTTAGGAGAATAGTTTCATTTGGGCATTCTGTAGACCCGAGTCACCTTAATCTGACAAAATCCTAATCTGTCATAGAAGTCTAGAAGTTTAGAGCTAGAGGGGCCTTAAGGAGCCACAGGGCTCAGTCTAAGGTCATATGATGAAAAAAATGGGAACATGCATGGGGAAAAAGATTCATTCCAACTGACCACCTGGAGGAAGACCTTGTATACTCACACCCAATAAGTGCCTTTCACATCTTTTTATCTATTACAAGTCAAGATTTGGAGGCTGTACTTGCCATTGTTCAGCTGAAGAAAGTTATTCAGAAAATAAAGTGACTTATTCCAAGTTACATAGTTTATCGTGACTAAAATTGGACCGGAACCTGATTTCAACTCCAGGCCAGCATTTTTCCATTTACCATGGGTTTCTGGGTAAACTTTGATTGACATTTCCATAACAACAGTCCTACCCTGGCCACCCTGCACCCTTGCCCCCAGCCTCTTCCTCAACATGGACCCCTCTCTGATCTCTCTGTGTCTCCTAGCCCCAGACTTGCTCACACTGTGAATGAAGTGGGCTGCTCCAAGCCCCTACCATCAGGGATGCCATCCTCTGAACACACTTTTTAAAAATTATTCCTAGAAACTTGTCAGTCATTTTCTTTACCTTTTTCCCCAGAATGACTTTCAAAACAGACCTGTCAGCAATGTCCTCTTCTCAAAAAAAAAAAAAGTTAAAAAAAAATTATACTTCGGGTTCCCTGCTTTTCCATTACTTACATGCTAAAGTCCAAAGCCTTTGGCATTCAAGATTCTCTGTGATCTGGCCCCTGCTGTGTCACTCACCTTCCATCACCAGGTGCAACTGGTCCTGCCGTTAGAACACTGTGCTCAGTCAGCCTGGTAATATTGTGACTAAGGACACTGAATTCATTTTTATATTCAACAGAACATCTGCCTGGGTCTGGATGTAGTAGGTGCTCTGTGGCTGTGTTGAGTGGCACAAACTCACCCCTGTTCTCTGCAGCATGGTCCGGATGGCCTGTCTAGACCCCCACCATCAGGGGGCACGTCTGGGACTGCCACACTTTGCAATAGACACTAACACACAAAGGGGTGAGATTAGCTCCCTGTGTAGAAGGTCCCGGAACTGGCTGACCCAAGTAATATTTCTGAGCATGCTACTGATGCAACTGAGGCTTTCTGAAATCATTACATCAGGATGCCTGGTGTGTTTCCTACAAATTTTACCTGAAACATGTCAGTGTCTTACTGATCCCCCAAATTAAAACTGCTCAGGACCAGATGAAGGGCAGTGATGCTGAAAACTCCACAGACATGGCAGCACCCTGTTCCAGGCTAGGAATTTGGGTCCAGAGACACCTTACAGAGGCACTTAGAGTCTAATGAGGGCTGTGGAGTGGATGGAACGGATGGGAAGCAACCCTGCAGAGGAACACCGACAAGGCAGTAGGATGAGCACAAAGAAGGACACTGAGTAGTGGACAGAAGTGGCAGGAGGGTGGAGATGAACTGAGAGTTTATGCAAAGTGCCGAGACGTGGTAGATGCGGCACATAGTAGATGCTCAGTGAAAGACGATCGGCCTTATTCTCACCATCACACATCCAGCTGGGACACAGAGGAGTGAGGCCTCTGCCTGTGTGTGACTGCTACGCCTCCTCCCAGCCCCTCCATCTGCTCCAGCAGATTTTCTCTCAATGAGAAACACACCAAATTCTTTCCCTCCTGGGGAGGGAAAAGCTATTCCTTATGCTGGGAACCCTCTGTTCCCTGCTCTTGGCAAAGCTGGCTCCATCTCATCCTTCTGGCCTCAGGGTAAATGCCACCTCCCCAGAAAGGCCTTTCCTGGCGACCCCATCACTCCTAGCATTATTGTCTATTACATCATGCTGCCTATTCCGTTCTGGGCAGTTACCAGAAACTGTAATGATGGGGTTTACTTTTGGGCTTTGTTTATTGTCCCACTAGACTTCAAGCTCCAGAAAGACAAGAGCCACTTCTGTGGGCCTCTGCTCTCTGTCTCAGACACTGCGATGAGCTCATCGGCACGTGCTTGGTCTACCTCTGCCTAGGGCAGCTGGGGAGGCCTCACACAGAAAGGTACATTTGATCAGGGTCTTGGAGGGGGCACACGATGTTACCCTCCAGGAGCTGCAAAGATGAGGTGGCCTCAGGCCTGATTTCCAGTCAGAAGGGAGTACTGAGAAAGGAGAGTGTTGCCATGATGAGCCGCTCCATCCAGGGGAAGACAAGAGTACTTCCAACACTGGGGTTCAAACAGAAATATCCTGGGGGTGGGAGGGACCAGTGAGTTTGAATATTGGTGCCGTTATTTAGGGGAGACTGTGGGCAAGTCACTGAACCTCTGAACGCCTCGCCTTTAAATTGATAACCTGGGAAGTCTGAGGAAGTGGGGTCCAAGGCTCTCACCCCTCATCCTGCTATATCAGGTACTGAGGGCTCAGGCCCTGCCCTCTTACCTGAGCTTTCCTAGCAACCGGTCTTCTGGCCTGGAATGCGTGATCCACCCACCAGACAGGAGATCTTATCAGCTGACCAAGTCCAGTTTTAACAGTAATAATGAAAATTAGAGGGATTACCACTTATTGAACTCCTACTAAACACCAACCTCTGAACTGAGCATTTCACACACAAATAGTTTTTTAAGCTGGAGTCATCCCACCAGGTTGACTTTATCCGCCCCCCCCC
>SJYA01000375.1:5338647-5468855 GCA_006410615.1 Neotragus moschatus
CCCCCCCGTTTCAGTTGGGATTCATAGCGGTTAAGTAACATGTCCAAAGTCTTGGGAACAGGAAGCTAGGGACAGAGTTTCAGACCCAGCCAGTGCTCCGCAACACTGGCTCCTCTGGCCAGTGTATCTCACAGGTGAACCCATGTATTAGTCATCGGAAGTCCGGCAGTCTGAACCTGCCCCTCTGGGAAGCTGATACAGACCTAATCCCTAGACCAATAATGCGGAGGGGGAGACTCTGGACTTCGGTAATCCTGCTGTTACTCCCTCTCCTGCTCCAAGCTGCAGGCTTCTCCTCCCCAGGACAGGACCAGGAGTACTGTTGAGATGAAGGGGGTCTTACTGCAGAAATCCTGCTTAACTCTGCCCTGGAGTTGGGTGGCAAAGAGCTTGGGTAGACAGGCTCATGACTGGCTTGCAATTAGGCACTTGATCGGTCTCCCTGGCTGGAGCAAGTCTCTTTCCTTCTTCTCATGTTCACTCTCACCTTTGAAATGAAGTCAAGAACAGTCTTCTGGCATTGCTGAGAGAAGTATGTAACAAAAACCTACATAATGTGCCAAGCGCATATCCCTGGCACACAGCAAGCCCTCAGCCATCGGTGGCTTTTAGTATCGTTAGGATGAGATGGTTAGATAGCATCACCAACTCAATGAACATGAGTTTGAGGGAATTCTGGGAGATAGTGAAGGACAAGGAAGCCTGATGTGCTGCAGTCCAGGGGATCGAAAAGAGTTGGACATGACTTAGTGACTGAACAACAGCAACAACAGTTGTTAACAGTCTCGAGGGGAATCGTCCACAATAGAGTGGGTTTGAATCTTGGTGCCATTATTTTTGGGAGGACTTTGGGCAAGTTACTGAGCTTTTAAACTCTTCATCTTTAAACTGGATAATCTAGAAAGTCTGTGGAGGTGGAAGTCCAGTGCCCTCATCCTTAAATTCAAATCAGCTTCTGTAAGGAACTGGGAAATGCCAGAGGTGGGGAGTGATGCTTGCCACATATGGACTGCATCTGTCTAAGCCTTGGTCTGCCAAGAGATGGCAGGACTTCTGGACCATCTGAATCTCATCAGGGCGTCCAGGGTGTGGTCTCCAGAGCGTGGCTGTAACAGCCGGTCTGAAGCTTTTGACTAGTCTGTTGATTTGGTTTGAACTGAAAGAAGATTGTTGTAAGGAGTGTGGCGAGTATGACTGTCAAGGGAATTGGGAAAGAAAAGACCATGGAGAAAGGCCTTGTCTTTACATGCTGCACAGGGTGAGCCTGGCTTCAGGAGTTCAGCTGTGCAGCTCAGGGCAGGCCACCCGACTATGGAAGCGAGGGCCCTAGGTGATCAGAGCTCCCTGGCTTGGGTTTTAACCTCTCCTTCTGCTTCTGTGCCCCCTGCCAGCCTTACAGACTCACCTTTTCTCCAGGAGAAGAGCTCAGATCCCCTGCGCCTGAGTCTCTTGGTAACATGTCAGACACTGACAGTGAGGTGAATTAGTCCTGAGAGGTGGACCCTCTCTGAGGAAAATACTGAGTGTCTGGGCTTGCCAGGCTGAGGACCCAATCCAGTCACATGATGGCCCCACCAGGTGACTGCCATTCTGAAGCCCCGACAGAGCTGGCAGCTGACTGTCCCAACGGGCACTGGTCTCCCAGGCTCCTTTATATGGAATGATACCACCCTCAGGGTTGTGCAAAGGAGTACCTATTCATGTTTGATATACGTGAGGTCCTCAACAAATGCTCATTCTTCCCCCATATTACTAAACCCTATGACCGGCCTAGGCCAAGAGATTGTGATCACCTTATGGCCTGGAACCTTGCCTTTCATCGCTCTGGTTTCTCTCCCTCACTCACTAGTAAGTCCTTAGGACCTGACCTTAATCTTGGTGATTGTCTTATCCACACAGGGGCTTCTACCACCCTGACTTCTGTTCACATATCCATCCTGCCCTGCACATGTTCCCTGGGCCACACTACAGCAGTTACAAGATTGAGTAAAGCAGGCTGGGCAGCATGGTACCCACAATCTAGAGCGGCACCTACTGGCTGTGGGATCTGTCTCCAGGCCTTCCCAAGTCTTGGGCCTTCATTTCCCCATTTGTGAAATAAGAGTGTTGGGCTAGCTGCTCACATGCTATACCTGTGTGAATGAATTATTCCATCCTCTTGTTGGTCCATCTATCCACCCACCCACCCAGCTAGCTATCCATCCATCCATCCTGTATCTATCTCCAACCTCTTCTCAATGCTGTATTAAGGGCTGTGGTAGGAAGACAGAGTTGAATGGCTCTGCCCCAGGCCTCTAGCCTTTCACCCCACAGTGAAAGGAGGTCTGAAGGGGACAACCTCTGCCGTTTGGGTGTACTCTCGGAGGGGACAAGCAGTTGGACAAGATGGTACACGGGTCACTCTAGCGGCATATTGAGGGTCCCCAGCCATGGTTCTGCAGAGTTGCGGCGCCCAGAAGCTGATCCTGCTTCCGTTGGAGATTCCTCCCCCTCCCGGGCGTTAGCGCCCTGAAATGCCTGCCTCCCCGAGGCTGTCCCTCTGGTCTTGCCGCAGTGCAGCACAAAGGTCCTGTTGTGGGCTGCAGCCCGGGCAGCGAGAGCCTCAGGGACTCAGGGTGACTCACCCTCTTGCCATTTCCTTTGTGCTGCTCGCTGGCTCCTTGCTGGAAGCCGGCTTACGACTGCGGGTGGGCAGGGAGGCGGGAGGCGGGCGCTTTTCACACGACAGGGGCCACCCTCCAGCTGCCACCCCTACCCCCACGCAGAGAGGGATGACAGAAGGCAGAGGCCCCGCCTAGGGAGGCGAGGAGTCCTGATCGGTGTTCCTTGGCCCCTGAACCAGTACAGCTTTCGGAAAAATGAAAACTGACCAGGGAGGGGAAGGCATGGGTGTCTTGGGGAGCCCCGTGGGCTGCCGGCCTCCTGGCGGCTCCTCGGTCCCAGCCCAGAGGCTCTGAGGGCAGCATTAGGACCTGCCGGCGCTGGAGGCCGCCTCCCCGGCCCAGGCTCAGGGCTTGTGCTGGCTCGTGGCCCGAGGCAGCCGCCACCTACGTAAGAGTAAAGGATGCCAAAGAGCACGGCCCGGGAGCCTGGGACGTGTTCCGCCGCAGGCTAACTGCGTGACCTCTGGCAAGTGTTAGCGGTGGAATTTCAGACATCTCTCCCAGCAAGTACTAAGTCGCGGTTCATCAGACCCTTCCCCGCCTGGCTCCTGCCTCCTGTGCGGGCTCTATCTCTGCCCACGCACCCCTTAGCTCTGCACTCCAGCCGCTCTGAACAATCTGTTGTTCCCTGAGCATACCCAGTTCTCGCTCACCTTGGCGTTTTGCACAAGCCGTTTCAGCCGCAAGGAAAGCCCTCTCCATCCTCCTCAAGGGCTTCTGGTTAGTCCTGTCTTTCAAGAGGCAGTGCAGGTGTCAGCCTCCGCAGGAAGCTTCTCCCCGGAGTCCCCTACAGGTCCCCCCTCTCTCCCGAGAACTTTTGCGAGGCCCTGTCAGAGCGCTCACCACCTCCTACTCTGCCTCTCATAGGAAGGGCACTGAAATGGTGAGAGAAGGAATGAATGAAGGGCTTGAAAAGAACTGTTTCACACACCAGTGCCCTGTGGGTTGGGACAAAGATAAACTGAGTTTTTAGGCAGGTGCTATTGTGAGGTTGTTGTCCAGGACGAAGGAACGATCCACACAGGCAAAGGAGGTAAGTCTGGCATCAGTATTCAGGGCAACTCACGATTTGTAATCCAACCATTGAAACAAAAACATGCATGGCTGCAATGCCCTTCTGTCTTGGGCCAAGTCAGCAGGTGTCCCTGAAAGCAGTGCAATCGGCATTCAGAATAATCCCCACACACCCCTGTAGTTCTTTGGGATTTGCGAAGCTTTCACCATCACTGGTCTCCTGGGATTTGAGTAGGCAGGGTGAAACTAATTTCTGACCTTGTTTTAGAGATGCACATTCTAAGCTTTAGGGAAACTGGGTCTTGCTGAATATCCCACAAAGAATAAGTGGGATAAAAGAGCACAGGTGTTTCAACAAATCCTCAGAGGCTATAGGTGTCAAGTACCATAAAAATGAAGGGGATGTGGTTCTTGTCACCACGGATCACCCAGGCTTGTCCGAAAGACCCAAGTAGAGCATGACAAATGCTACCTTCATGAGAGTTGGGAGGAAGTCTAGAGGAAGGAGAGGTTTGTTCGGGCTGTGAAGTCAAGGAAGGCTTTGCCGAAGAGACTTTTCAACGGGGCGTTGAAGGGTGAGTAAGAGTCTCCTGAAGGCAGAAGAAGAAGACAGAGGGGGAAATACAGTGAAAGGGGACCATGGTGGAGGTGCCGCATGGTTTCCCATCTGAAACTAAGGTATTAGTCTTCCAATGTTTAAGTCTATGAGGATGATAGAAGCAGATGCAGTGGTTTGTAAACCTGAAGGTCTTTGAAGTTCCTGCAAAGCACCATCCTCTGCGCCTTACCAAATCTCTGTGGCAAAGAATGAATACTCCCCCCCCTACCCCGTTCTGTGGAAAACTCTCCCAGAGGGATTGTGGATTTGGTAATCATCATCAGTTGCATGGAAAACTGGGGTAGTCCATGGAGAGGGATGAAAGAGGTCAGTGGAGAATTAAGACAGAAGATACCATGTCTTATGCTGAAAAAAATGATTTAGAAGGAAAGCACAGTGCCCAAGCATCAGCTTGTGGCATTAGCTCAAACCTGGCTCTAGCTGACCTTCAGTGTCCTCTTCCAGATCCTCTACATGACCTGGGGGATATGCCCCTGACTCCTTGGATCCTCAGCCTTCATACTCTCTTCCTTTGCCCCAGGTCCTCACCTTGTCAACTCAAGTAATACTGCTGCTGATTACTAGGAGAGGAGACTGGAAATGTCTAACTATCCTGGCCTCTCCACTCCATTCATGTGTCTTCTGGGAAGGAAACACAAATACAAGTGTATGTTCTAACAGAGATTGAGCCAACCTTCAAGGGGCTTGATCCCACAAGTTCCCACAGCTCCAGAGATCTAAATTCAGCAGCATCCAAGGGCCTCCTGTGAAACCACTGGGAAACAGCCAACACTTTGACTTGTAGGTCCACACTGACTACCCGAACTATAGTCTCCATATCCTTCACTGCTTTTTGTAGACATTGTTGTATTACATTCATTTAGGGATGACAGTCCAACCAATGCCCAGTCATTGAAAAGCAATGCAGACCTCCCTAAAACTTCTTTCTTGATGGAAGAGTGGGACCCAGGAAGTCTTACTGATATCATTTTTGTTGTTGTTCAATTGCTCAGTCATGTCTGACTCTTTGTGACCCCGTGGACAGGATGCCAGACTTCCCTGCCCTTCACCATCTCCTGGAGCTTGCTCAGACTCATGTTCTTAGTCAGTGATGCCGTCAACCATCTCATCCACTGTCGTTCCCTTCTCCTGCCTTCAGTCTTTCCCAGCATCGGGCCTTTATCACTTACCATGGCTCTTTATGGGCTGATCGGCCCGAGGATGAACACATGACTTTGGGCTAGGTTCTGGGCAAGTCTCTCAGCTTCTTTTTTGAAATAATTTGAATGGAGAGACATAGTCACTCAAGGCACGAGTTGAAGTGAAAGATTTTGCATTATTGAGAGAGTAGCTAGTACTGTGTATGACAAAGCAGGAAATACAGCAAGCCTACACATTATGCAAGAGAGAAAATAAGAGTCTTGTAGAGTGGTCTGTTCAGTCTGCCAAGAGGAGAATGGAGCTGACATGCAGAAAGAGTTAGAGACGAGATTGTGTAGCTCTGAAAGGACAGAGAACCTCTTCTGTTCCCTTGTGACCCAACATTACCCCCTGCCTGTCCTTGAAGGTCAACGATAGCCTCCTGGGTCCTCTCAGTGACCACTCTTTTCATCTGAAATTGTTTGAGAGGGTATCTGACCCTTGATACCAACATGCCCTAAGTAAGAAAAATAATAAAGCCTAAGATTTAGTGTATGTGAATTAATCCTTGGGATTCCTTGGCTCAATTCAGTAAACATTCCATGGACAACTTTCACCAGGTTCCAGGGGCATTCTGAATAAACTTGAGATCCACTATATATTTTTAGAGTCCTCAGACTGGAAAAACGTGTTCTCCCATACCTATAACACAAGGCAGTTTAACATTAGCACCCTAGGAGAAATGCAGATGAGAAGCTGGAGGGGTGGGCCTCAGCTGAGGAAGCAGGAGGAGCTTGAGAGAAAAGGGCCTCCAAGGATAGGTGGAATTTAATATTGGAATGAAGAAGGAAGAAAGGAGATATGAGAATCANAGGCAGTTTAACATTAGCACCCTAGGAGAAATGCAGATGAGAAGCTGGAGGGGTGGGCCTCAGCTGAGGAAGCAGGAGGAGCTTGAGAGAAAAGGGCCTCCAAGGATAGGTGGAATTTAATATTGGAATGAAGAAGGAAGAAAGGAGATATGAGAATCAGAAGTCCAGTGGCAGGAAGGGACATGATATTCGTGGAACATGGTAAACTGAGTGGCTTAGAAGAATTATGGGGTTTTGTGGAATAATATTAAATGAACCCGATTAGATTTGATTGTGATGATGATGGCCTTGGATGCCATGTCAAATTGGCTATCACAGAGTAATAAGAAGGGGAAGAATCTTGGGTGTCATCTAGTCTAGTTCAGGTAATTTGTCCCTGTTTCTCTCATTATTGACCAGGGGATTTTTACAGAAACTAACACTTAAGGCTTATGATTTTTTCATTTTGGTCAACCAAAAATTAATTTTGTTATTTCACTAACACTTTTCACATTGCTACATGCAATAGTTATACCTGACATTTCTGTAGCATCTAATTTTTTTGAAATGCTATGTTCAATCCACTCTTCTGTAGAAGCAAAGCAGCATTCTCCCACACCAGGAGTTTCATTCTCACTTTCCATATAANGAGCAAAAAGTGAATAATAACTGCAATCATAAGTTGTATAATAAATTTGATAAATATTAAGCTCTTAACAACTTCACACAGTGATGTTAATTGTATCACTCCCTAAAACATATTAATACATCTCTGGTCAATAATGCATGGGACTACCTTGGTGGCTCAGACAGTAAAGAATCTGCCTGCAATGTCGAGACCCGGGTTCAAAGATCCCCTGGAGGAGGGCACGGCAATCTTTTCCAGTATTCTTGCCTGGAGAATCGCATGAACAGAGGAGCCTGGTGGACTACAGTCCATAGGGTCACACAGAGTTGGACACGACTGAAGTGACTTAGCACAGCAGTGGCTCTCAGGGCAATAATGTATTATGGAAGTCACCATGACTGAATGCATCCCACGTGTTTACTTGCAAAATTGGCATTTCAATGGTAATGACTCAAACTACTCCTCTCTTCAACAACTTTTAGTCCTTCCCAGAAAGATCCTCTCACTGCCAGGAAGGGTCTTAAAACCCAGGGAACCAAATGTAGGATTTCTGCAGCACATGATCTGAAACTGCAGTTTGTGAAATTAAGGAAAAGGAGAAGGATATTCACTATGTGTCAGCATCAGCATATTTACTGTGTTTTAGACTCTATAACGCTAATCTGCAAGGTAGATGTGACAATCCTTTTTCAGATGAAAAAACTGAAGTTCTAGGCAGAAGTAGTTAAGTCCTCCAGGTAAGACAGCTGCACAAAGTGAAGCAGGAATGCGACCCAGCTTGCCACAGCCATGAGTTTCCATCCTGCTTCTGTGCTTCCTTTAAGGCTAGACAGGCCTGCCTTCAAGTAAATATTACTCACAAAGGAATTTCAGAATGACCTTCACTTAAATGAATGGTTGATGGAGTGGGTGGGTGGAGGAAAGAGATTATAACAAACAAAGCTTCATTGCATGAATTTAGCAAAGCTCTAAGCCATATACACCGAAGTCTACAGAGACACTTGACAAAATGGTTATTTCTTTTTAAATAATCCGAGGACACAATTTATAAGAAGCCTTGAACAAGTCCTCAAATTCAAAAGCCCTTATCGCCTCACAGACCCCTCTTGAGACCACATGGTGCTTCCTTCCGGCTTCCGGAAACAACAGGTGTTATTGCTTCCACGAATAACGTCATTGCTTAATACACAAAGGGAAGCGGAGGAAGGAACGTGAATGGATTGGGAACAGGAGGAGGAGGTAGCATTAGATCCTTTCTGGGGCCCTGTCCAACTGGAACGCTCCTGGAGTTAGATGGTGGGGGTGAATGTTGGCAGTTTGGGTGCCAGAAGCGTTAGATGGGGGGCTGGAGAAGGAGGCTGGGGAGAGCATTGTTAGGGGAGAGAAATGATCTGGGGGTGAGAAAGCCCAGGACTGACTGATAGTAATGGAGGGACAAGCAAACAGAGCCAGATGAGGCCTATAAGAAGGCTGGGCCCAGCTGGTGTCCAAGCAGAAAGGCCAAAACGCTTAGCACAGCTTCCTAAAATTTGAGACCTATCGAAATCACATGGAAGCTAGTTAAAACCCCAGTTCCTGTGGGAGTTCCCAGAGACTGAGTCTAGAATGGGCCAGAGGTGGTATTTGTGACCAGTTCCCCCAGTAATCTTAAGAGACAGTCCTGAGAAAACACGGGTGACAAGATTTTCTTCCATGGATCTCTGTGACTGGCTCTGTAAATTGAGAGGTTTGTCAAGGACCATTCCTTCGTTCTCTGCCAACTCTGACACTAGGCTTCTCCAAGGACCCCATGCATGTCCTTGCCCATGCTTGCAGCCCTCAGTATCTCTCTCAACATAGTTGTTTCCAGTGCCTTTTAATTTACAAGGTGGGTAGGTTGGCAGGTACCTGCTCAGCTTTTGAAAAGGCCTATAGACGAAAGACTCTAGAAACTCCATCCGGTCTGCCTATTTGTGTAAGAACAAGGCAGCATCGTGTGTGTTCATGTGGGTGTCCAAATGGGACAGAGTCTCTCCCTCTGGAGGCCACAGCTCGGGGCCAAGAAAAAAACCAGTTCCCTGTCTCAGGTCACATGATCACGCAGGATGATTTATGAAGAAAGGAAGCTTCAAGGACTCAAGGGAATTTAACCATGTATATTTCTCCAGTGGTTATGCTGGTGCTTTCCCTTGAAAAATAGTCCCCGTGCCCTGCCTGGATGGAAAGATTCTCAATAATCTGTGCTCTGAAGGCATCCAGAGGGGGAATGGGGTTTTCCTAAAGGGGAGAGCCCCGTGAGAGCCTTCCCGGCAACTTTGTGCCATTCCTACTACAGCTCCTTTCAGGGCTGGCTGCAGGATCCGGGAGTCCCGTCTGGGAAAACAAGACAGGCTGGGCCTGAAACATTGATTTCTAGTTCAAGTTTCTCAGTGAAATGTGAATGAGAAATTTTCCATTTCTTGTCCTGATTCACCTTGTCAGAATCTTTGGAGTCCCAGACTGGGGCAGAGAAAGTCTATTTCAGGTGGGCATCCAGCCAGAGTTGCACCCTAAATAAATAGTCTTCTGTGCTGTTCCAGTATCAAGTGTCTCCTTTTGGCTGGAAAAAAAAAAAAAACCTCCATCCACCTGACTTCTGCTTTATCCACTTGCTTTGGGATGAACCAGGTCAGAATGTCAGGAAAGATGGTGCCATGTAAGTGCTTTCCACTGAATACAGACTCAAGTGGGTGATACAGAACCATTTATACTTACTGAATCGCTAAGATATATCAGGCTTTATGCCAAACTTTAAGGATCAGAAGGTAAGTAATACACTGTCCTTATTCTCAAGAGTTTATAGTCTAGAGGCAGTCACCACTGTGTACATACCAGCCAGGGCAGACTCTGATAAAGATGACAAGAAAGATGCAGAGAAATGGGGGAAGTAGGTTCTGGCTGAAAGCCATCTAGGAATGCTTCTGGAGGGTCTGTCATTTGCACCAGGTCTTGAAGGATGAATGGGACTAGAGAGGTGGCGGAGGGAGCAGGGAGAGGGGCTGTCAGGAAAAAGCACTGTAGTTAGAACATCCCTGCTGCAGGAGGGTACAGTACATAGTCTGGAGTCACTGGTGCGCGGATATATAAAGAGATGAGTAGGAGGTAAGGCTTGAAGAGAAAAAGCAGGGGCCAGGCCATGAAGGGCACCTTAAGTCACGGTGAGGATCTGACCTTGACGAGGAGCAATGGATGGCCATCAGTGGACTCAGGGCTGGAAAGAGAGGAGTTCTGTAGAGAGAACAGGTAGATGATTTTTGCAATACATCACATATGGAATTAGGTTGGCCAATGCTAACCTGAGGAAGTTAAAAGTCAATGACAGAATCAAAAGTTATTTTGGAAGGAAAAAAGAATTGACTGTTTGACCATGGGGAGAGGGAGAATTTAAAGATTCTCAAACATGTGCTGATTCCCAATTTAGACAAAGGCCAGGAGATGGAAGAAGGGTTGGTGATTACTCCCACAGGCTCTAGAGTCAGAAAGCCTCTATCCAATGTGCCCGTTTTCATCTTCCTAGGTAAAAAATTGACCAACCTCTTTTCTGTGAAAGGGAATGAACAAGTTGTACAAATTGTGGACAAAGTAATTCTGTTGGCTATCACTGTATTGATAAGCCTAGCACTTTGGAGGATATCAATCATTCCCCAGGGTCCCCCAGGATCTGTGACTGAAACAGGGTAGACTGTGAAGAGGGGTTGCCTGGTGTATCCCTTTGCTCCTGTGAGAAGAGCTCACTTTCTCTATTTTTACTCTGTGTAGTAACACACGACAGTTAAGTGATCGAATCTTTTCTGCAAAAGAAAAATAAAAAAAGAAAGAAAAGCCCTCTTTTGAAAGTGAAGATGTCTAATCAATGTTGTTCCTAGGGCATGAAATGAAAGTTTTGTGGGAAAAACCACTGCCAGAATGGCATTTGAAAATTTGAGTTTTCTCCAAAAGATCCTGTAAACTATCCTTTGCATTCTTACTGTAAAATTATCAAGATGCTGTGATATATGGGGTTTTCAAAACCACTAAACAGCATATTGATACATACAGAAACAGTAAAACATACCAGGAAAGAAAATGATTATAAAAGGAGTATTTGTGAAACCACCACTCAGATCAAGTTACAGAACACTGTCAGCACCTCAGCGCCTCTTCCTGTCACCCTTCCTTTCTTCCATTCAAAATAACTTTTGTCTTGACTGTTATGGCAATCACCTCCCTGATTTTCCCTCCTCCCATCACCTAAATATGTACCCCTGGTCCCTGAATAGCAGGATTTAATTTTGATAACTCTTGACCTCCATACAGTGGACTCATGTACATGTACTTGTCTGTGCCGGGCTCCCCCGACCATCCATGCTGGTGTGAGCATGCAGTTTGCGTATTTCTACCACTGCCCTATAGAAATATAACATGATTTACTTATCTATTTGACTATTGATTGGCATTTGTGTTGAATGGCATTGCTGAGTATGTTCTTATCACTGTGGATACAATTCTGTTGGGATCTTCCTGAGTGTGGAGTTACTGGGGTCGTAAAAACCAGATGTAGCTTCACAGTTAGTAAATACTGCTAGAGTCTTGCAGAATGCTTCCACCAGTCTCCTTACACTTCCACCAGCAAAGCCCAAGAATTCCTGCTTCTCCATCCTCATCAAAACCTGGTGTCACCAAACTTTTTTAGGTTTGGGCTCAAAGAGGTTTGAGGGCATCCCAGGCAAATAACCAGGGGTTGGTGTGCAACCAGACCAATTTCAGTCTAAAAAGTTATAATATTTGTAAATAAGTACAATGAGTTATCTTCTCAGGAAAAGGCCCATAGTTTATGCTTTAACATGCAGACGATTGTTATAAATCTCTGAATGGAGTTACAGACTTCTTGTGGGTGGGTGGGTGATGTCAAGAGAATCAGTTGTAAGGAAATAAAATGACATCTCAGAAAAATCTTTGAGATTAGAGATGGAGACAGGGATGGAAAGAACCAAGAATGCACTGAGGCAAGGTTAAAGCCCTGAGGGACCAGTTCTGGAAACGAATGTAAAATTTTGTAACTTTATATTGCTATGGGACCATTGGTTTTTAACAGGTACATAAATACTATTATATTGTTCTTTTACACTTGCAATTTGCCCTTCCCCCTCAAAATGTTGATTTGGCTTATTCATTTTAATTGCTAGATGGCATGTATTTGCATTTGAACATCATATTTATTACCCGTTCCTATGTTCGTGGGTAATTTGTAAACAGTGCTGCAACATTTTTTTGTCCTATTTTTTTTTAGATAGGAAATAAAAAGCTGAAGCAAGTGTGGTAGTTTTGGATGCTGAAGACAAGAATGTCTGCTATATTGTTTTCTAGACTTTTCTGCACATTTGAACTATTTCATAATTTAAATGTTTTAATATGCAATATTAATCCAAACAGGGCACAGAAGGAAGAGCACTTAAAGGAGCAGATCCCTAAGTTTTGCTGGCTGGGATGACCAAAATGCCCATGGAAACAACTTATACCAGACACCCAAAGGATGTACCCAGAGGCAGTTTGGCAAAGACCTTAGGTTCCTCCCATGCCCCAAAGTTGGCAATGCAGTTCAGTTCTGGAATTAGATAGACATGGGTGGGATCTGATTCCAGTGTTCATAGAGTGAGACTCTTGGCAAACTGTAAAGTTCTCAGCTTCATCATCAGGAAAACTTGGGGATTAAATCTGTCAGGCAGAGTTCTTAGGAAAGTAAACGCAAGTATGTGCATAATAGGCAGTTATACTCATTTGGGTTTGATGAGGAAAGCAGAACCACCATGATTGTATAGAATAAAGTTTCTGTTATAGGAATTTGACCTTCACAATTGTTGTAGAAGCTGGAAAAGTGGAGAATTGAAAGGGGACACTTGGAGGATCAGAGAAAAATCCCCCACCAGGGGCCACAAAGCCCTTCAAATAAAGCTCTGCATTTGCTGGTGGCCTGAAGCTGCAGTAGGTCAGCAGGGAAGGAACTGAGAAGAAACACTGGACGTAAAGCAAAAGACAGCAGAAACAAACTGGGATACACAGAGATGAAACTCAGTTCATGATGGCCCACCCGGGTCTCATGGTCAGTTGCTGGTCCATGGAAGGCCCAATAATAAGAGCAAAAGGAAAATTTACTTAAATGGAGAATAATTACTTGCAGAGAATGGCATGCTGCTGCTGCTGCTGCTAAGTCGCTTCAGTCGTGTCAGACTCTGTGCGACCCCAGAGACGGCAGCCACCAGGCTCCCCCGTCCCTGGGATTCTCCAGGCAAGAACACTGGAGTGGGTTGACATTTCCTTCTGCAGTGCATGAAAGTGAAAAGGGAAAGTGAAGTCGCTCAGTCGTGTCTGACCCTCAGCGACCCCATGGACTGCAGCCTTCCAGGCTCCTCCATCCATGGGATTTTCCAGGCAGGAGTACTGGAGTGGGGTTCCATTGCCTTCTCCAGAGAATGGCATAAGTCTGCACAAAAAGCTTAAAGGTTTATGCTATTACTTACTGATAGGAACCAGCTAAAGATTTCCATAAAGCTCCCTGATCTGCCACAAGACACTTCTAGCACACATGAATCTACTGACCCTTATGTTCCATGTAGATGGGAGAGGATCTTGTGTGGCAGGCTGGATATGTTGCAAAATCTTCTCATTTTCCAGACCCAACTCAGAGGTGGCAGCCTTTTAGCTACTCCAAGTTGAAGCAGCGTGACCAAATGAAGTACAGTTGCCTCCCCAATCCAGAGGTTCACGGGGCATTCTGCCATTTCCCTGGTGTCCAGCGAGCAGGAGTACATATTTAGGTGATGGGAGCAGAGAGAAAATTAGGGAGGTGGTTGCCATAAAAATCAAAACAGAAGTGATTTTGGAATGGAAGAGGTGTGACAGGAAGGGGCGCTGGGGTACTGACAATGTTCTGTATCACTTGACCTGAATGGTGATTATGCAAATACTCCTTTTATAGTGGTTTGCTTTGCTGGTATGTTTTACGGAATTTTTCTGCATTATCATATGCTGTTTAATGCTGCGATTTCTCTTTCACTTTTTATAGAACATCTTAACATGCCCTCATCACTGAACTCGATCTGCCTATTGATTATCTGTGACATTCATTTTCCTCCATCTGCTTACATTTTTCTTACCAAAGTCTTCAGAGAAGCTGCCATTCCCTGCCCTCCAGTACCAATCAGTGTAGTAGGCCTGTATGATTTCCCATGGAATCGAGAGCTATCAAGGTCCCTGGGATTCGATTATGACAATAGACTGAGGGGTTAATATAGCCTTAGGCAGGACAGTAAAGGTGTATTGCTGGTCCTGCCAGCTTGAAGCAAACTGCTCCTGCAGAGACCTTCAGCTGAAATGATTTTCCCCTCCCTCTGTCTTCCAAACCTCATGTCAGTTTCTCTGTGGTCAACTGGAAAGCTCATACAAAGAAAGGAAGTCTAGGAAATGTCATTTTTAGCTCAACTAGGCTGGTCCAGCCATGAATAGTGTGTAACTCTTATTTAAGAAGCTCGAGTTCTAACCTAAGGATCAGTATCTGGAGGGAGATGTCGAAGGGACCCGTGGAAAAGAGTCACATAAAAATTGGAATATGAATCAGCCTAAATTAAGACTGTCTGTGAGAGTTTACTCATACAGTCAGGATCTGGAAAGTCCTAGGGAAGGGCAGGCTTTGCTCTAGACATTTCTGTATTTGACAACGATGAGAACCCACCACGGTCTTAGAGAGCATTTTATGGTTTCTGAAGCACTTTCACATCCATCATTTCATTTGGGGTAGATTGACCTTCTACTTTACATACTTATTCACTAAATAGTTATTGAGTATCTGTCCTATGCTAGGCACTGTGCGAGGCATTGTACATATGTTGTCCCCAAATATGACATCTCCTGTGTATTTCACTATATCTTTGCGACAAAGGTATCATTGCTCTTTTGCATATGAGAAAACTATGGCTACTTCAGGCATACAGAGATGAAGGACACCCTGTCCTTGTTCTCTAGAACAGAGGTGAGCAAACTTTGTCTGTAAAGGGGCAAATAGTAGATATTTTAGGCTTTGTGGTCCATATAGTCTGGTATGTGTGTGTGGGCAGGGGGGAGCACGCACGTGCGTGCACTCAGTTGTGTCTGACTGTGACCCCATGGACTGTCAGACTCCTCTGTCCATGGTATTTCCCAGGCAAGAATACTAGAGTGGGTTGCCATTTCTTCCTCCAGGGGATCTTTCTGACCTAGTGATGGAACCTACATCTCCTGCACTGGCAGGTGGATTCTTTACCACTGCACCACCTGAGAAGCCCCATACAGTCTGTTACAACTGCTCAACTCTGCAATTATTGAGAGAATTGCTTTTCTCAATAATTGCAATAGAATATAAAAATGAATGAGAACAACTGTGTTCCAACAAAGCTTGGTTTATAAAAACAGGCAGTGGGAGAGATTTTTGCCTGTGAGCCATAGCTTGCTACCCTTGTCCTTCAGGGTCACAGTCTAGAGGAGCGACTAATACAAATGGCTTCTGATGAGATGATGTGTTAAAGGGGATATACAAAGAGCTGTGTAGGCAGAATATATAAGCACCTTAGCGAAGGCTCCATGTGAACTTTCTAGAATCATGACCACTACAGCCTGCACTTCCAGGTTGCGTCATCAAGAGCCAGGAAATGGCTTGCAGACAACTTAAGGTGGGATCTTGAGATTATGTCTAATGAGAACATGTGTCCTCCTCTTGAGCTGACTGCCTTATGAACGAGTATGGTGTGAGGACAGTGATCTACTGCCTGCTTCCCCTTCCTGTGTTAACCACACCCTTGAAAGCCAGAGGTTCATATCCTGGGCAGTATGTGACAACACCCTCAACTTCTTCTGACCGGGAGCTTGGAAATGATGCTTCCTAGTAGACACCTCCTAGAATGTCCTCTAGGTAACATCCTCAAAGACAAGTCTGGTCCCTGCTCTGCCTGAGGCATGAAATCACCCTGGTGGTTGGATGGTCCCAGGAGACAGACTGTAGCTCAGCATAAGGAGGAAGTCTCAAAAATAACCTCAGACAGGACTGAGTTGTCTAAGAAGGTGAGTTTCTGATCAGTGGGTGACTTCAGCAGCTGGATGACTGTCTGAAGAAGGACTCGGGAACCTTTCTGCCCTGCCCTCTTATTAAACAGCTCTGTGAACTTGGACACATCTCTTGACCTCTTTTAACTCAGTTTCATCACTTGAAAATGGAGATTACACATCTCTCATTTCGGCTGTTGTGGTAATTAGAAGAGAAAGTCTTCCAAATTCTTAGCACGCCCCAGCCTGACACACAGTTGATGCCAGACAGCCTTAGAGGGACTCTGACATTAGATGGGGTGGAGAGAAATGATTTCTGAAGTCTGAGGTTTATGGTTCTCTGATATGGATATCTAATGAGAATTCCTTCCCTTATGTGACACTTCATGGAATCCCCCAAACAAAGGTGTATAACCTTGGAGTCTCTGTCAGTCAGTTCAGTCACTCAGTCATGTCTGACTCTCTGTGATCCCATGGACTGCAGCACTCCAGGCTTCCCTGTCCATTACCAACTCCCGGAGCCTACTCAAACTCATGTCCATCATGTTGGTGATGCCATCCAAGTATCTCATCCTCTGTCGTCCCTTTCTCCTTCTGCCTTCAATCTTTCCCAGCATCAGGCTCTTTTCCAATGAGTCAGCTCTTTGCATCAGGTGGCCAAAGTATTGGAGTTTCAGTTTCAACATCAGTCCTTCCAGTGAATATTCAGGACTGATTTCCTTTAGGATAGACTGATTGGATCTCCTTGCAGTCCAAGGGACTCTCAAGAGTCTTCTCCAACACCACAGTTCAAAAGCATCAATTCTTCTGTGTTCAGCTTTCTTTATAGTCCAACTCTCACATCCATACATGACTACTGGAAAAACCATAGCCTTGACTAGACAGACCTTTGTTGGCAAACTAATGTCTCTGCTTTTTAATATGCTGTCTAGGTTAGTCATAACTTTCCTTCCAAGGAGCAAGCATCTGTTAATTTCACGGCTTCAGTCACCATCTGCAGGGATCTTGGAGTCCAAAAAAATAGTCTGTCACTGTTTCCATTGTTTCCCCGTCTATTTGCCATGAAGTGATGGGACCAGATGCTATGATCTTAGTTTTCTGAATGTTGAATTTTAATTCAACTTTTTCACTCTCCTCTTTCACTTTCACCAAGAGGCTCTTTAGTTCTTCTTCGCTTTCTGTCATAAGGGTGGTTTTATCTGCATATCTGAGGTTATTGATACTTCTCCCGGCAGTCTTGTTTCTAGCTTGTGTTTCATCCAGCCTGGCATTTAGCATGAGGTACTCAGCATATAAGTTAAATAAGCAGGGTGACAATATATAGCCTTGATGTACTCCTTTCCCGATTTGGAACCAGTCTGCTGTTCCATGTCCAGTTCTAACTATTGCTTCTTGACAGGAGTCTCTGTGATCTCCTTGAAACTGGACACAGTGAAGGAACATTTAGTCACACCAAAGGATGTTACTTAGAGGGGAAAATGATTGTAGAATTTTTAATGCTTAATAGTTTTTCACTTGTATAAGCCATTTTGTTTAAAAGAGACTTTAATCATAAAATGTTTCTGTTTCAATCTGAAGTAATTTTGCTTTTGAATGCCTATATTAACAAAGCTCTTACTGAGGTTGAGGGGGGTTAGGGGAAAACTTTCTTTTTTAAAAAATTTTGCTTGTCACCTGTTTAAAAATGTCTTATTCCACGAGTTGATATTAGAAATAGGTATCAATTTCCATGAAGTCCTCTGCAAAAGAAAAGCGTCTGAATTTGTGGGCAGAGGGAAGGGCAACTTCTTTTTCTTGGTGTATATGGAAAGAATCCCCGAGAGACTAGTGAGGCAAGAATTATCAAAGCTGTGGTATTTACCAAGTAAGTCTGTGCCAGCGCCCGGCAAGCTGCCACGGTGGCTGCCAAGCCTCAGTGTCCTCCCTGACCGGCCCCGAGGGGGCTCGCTGCCCTGGGACAGAGGAAGCAGGAAGTTTGCTGAGCTCGGACAGAAGAAAAAGAACTCTTTCTGGAGAGTCCCAGCAGGTGGGGGAGCCCCTTTGCTCAGCCAGCCTTTTTGGACCCTGAGCACATACAATAGCCCTCTCCCAGGAGAGGGATTTTTTTTTCCCCAGGGTTTCTTCTTGGCCCTAGGATTTGTTCTCAACTGGCTCTCTCTGCATGGGAGTTGTCTTGGCCTTTCTGGTTTTCTTTCCCTTTGGAACTCTCAGATCTTTCCATTGTGTGCCGTGTCCCTGTTAAAAGGCTGAGTCACTCTGCCTTGCAGCCTCCACATTCCCTCTTTGAATTCAGGTAACCTGGCAGATGTCAGCGGTAGAGTGGGGGAAAGGGCAGGTTTGTCAGCCTGCCCCAGCCCCAGGCACCCCCTCCGGAGCTTTGTTGAGGGACATAGCTTTCAGATGAGAAGGTGTCTGTAAAAGGTTGACAGAGCTGCCTGGGCCAGATGACCTTTAAAGACCTTTTCCAGTTCTGAAATTCTAAGATTTTGAAATGGTGTGTGGCCCTCAGACAATGCCATTTGAGGAAGAACAGATGGAATTAAGGATGCGTGTAACTCAGAGGAGACATCAGAGCTGCCTGCAAGATCCCTGGAAGTTGGAAATGAAGGAGAGATTACGTCTTTACACGCAGCCTCAGAAGGCAGAAGGTTTGGCTGGAATTTTATCACAAGATGGGACTTTACAGCTCATATAGAAAAGGAAACCTGACTCAGTACCTAGGGTCCCAGATACAAAGCCTGAAGACCTGATTTCAAATCCTGAGCCTTATTTATTATCTATGTGACCCTGGACTAGTGACCTTACCTTGTGAGCCTCTACTTCCTTATGGGCCAAATGGTGATGATGGGTTTGGGCTTGCGTCTAACATCAGGCTGTTGTGAGAATCAGCTAGGACAAGGGAAACTGCTTGTAAATTCTGAAGTTCTACAGATTTAATCTGATTGTCCAACCCCTTAATTTTATAGAGTAGATAACCGAAGTCTAGAGAGGTTAAGATACTTATGAAACCATACAATGTTGTTCTAAGGTAATAGCTGATAAGACCTCAGGGATAATTATATTGATATAATTACCAGGCATAATTATATTGATCCGAGGAAGCCCTGGGAGAAAAGGCTTTTGGGGGACGTTGGAGTCATGATGCAGCCCCAGCTTCCCAGAGGAGTTTCCTCTCACTCTTAATTTTATTTTCTGATTATAAAAGTATGAGACTGACTAAAGACAACTGAAACTCAGATACCTTAAGCATCTCTGGGAACAACACAGGGCATTGTGTGAACTTACAGAATATAAAAAGCACAAAAGAGAAACATTTAAAACATTTCCCATTGTCCTGCTGAACTATTGAAATTTTGATATCTATCTTTCAAGTCCTTTTTCCTTTGCATGTACATATTTGAGCATAACTGGAATAATTTTTATGTATAGTTTTGCACACTGGTTCTTTTTCCACCTAACCTTTTGTTATGCGTTTTGCTATTAAAGTTTGTTAAGCATAGTTACAGAGGATGAGATGATTGGATGGCATCACTGACTCGATCGACGTGAGTTTGAGCAAGCTCTGAGAGTTGGTGATGGACAGGGAAGCCTGGCATGCTGCAGTCCATGGGGTCACAAAGAGTCAGACACGACTGAGCTGAATACTTGCATAATGGTCAGCCAGGTGGTTACACTGGGTATCAAGGGTCTTTCCTAGCTTTTTGTTATTATAAGTAACAGTGTTGAATATTCTTATACTCTGTATGGTTAAATGCTGCCCCAGCATTAAGCAAATATTTTCTATAGATTTCTCCAGATGACTTTGGCCACTCTCTAAAATCCTTGTAAGTCTTTGGTAAAGACTTACAAATGTTAGTGTTAAAGGTTTACCCTGATGACTTGAATGGTGTAGAATATGATACACAAATGAGCCCCAAAGCCCTATTGAAAGTACTTTGTTTAAGCACATGTATTTACATTAGGTATTTATTTTTGCCCTGTGTTGTTCCCAGAGATACTTAAGGTATCTGAATTTCACTTGCTTTCCTGGTTTAAGTTTCAGATTAGACTTGTGGCANTGAATACTTGCATAATGGTCAGCCAGGTGGTTACACTGGGTATCAAGGGTCTTTCCTAGCTTTTTGTTATTATAAGTAACAGTGTTGAATATTCTTATACTCTGTATGGTTAAATGCTGCCCCAGCATTAAGCAAATATTTTCTATAGATTTCTCCAGATGACTTTGGCCACTCTCTAAAATCCTTGTAAGTCTTTGGTAAAGACTTACAAATGTTAGTGTTAAAGGTTTACCCTGATGACTTGAATGGTGTAGAATATGATACACAAATGAGCCCCAAAGCCCTATTGAAAGTACTTTGTTTAAGCACATGTATTTACATTAGGTATTTATTTTTGCCCTGTGTTGTTCCCAGAGATACTTAAGGTATCTGAATTTCACTTGCTTTCCTGGTTTAAGTTTCAGATTAGACTTGTGGCAGTCGGTCCCTAAAGGTGCCTCCAGATGAACTCCCCTCCCACATCCACATCCTTGAGAAGTCTCCTTTTCTCAAATTCCCCACAACTCACTTTGAGGCCATCACATGCAGCAGAAATGATGCTGCTTGGCTTCAAGGTGGGTCATAGGAAGACTCGCAGTTGTGCCCTGGGCCTCTGGGAACATTTGCTGTGAGGAAAGCCATTGCACATAAGAAATCTGCTATCTGAGACAGCTGTGCCGTGAGGATTCCTAAACTAGCCTCATGGAAGGGCCAGTTAACCAGACCCAGTTCTTTCACCACCTTAGGTGAGACACCAAGCACATGAGTGAAGGAGCCATCTTCAGTGACAGCCTAGTTAAGTCTTCAGATGATCCCCATCCCAGCCTCCCTGTGACTGTAACTCCAGACCCCAGTGGGAACCACACAGCAACTGACCCCAGTCACGCTGCAGACTCTGCCAGGCTCACAGAATAAATGACAGAACACGGCCCCAGGGCTTTCCTGGTGGCTCAGCTGGTAAAGAATCCACCTGCAATGCAGGAGACCCCAGTTTGATTCCTGGGTTGGGAAGATCTCCTGGAGAAAGGATAAGGTACCCACTCTAGTACTCTTGGGCTTCCCTGGTGGCTCAGACCATAAAGAATGTGCCTGCAAGGCGCGAGACCTGGGTTTGATCCCCGGATTGGGAAGATCCCCTGGAGAAAGGCATGGCAACCCACTTCACTATGCTTGTCTGGAGAATCCCTGTGGACAGAGGAGCCTGGCAGGCTACAGTCCATGGGGTTTCAAAGAATCAGACATGACTGAGCGACTAAGCACAGTACAGCAAAGGACACAGCCCTGCTCACCCTGCTGCTGCTGCTGCTAAGTTGCTTCAGTCGTATATAACTCTGTGTGACCCCATAAACGGCAGCCCATCAGGCTCCTCCATCCCTGGAATTCTCCAGGCAAGAACAGTGGAGTGGGTTGCCATTTCCTTCTCCAGTGCATGAAAGTTTAAAGTGAAAAAGAAGTCGCTCAGTTGTGTTCGACTCTTAGCGACCCCACAGACTGCAGCCTGGTGGGAGTTTCCAGGCAAGAGCACTGGAGTGGGGTGCCAGTGCCTTCTCCGCCTGCTCACCCTGGGGGAGCCCTAATCTGTGGTGAGAACACACATGAGGCAGTGACCTTATCTGACACACGGGAATAAGGAGGCTCACAGTAGACTGATTGCTCTGCCAGGAGATGAGGTGATGCTCCCTATAGAATAAGAAAGCAGTTGCTGGAAGGGTAACATTGAATTGCATCTTGAAAACTGCCTGGGGGACTTCCCTGGTGGTCCAGTGGTTAAGAACCTACCTTCGGATGCAGGTGACACAAGTCTGATCCCTGGTTGGGGAACTAAGATTCCCCATGCTGAGGGGCAGCTAAGCCTGCTTGCTGCGACTACTGAGCCTGTGCACACGACTAGAGAGTCTGTGCACAGTAATGAAGGCCTGACACAGCCAAATACATTAACATTTCTTTTTCAAAGAAAAGAAAATTGCCTGGGAGTTCGTCTGTAGACACACTGGAAGAGGGTCAGCAGTGGACATGGATTTGAGCAAACTCCAGGAAACAGTGAAGGTCAGGAGAGCTTGGTGTGATGCAGTCCATGGGGTCACAAAGAGTAGGACACAACTTAGCAAATGAACAACCATAACAACAACACCTTCAAAGAGACAGTATATCCTGGTTGGGAAAGAGCAGGTAATAAATCCAACAGGAGAGGCAGGACCTGATCGTGACAGCCTCATATGCCAGGTCATAAAACAGAAATTTGATCTAACTGAAACTGGGGACCAGTTAAGAGTTTATAGCCAGTGAGTTACAAGATGAGGTTTGCTCTTAAACCACTTTGGCTACTTTCTTTCATTCGACAATTGTTCACTCAAGATCTACTGGTTCATTGAGCCAGTAATGGTCTAGAGCAGAGATGTCCAGTAGAAATACAATGTGAGCCATGCGTGTCATTTTACATTTTCTAGTAGCCATGTTTAAAACAGGAAAAAGTAACAAATGGATTGGTTTATAATAATATATTGTATCAATATTTAACCCAATAGTTCCAAAAAATTTTCAACAGGTAATCAATATAAAAGATGTTGGGATATTTCAGGTTATCCTATTCTAAGTCCTCAAAACTGGTAACGTTTTACACTTCTAATAGCACCTCTCAGCTTGGAGCAGCTACACTTCAGAAGCTCAAGGTGCATCAATGGCTCATGGCCCTCACACTGAGCAGGGCAAGCTCGAGATGCAGGGGGTGAGGTGGAGCACAGGCAGGTGAGGTCTCTGCTGTCATGGAGCTTATATTCTAGGGTGGAAGAGTAGAGATTGAGAATACACCAATAAGTAGGCAAATCAGCGAAATTACTTCAAGAGAGTAATAAGCAGTGGGGAAAAGATGAAAAAGGTAGAATGAAAACAAACCATGGTGGCGCTTGGCTGGCAAGTAGCTGGTGGTCAGGCAAGGCCTTGTCGTGAACGTGACCCTGATGCTGACTCCCAGGTGCCAGGTGAATAGGGCTCTCAGGGCAGAGCTTGTGAAGATCTGGAGCATGCCTAGGAGGGAGGGCAGCCAGAGAGGAGGCCATTGCCGCAGTCCTGGGAGGAACAGCCACTCTTGGAGCTAAGGCTGCAGCAGTGAGGGCCAAAAGGGGAGGACGACCTGGGATGGGAGCAGGGGTGGTTGTTTCAACGCTAGAACGTACAGACTTCATGGCTGACAGGAGGTCTGGCTGAAGGAATCTGCAGGATGATCAGACTTGGGCTTGGCTGATCGAATGCATCAGCTGGTGTCTTTTTCTCTGCCCCTGAAAGGGTGAACTGAGGAGCAAGATATACATGCACTCTGGGGCATGGTGAGTTTTGACTTGCCTGAGGATAAATGAATGGAGATATTCAGTATTAATTAAAGTGTATAGAACTGTCATAAGATTGTTCTTCATTCCCCTCTAACCAGTCAGGGGGAAAATCTTTGCTTTTCCTTCTAGCTCTTAATGACACCTTGGACAGACTTCACCATCTTCTGTTAATTAAATCTCAGTTAAGTGAATGTACTTAAAGTCACTGAATTGTACACTTTCAAGCGCTTAACATAGTGAATTTTAGGTTACATGAATTTTATCTTAAAAAAATAATATCAGTTGAATTTCCTTTAATTCATCAACCCCTCATCTGGTTCAGAGCTTTCACTTCTCCCAGGGCTGGCTCTCACAGAAGGATTTATGTCAGGAAGGGGTGAGGCCAGTTCTTTTCAGTCTCCTCCTCCTGTTCCAGGCCTCTCTGTTTTATGAATCGAAGCAGGAAGGAGCGCCAGGAAAGTGAGGATCATTCTGTGTTTCTGGCCTCATGTATGGTCAGGAGGCATCCCTGGCCTCGTTCTGGTTCTTTGAGTTGCTGGTGGCCTCCACTGGTGTGGCTGTGTCTCTAGGAAGAGTGACTGCTAATTTCAGCCTCACATTGGTCCCTCCAGGTGCAGAGCATACCCTGAAACCAGGCCCCTACTGGCAGTCTCTACCCTCAGTTCCCTCTTTGCGAAGGGATTCTCTCATTCAGCAGCCACCAGGCAACACTACCTACTGTCCCTTCCCTGCTCTGCACTTGCTAACTGGGAGCAGCTGGAGAAAAGACAGTCACGGTCAGACGGCTGCAGGATATGAAGTGGAGGTGGGCTGAGGGTGCCTGCTTCTCTTTGCAGGCTCAGACTCCACAGTCTTTCCTAATCCCCATTGCTGTTGGCCAGTCTGGCAAGGCCAGAAAGGAAATGAGTGTTGTCTGTAGGCTCACAATGAGGTACCAAGCCCCTTTTTACCTGAAGACATCCCATTCTCTACCAATCTCTAAGAGAGATGCTTGTGGAGATACCACTTCACTTGGCCTTAGACTTGGATGTAGCCCCCTTCCTTCCCCATGGAGCNGAAAGGAAATGAGTGTTGTCTGTAGGCTCACAATGAGGTACCAAGCCCCTTTTTACCTGAAGACATCCCATTCTCTACCAATCTCTAAGAGAGATGCTTGTGGAGATACCACTTCACTTGGCCTTAGACTTGGATGTAGCCCCCTTCCTTCCCCATGGAGCAGAGAAGGGGTCGTTTGCCTCTTGGAATGAGGCCATTGATTTCCCCAGCCTCTTCCTCTTGCCAGTATTGAGATGAGGAAAGGGTTCCAGGGTGATGGTTGGTGGTGACACTGGTTTTGCCACCCTTTAGTAAAACTCGGGCAGGGTTATCAACCCCAGCCACCCATCAGCAATCATCTGAGGAAGTTTTGCAAAACACCAATGTGGTACAGATACTTTAAAAACCGTTTGCCATTATCCATCAAGTTGAACATATGCGTATATCTGAACAATTCCACTCCTAGATATAGACTCAGTTATAGACACCTGTGCCGAGAAACATGCACAGGGATGTCCATAGCAGGACTGCTTGTAAGAGCTAAACTCTGCACACAGTACACGTTTGTTAAGAATAGAACAGTTAGGTATATGTGTGGACAGCCAGGCAATGAAATACTAAACGCCAACGGAAATAAATAATAGCTAACCAAAGAACAGGTGAGTTTTTACAAGTAAAATATTGAATCAAAGACATCAGGCACAAAGAATCTATACCCTGCAATTCTGTTTCTACAAATTTCAAATAGTCAAACACAAATTTCAGTCAGTTCAGTTCAGTTCAGTTTCTCAGTTGTGTCTGACTTTTTGCGATCCCATGGACTGCAGCACTCCAGGCTTCCCTGTCCATCACCAACTCTCAGAGCTTGCTCAAACTCATGTCCATCGAGCTGGTGATGCCATCCAACCATCTCATCCTCTGTCATCCCCTTCTCCTCTTGCCCTCAGTCCCTCCCAGCATCGGGGTCTGATTTCAATAATTCTAACCAAATTGGAAATTGAAAGCATTCCTCTCGTGGGGAGGGGTGTGGGCTGAAGGAATGTGTGGGAGGTTTAAGGCTGCTGGCAGTGCTTTTTTCCTTCAATGTAGGTGATAGTACCGTCTGGGTATTCACTTTGTGAAAATTTGCCAAGCTTTTTATATAATTTTCTGAAGTATATTATCATTAAATTTAGAAGTTTATTTAAAAAATACCAGTACTGGGCTTCTCACCCCCCACAGATTCTGATTTCATTAGTCTTTGGTGGAGCCCAGGCTTCTCAATGGATAAAAAGTTCTCTGGGTGAATCTAATGTGAGGTCAAGCTGGAAGAAACACATGTGCCTGGCTATTGCCCCTTTTCTTTAGATGTGGAGAACTTGGGCTTGCTACTTTTACCCACCAGCAAATCCCACTCAGGACTTAGCTATGGGATAGGAACTTAGGAGAGAGATCAGGGCTGGAGGTGTGGAACAGAGTCATTGATGAGCGTACAGATGAGCACTTCTGAGGGGGAAGGGTTGGGGCACTGGCTAGAGATTGCTTACAGTGATGGTTCCAAAGTTAGATAGAACAAGAAATGAGCTGAGAGAGAGCTATAGACTTGTAGAAAATAGGGTAAACAAGAGCAAGGACGCCTGGATGAGATTTCACAGCAGGTGCAAGAAAGGCCAAAGGATGAGGCACGGGGAGAATAGGAGATTTTGCTAAGATAACAGATTTGGAGGTTCACAAGCCCCAGAATAGACCAAAGTGGGAACATCACTCTTGGCCTTGCTCTCGGAGTAGCCTGTTCTCAGGGTAGCTCAGGTGAAATGCCTGTCTCTCAGATAAACACATTCAGTTTGTAGTGTCCTACCAGCACAACTGTTGACCTTTCCTAGCCCTAGACAGAGTATTTGAAAGCAAAGGCATTACTTTGCCGACAAAGGTCCATATAGTCAAAGTTATGGTTTTTCCAGTAGTCATGTATGGGTGTGAAAGTTGGACCACAATGAAGGTTGAGTGCCAAAGAATTGATGCTTTTGAATTATTGTGTTGAAGGAGACTTTTGAGAGTCCTTTGAACTGCAAGGAGATCAAACAAGTCAATCCTAAAGGAGATTGACTCAAGGACTGATGCTGAAGCTGAAGCTCCAATACTTTGGCCACTTGATTTGAGGAGCAGACTCATTGGAAAAGACTCTGATGCTGGGAAAGATTGAAGGCAGGAGGAGAAGCGGATGACAGAGGATGAGATGGTTGGATGGCATCACCGACACAATGGACACAAGTCTGAGCAAAGTCCAGGAGATAGTGGAGAACAGGAAAGCCTGCCGTGCTGCAGTCCATGGGGTCACAAAGAGTCAGACATGACGGAGCCACTGAACAACAATCCTCTCACTGGCTTATCAAGGCAGTAGCTGGATCCTGAAGGTGAGCTCCAGGTTGCCGCCAGCCAGGAGGTCAACCTTGGTAAATGGCTCATCCGAGTGGACTCTGGGTGTAAAATTAGGGGATTCTGGTCAGATGAAAATAATTTCCAACAGTGCTCTGTGGACACTCTGGGGGTTCCCCTGGGGACAATTTGGGGAGATGGGAGAAGAAGGTGATTGGCCCCACTCCTCTGGATTTAACTGGAAAGATGGGCTTTTAATTGTTTTAGACACCATTAGCTGGACTGAGCAGCTAAAAAGAGCTTGAAGACCAGGTATGTGATTATCATTCAGGTTCCTTCTAGTATAGGGGTCTGAATTTCCTCCATCTCCTCAGTTGGGCAGCAAGTGAATTAGGACTCCTGACCCCACAGCTGGCTCCCCAGGGTTTACATCCTTCAGACGCTGCCCCCACCTCTATCCTCTCCCTCCAACAACTTAACTGCAGGAAGAAGCACATGTGTGGGTATCCGAGAAGCTGCCTGAGGACAAGTGCTCAAAGACGCAGGGCCCCACCTCAGCATGCTGCCCCCGGAAAGGATCTGCTTTCTCTCACCATTGCACAGAACCAGTGGAAAGGAAGGTGGACCCTTGTAAAGACCTGCAGCCAGAAGAACAAAGCTGGCCCTAAAAACGTGCTGGAATCCTCTTTACTTTAGAAAATGAAACAGAGCCAGGACTTAGCTGGCTGGCCNTCACAAAGAGTCAGACATGACGGAGCCACTGAACAACAATCCTCTCACTGGCTTATCAAGGCAGTAGCTGGATCCTGAAGGTGAGCTCCAGGTTGCCGCCAGCCAGGAGGTCAACCTTGGTAAATGGCTCATCCGAGTGGACTCTGGGTGTAAAATTAGGGGATTCTGGTCAGATGAAAATAATTTCCAACAGTGCTCTGTGGACACTCTGGGGGTTCCCCTGGGGACAATTTGGGGAGATGGGAGAAGAAGGTGGTTGGCCCCACTCCTCTGGATTTAATTGGAAAGATGGGCTTTTAATTGTTTTAGACACCATTAGCTGGACTGAGCAGCTAAAAAGAGCTTGAAGACCAGGTATGTGATTATCATTCAGGTTCCTTCTAGTATAGGGGTCTGAATTTCCTCCATCTCCTCAGTTGGGCAGCAAGTGAATTAGGACTCCTGACCCCACAGCTGGCTCCCCAGGGTTTACATCCTTCAGACGCTGCCCCCACCTCTATCCTCTCCCTCCAACAACTTAACTGCAGGAAGAAGCACATGTGTGGGTATCCGAGAAGCTGCCTGAGGACAAGTGCTCAAAGACGCAGGGCCCCACCTCAGCATGCTGCCCCCGGAAAGGATCTGCTTTCTCTCACCATTGCACAGAACCAGTGGAAAGGAAGGTGGACCCTTGTAAAGACCTGCAGCCAGAAGAACAAAGCTGGCCCTAAAAACGTGCTGGAATCCTCTTTACTTTAGAAAATGAAACAGAGCCAGGACTTAGCTGGCTGGCTCCATGTGTCCCCACATTGAGTGGGAGGAAGCATTTTGAGTTGCCCTCAATAAAGGGTGTTGTTATTTCAACTTCCAAAAGCAAAGTTACATTGTGACCCACTAAGGAATGAGGTTACCCGTTCACAAACCCACATGTGGAACACTTTCCTACATGATGTTGTTTGGCTCCTTGGGTTTGAAAATATAGACATTGAAGCCCAGAAAGATGCTCAGAACTTTGCCCTGTGTGTGTACCCAAGGTCACAGAGTTGGTTAGGGGCTGAGTGTGTGGTTGGTGAGAAGAGCACTGTCTCTGGGGTCAGACAAGCCTGACTGAAGCCATACTGTGTGACCTCGGGCAAATTCACTGATGTCTTGTTTTCTTCTCTGTAAAACAAATGGGGCTAATAATATCTACCTAGCAGGGCTATTGGGAGACTAAGTAAAAATATATATGATGCCTGACATAAAATAAGTGCTCCCTGACTAGTCGGTATTACTAGAATAAAGTGTAACTACCCTTAAATGAGAGTGAAGTCATGGCACCCCACTCCAGTATTCTTGCCTGGAGAATTCCATGGACAGAGGAGCCTGGCAGGCTGCATTTCATGGTCTCACAGAGTCAGACACGACTGAAGCAATTTGGCACGCACAGAAATGAAAGGTCTGTGTTGGTCACTGGCCAGGTGGAAATATGACCTTTGGGAGGGATGTCTCTCTGGAACTTGTCTTAACAGTTCAGGACAGACTCTGTCTTGTTCCTAATGAAGTTTGCTTTAGTAACTTCTTTCCCAGCTGGGGAGAAGCTTCTGAATGAACAACTGTGGAGCCTGCATCAAGACTGTGGCCAGTGACCATGATCTCTCATTCATTCAACAAGTATTTGAGCACCTGCTCCATGCCAGACCCTACGCTAGGTGATGGGAACCCAGCAATGAACAAAGAGAATCCCTGCCTTCATGGAGCTTGCATTCTAGAGGATTCTAACATTACCCCTGTTCCTGGAGTAACAGGTTGACCCCAGGCTCTGAGGCCCTTCTGTCCCCAGGCTTTCCCCTTGTCATCCAGCAGGGGCTGGCTCTGTTTCCTCCTCTATTGACCCGCTTCTCTTTCCCTAAAACATTCCCCTTTAACTGGGAAGGAAATCAAAGTAAAACAATAGTTGAGTTTAGAAGCAGGAAATATGATACTTTGTTCAATGCACTATAAATTAACACTTTATAAATCTCTTCTCTAAAATGCACCCTATATCAATTAAATCATGTTGTTTTTGCCTTGGGTGTGTTGCTCCTGATGAATTTCTTTCTGAGCATGATTGGCCTGCTTGGGAAGGCCAAGTCCCAAGTCCCAAGTCCCTTTCCCTCTTGGGGCCCAAGTTTTAGGGGGTGTGTCTTTTATAGCAAATTGGGTACCCCTGACCCCACCTTCCTTTATCACTTGACTCTGGCTGTGAAGAGAAAGAGAAGAAAAGTAGGTTTGTTTAGTGGGAGCTCTTTTCTGAAGCCAACAGGGAGAGCAAGACTTGAAACAAGAGGAGGCTGCACTTGGGGTCAATGGTTAACCAGTCAGATTAATAAATGCTAGAAGGAGGAAGTAGCCAGTGAGAAAAGAGGCAAGGAAAAATGTCTCCCTATAGTTCAAAAGCCAAGTAAAGTTTACCAAGGTCTGTGACCTGTGGTTAAAATGTCCCTAGAGGCCAGCTCTCACCTGAGTCCCACCTGAAATGCTGCTGTCTCTCAAGAGGGCCACCCGACTCTGCCCTTGGGCTCAGCAACCCCATGCTGACAAACATCTCACCAGCCATGTAGAACTCACTTTTCTGGTAACAGCCATCTCCTCTGTCCCCCAACACAGCTTCTACCCAATATTTAGTCCAAATGAGAACTTTTGGCTGACATGAATTGGATTAGCTGGGCTGTCCTGGCCTCTATCTTAACTTACTCTGAGTTTTAGCAGATTGCTCTCCCTGTCCATGCCTCAGTTTCCTTGCCAGTATAATGACAGTGTTGACCTAAAGCAATGATTAGCTAACTTTTTCTCTAAAGGGTCAAATAGCAAATACTTTAGGCTTGTGGGCCATACACACAGTTGGTGTCTGTGTACTACCTAACTCTGTTATGTAGTGTGAAAGCAACTATAAATAATATGCAAATGAGTGGATGTGGCCATGTCTCAAAAAAGTTTTATTTACAAAAACAGGCTGTAAACAAGACTAGCTAGTGAGCTGTAGCTCGTAGACCTCTGGACTAGATCTCTAAGGAGCTTACTGTGCTTTGCAATGCACACATGTCATTTAACACTGAATTATTTTACAGAGAGAAAAGTCAGGTCCAGAGATATTAAATGACATGGCCCAGGCCACCAAGTATGTTAGTGAAGTAGGTGGAGCTAGAAATCTGGCCCTAGTCCACTGTGGCCCTCAGTTCTTCTGAGGGCAAAGCACGAGCTGTTTTGGGCACGTGGGGATGACCCCAGGGACTGCTCTCCCGACATTACTGAATGCAGAGGGGGTGGGAAGCAGTGCTCTCTGCCTGTTTCAGTGAGCGCTCCAGAGTGAGTTAGATGGGGTAAGGGACACCACAGGAAGAAGCCGGACTGGTGCAGAGGATTTTAAGCTGTTCATTTCAGGTCAGGAGGAGCCAGGTTTACAGAGGCCAGACTCTGCGTGCTCCGTGTCATAACCTCTTGCTTCCGAACCTGCACATGTTGCCCTTCTTTTCACCCAGATGGTGCTGAGGGGAGGAAGTCCCCACCAGTGTGTGCTCTTCCTGTGTCTAAATGTTCCACCAAAGGGGCTCCTCCCAGGAGATCGGCTCCCGCGCCTGCTCTTCCGCGGCAGAGCGGCGTGGCTTGCGCACTAAGGCTGTTTATTGTTAAGCGTCTGTGACATGCTTCCCTTCAAACAGCCTCGTGTAAAGTTGTTTGGAACTTGCTGTTCCTTGGCTGAAGACCCAGAAGTTTTTACGATGGGAATCTGTTTTCCTCTCTGCCCCTAGCCTTTGCTCTCTAGAGGGGAGAGGCCGTGGATAAAGTCCAGTGAGGGTGGGGAGACACTTCTCTCAGTCAGAATCAGAGGCCCCACAGTCCAGCCAGCATGATTCTCCTCCCCACACTCTGCTCTCCATTCCTTACGTGGAGCCCTTAGCAGGATCCTGAGCACAGGTTTGGAGCAATAATAACTCCCCCAGGGGTTCGATCCCTGGGTCAGGAAGATCCCCTGGAGCAGGAAATGGCAACCCACTCCAGTATTCATGCCTGGGAAATCTCATGGACAGAAGAGCCTGGGTTGGGGGTGGAGGGGGTTGTGACAAGGGGTGGCTACAGTCCATGGAGTCACAAAGAGTAGGACACAACTGAGCACACACACACCTATCACAACTGCCACCACAACAACTTCTGAAAGTGAGACAGTGCCTCGTGTCCACAGTCGCTGAGCTCCGAGAAGCAGCCCCATGGCTGCTGGTTGCACAGGATTTTGTAGCAAAAGAAATGAAGGTTGTTGACCAGTTTGCTATAGAGATTTTCTTTCTGGACGAGGAAGTAAAATGTTTCAGAATTGGCTTCGTCACAAGCCTGGATTGGGGAGCTTGACTGGTTCTGGGGAGTCATCCACAAAGGCCTCCCCAAGGAAGGCATCTGAGGCTCATGGTTAGCCTGCACCTTCTACCTGCAGGATCAGCTCAAATGAGCTCTACCTGAAGTCACAGACCCTCCGGCTAGTTTTAGAGGCTGTTGAAGGTATGAACATGGGGTCCTGAGTGTTGAGAACATGATGATGAACAACGATGGTCAGAGTCAGTTGAGTGGTTGCTTCTCTAGCCCTCTTTCCCACTGATCCCACCCACACCCCTCACAATTCTGCCAAATCGCAACTCTGGCTTTTAACACTTGCCTTTGCTGACAGTGTTACCCTCTGCTTGGAAAGCCATCCCTCCTTTGGGCTGTTCCTGTTAGTCCTTCAGCTTCTAAATCCTATGGCTCTTACCATCTCCTTCTTTATATTTGTTCTACAAGACAGTGATATTCTTCAGATCAGGGACTCTATCCAGTTTATTACTACAGCTCTATTTCCTCCTATGATCTTTGGGATAACTGCTGAAGGAGTGAGCAGACAAGTGAATGAAATCTTACAAAGACTGGCAGTTCATGGGACTGATGAGTAACTGCCCCTCAAAAGTATGTCCAAGCACTAATTCCCAGTACTGATGAACATGACTTTAAAAATAGGATTTTGCAGACACAGTTTGCAAAAAGATCTTGAGATGAGATCATTCTTGATTTAGGGTGGTCCCTAAATCCTTACAAGAGATAGAAAAGTGGAAAATACAGAAATACACAGAGGGGAAGTTCATGCGAAGACAGAAGTAGGGTCTGGAACCAAGGAATATCAAAAGTTGTCAGAAGCCAGGAAGGAGTCAGGGAATGGACTTTCCCTGAGTCTCCAGAAGGAAGCAACCCTGTTGACACCTTGGTTTCAGACTTTTGGCTTCTAGAATTGTGAGAGAATAACTTTACGTTATCTTAAGCCACCAGTTTGCAGTGATCCGTTATGACATCCCTAAAAAAACTAACACAAGGAGAAAATACTTGCCCATTAGTTCTATGAGGACAGTATTACTCTGATACCAAAACCAGATGAAGACATTGCAAGAAAAAAAGAAAAAACAGACTACAGACCAATATCTCTTGTGAATGTAGACACAGAAATCTTCAATAAATACTAGCAACACATATAAAGGATTATATACCACGACTAAGTGGGACTTATCCCAGGAATGCAAGGTTTGCTTAAAGTTCAAAAAGCAATTAATGTAATACATCTTTATCAGTTGAACAAAGAACAAAAAATACATGATCATCTCAGTTGATTCAGAAAAATCATTTAACAAAAACAGCATTCATGATCAAACACTCCACACATTAGGAATAGAAGAGAACTTCCTAAACTTCACAGAGGGCATCTATAAAAAAACCTCACAGCTAACATCACAATTAATGTTGAAAGAATGATTGCTTTCTCCCTAAGATCAGGAAGACAAGGATATCCGTTCTTGCCATTTCTATTCAACATTGTACTAGACGGTCCATCCAGGGCAATTAGACAAACAAAACAAAACAAAATAAAAGACACTGAGATTGGAGATGAAGAAGTGAACTGTTGCAGTTGACATGACTTTATTTAGAGAAAATAATATTGCTAATCTGCTAAAAAAGTTTAGAATTAGTGCCTGAGTCTAGCAAAATGAAATTTTAAAAGCAATTTAATTTACAATATCATCAAGAACAATTAGGATGCTTAGGAGTAAATTTAACAAAATAAATGCAAAACTTATACTTTGACAATCATAAAGAAAAAGCTTGATGAAAGATTAAGTTCTAAATAAATGGAAAGATATCCCATGTTCATAGATCAGAAGGTTTAATTTCTTGAGATGACAGTATTTATTCTCCAAACCAATCTACAGAGTCAATGCACTCCATGAAAATTCGAGCTTGATTCTTTGCAGAAATCAATAAGCTGACCCTAAAATTCATATGGACATTTGAGGGACTCAGAAAAGTCAAGATGATCTTGAAAAAGAAGAGCAACTTTGAAGGATTCACATTTCTGATTTCAAAGCTTCCTATGGAAATGCAGTAAATCAATAAATAATGGTACTAATGTAAGGACAGACATATAGATCCAAGGAATAGAATTTAGATCCCAGAGCTAAGCCTTTATATTTATGGCCAGTTGATTTTTGACACATGTGCTAAAACAATCCAATAAAGAAAGAATGTTTTCAACAAATTGTGCTGGGACAACTAGACATCAACATGCGAGTGGATAAAGTTGAACCCATTCCTCATTTCATATATAAAAATAGAAAAACGGATCAAAAATGTGAATACAGAGCTAAAACTGTAAAACTCTGAGAAGAAAACATAGGGGTAAATCTCCATGAGCCTGGATTAGGCAATAGTTTCTTAGATATGACACCAAAACCATAAACAACAACAAAAATGTGTAAACTGGACCTCATTAAAAGCATTTTGTACTTCAAAGGATGACATCAAGAAAGTGAAAAGACAACCAAAAGAATGGGAGAAAATTTTTGCAAATCATGTATCTGATGACTTGTACGTAGAAAATATGCCGAATATGGGCTTCTGCTGCTTGCAGCTGAGAACTGTGACTGATAATGCCTTGTGTTGAATCCAAGTATTTCTCCCCAAAGCGTTCCTCCTTGGTCTAGTTTTGCCTTTCAAAGCCACATTAAAAACAGGCTGTTTCTCTTTCACGTGACAGCCCTTCTGCTCTCTGTAGATAAACAGCACTCTCTGAGTCCTCCCCATGTTGTATGCTCAGTCGCTTCAATGCAACCCCATGAACTGTAGCCCACTGGGCTCCTCTAGCAATCAGATTCTCCAGGCAAGAATACTGGAGTGGGCTGCCATTTCCTTCTCCAGGGGATCTTCCTGGTCCAGGGATACGTCTCCTGCACTGGCGGGTGGATTCCTACCTGGAAAGCATGGGGCTCCCTGCTTCAGACCGTACACTGACAGCTCCTTTAGTTGCTCCTTACATGATGAATGTGTCAAAGTTCCCTGTGGCCGAGGAGCAGAAGCCCACGCTAGCTGACTTAAAAGACAGTGCTGTTAAGAGGAAATGGAGAAGTTCACAGAATTGGTAGAAACCTACTGCCTTGAAGCTTCTCCAAAGCATCCCAAGAGCACACAGGAGATGCCAAATGGAACCCACACCACCACAAAGGAGGAAGCAACTATGGGCACTGTGAACTGTGGATGCTGAATTACCCGTGCAACGGAGAGCGCAGCAGCTAATTCTCAAGAACTTACTGGGAAAAATAGATTGTGGAATTTTCCTAGACATCAATATGCCACGTTAGGGCAGCCTGGCTTTCTCTAGAGCATCAGGCATAGATGGTGTTAATGATAAATGCTTGCATCTCCCCAAATTCATATGTTAAAGCTTTAGCCCCCAGTGTGACTATATTTTGGGGCTTCCTAGATGGTGCTAGTGGTAAAGAACCTGCCTGCCAACGCAGAAGACACAGATGACACAGATCCCTGGGTCTGAAAGATCCCTAGAGGAAGGCACGGCAAACCACTCCAGTATTCTTGCCTGGAGAATCCCATGGATAGAGGAGTCTGGTGGGCTACAGTCTATGGGGTCGCAAAGAGTTGAACATGACTGAAGCAACTCAATGTACACGCACGCAAGTGACTGTATTTGGAGACAAGCTTGTGAGGAGGTGATAAAGGCTAAATGAGGTTATACAGGTGGCTATAAGGTTGGTGACCGTATAAGAAGAGGAAGAGACACCAGAGCACTCTCCCCAACCCCGCTTCTCCTGTGGGAGGGCACGGAAAGAAGACAGCCATTTGCAAACTAGGAAGAGTCCTCATCGGGAATTGAATCTGCTGACACCTTGGTCTCAGACTTCCCAGTCTTCTGAACTGTGAGGAACAAACGTCGGTCATCTAAGCCAACCAGTCTACGGTACTTCATTATGGCAGCCCGAGCTGACTAAAGACGGACGGGTTGGTTGTGGTTATGCGTTTTCAACTACCTGAACTAGCTGCAAAAACTAGTAGACTCAGAGAGACGCAAAAGCAAGGTCATGACCCAGGGCTTTCCCGCTCTAGCACCAGACTCGTTCTCATGGCGGTGGTTTTGGTGTCGTTTATTCTAGGCAGCATCAAATTAAGGGGGGGAAAAGGTCATTCAAGAGAGCACAGAGCTGTAGCGTGTCCTCCAGGGTCCTCTAGGGCAGCCCTGAGGCAGGCACCACGCAGGCTGTGTTTAAGTTGCTTGTGAAACTTTCTAAAAATGTAGACTCTAGGTCATACGCTTTTTCATCAGAGTCTAATTTCTTCAGTCTGAGGAGGAAATCCAGCAATCTGTACTTTGGACAAGACCCCCAGCAGACAGGGCAATATAAAGCCAGGACAGGGAACCCTGCTCTGGACAAGTTCCACCCACTTGAAGAATAGGACTCTAGGCTCAAGGTCATCCATCCTTCTCCAGGTTCAGCCCGAACCAGAGTCCAGTTCTCTTGTCCTCTGGGTATTTGTCTGTCTCTTCACAGCCCTGACATGTCCTCTGTGAGTGAGGGAGTGAGCACTGGCTGAAGAGAGCAGGTGACGTTTTATAAAGGGCACAGGAATCTTCAATGGGAGCCAGGAGGTGAGGGGGCAGGAATTCTGATGAGAAGTGGCAGGCCAGTTTACGGTCTCTCGGTGACCGTTCACCTAGAGCCAGGCCTTAAACGGCTACNTTCTGAATGAGTTCATCTTATCCATAGCTTCAGATGGTGTGTGTGTGTGGGTGGGTGGGAGGGTGGGTGTGTCTGCCGAAAAGAGACAAAGAAAAAAACGTCCTTTCAGGATAGTGAGCTCATCTTCCCTATCCTCAAATACATGTATGTATAGGTATACACACACACACACAAATACAGACACACATACAAATACACACACACACACAAATACACACACACACTCAGCCCTGTAGCATGGACCGTGCACAGTTAAACCTTCCTCCTTCTAAAGGTGAGAATGCTCACCTCAGACGGATGAAGTGACCTGAGAAAGTCACATAGCAGATGCATTTCTTCAAAAGGAATGATCAGGAGTCAACATTTCATTAAGGTATTTCTCCACACACACAAAGCCTGATGAAGAGAGGCTGAGATCACACCTTTAGGCCCATGTAAATTGTTCTTAAAAGGTATCATCTAGCCATTTTGAAAAGGTAAGTTTCCATTCTTTAAGAAAATGTGCTTCCACTCACCCTGTGACTTCTCTGATGCCACCTCCAAATTCCCTGAACAGACTCCTGGGGAAGTCAAGTCACAGAGAAAAACAGCTGTCACCTGAAACAAGAAAATCATTTTCTCCTGGAGACACCACTGGCCCTCAACAGTTCCTCCCACACTATTCGGCGCTATGACACGTACAGCTTCAAAGCGGGACGGGGCAGTGACAGAGCCACTGGCCATGAAGCCCTCACCACCGCGGGGAGAGTGCTTTACACTCAGTGTCACTCACTGATCGGCAAATCTGCTCTTTTCCAAGCTCTGTGAGGTCGGCTGCAAGTGGGCTCAGGATCCCTGTTTCACAGGAGAGATGCTTGAGGCCCCAAGCAGTTCTCCGACCAGGGATTGAACCCCGGGCTCGTGGTAGAGAAAGAGTCCTAACCACTGGACCACCAAGGAAGTCCCTGAACACATCTTCTGATCTGCATGTATGCCTGTGTGCTAAGTCGCTCCAGTCATGTCCAGCACTTTGTGACCCTGTGGACCGTAGCCCTCCAGGCTCCTCTGTCCATGAAGTTCTCCAGGCAAGAATACTGGAGTGGGTTGCCATGCCCTCCTCCAGGGGATCTTCCTCACCCAAAGATTTGTCACGCGAGTGTATGTTCCTCGGTTCTTTGTCTCGTCACCACAGAGATTTGGAGTGACGGACAGTAAAGCCCCCTCGGCATGTCACAGCTCTCAGGTCTTGGATAGACCGTGTTATAGCTCTCAGATCTCGAATGGACCATGTTATAGCTCTTAGACAAATCAGTGTTACAGCTTAGTGTTACAGCTCTATTTTATTTAGAAGATAGCAGGAAAATCCATCTTCGAGGCGTGAGGGCACGTCGATCCAAAGACACGAGAAGAGCGCCCCAGCGCGAGGGAGAGCGAGAGCGCTAGCTTTGGCTCCTCTATTTATGTGTTTCTCTTTCCCTGGGCCTGTCCTATGTAAATTGGGCCAGCCAGGAGGGTTGTTTGTTTCACCTGAGGTCCTCACTCCAGTCCTCGGACCTTCTTTTGTTCTATTTTCTCGGGCTTTTCCCTTCCTTGTCTTTTAGCCACCGCCATTTTGGACTCCTGCTCCCTGTCCTGCCTGCCTAACAGATTGAGCCCATGACTCCTGCATTGCAGGCGGATACTTTACCATGTGAGCCNTTTGTTTCACCTGAGGTCCTCACTCCAGTCCTCGGACCTTCTTTTGTTCTATTTTCTCGGGCTTTTCCCTTCCTTGTCTTTTAGCCACCGCCATTTTGGACTCCTGCTCCCTGTCCTGCCTGCCTAACAGATTGAGCCCATGACTCCTGCATTGCAGGCGGATACTTTACCATGTGAGCCGCCTGGGAAGCCCCTTCCGACCTGACCAGGGCTCTTTCCTCCAGACCACTGTGCCTTTCAAAAGCACTGGGCAGAGAACTGTGGACTTACTTCACCTGTTTTTATTTGGTATGATTGAGATGGTCTTCCCTAAACAGCTTTCCTAACTTGAAGTTTTGCTCTCCATTCCTCTGAGAACAGGGGCACGCTTTGAAGAAGGAATTTAAACATGAACGGTCATGTTGTATAGACGTTAGTGTTTATTTCTCTGTGATATGGTCGCTTCCTCTGGAAAAATCCAACCAACACATCCGTTTCAAGTCCTGAGAAACTCTCCAGTGTTGACCATGTGTCTGATTCCTGTGTGGTCAGAAGAGTGATGTTTCTGAAGGTCCGCAACTTATTTCCATGTTAAAATAATTCCACGCTTGGCCAAATTCCACTTAGACACAAGTATGCACCTGTTAAAATAGGTCATTTTTCACTGTTAATCTTCCATATTCCATGGGTATGTGTGGGAACCTCAGACAAATGCGACCCGAATGTCACCGAGAGCATTGTTCTCCTCTGAGTGATGCTGGTTGGCCCAGACCCCTCAAGTCCCTCACTCCCACAGATCTGAGAGAGGAAGAAGGGTCACACTCTGCTGAGAGCCTGGATCGGAATCCGACGTTCGCACTGAAGTCCTCGTGTGACGTTGCGCGCGCTTTTTGTCTTAGAACTGTGTTCTGTTTTAATTAAGTTTCTTGCAGATCGCTTTTGTGCTCTGGTGCACAACTCAGTGTGCAAACTCAGTAATTTCCCTTAGTGTCCTTCATAAAGCTAAAAGAGAAAAATAGAAAGGAAAAAAAAAAAAGCCTTTCAAAGCAAGGATCTCTGGCCTCTGAGGTTTTGTACCTCTTACAGAAGGTCATCTCTGCCACAGCCTTCAAGGCTAAAAAGTAAATTCGCAAAAGAACACGTCTGATTCTGAAATTTGCATCTTGGCAATGACTTTTCGTTCTGCTGGCATGCTTCCAGAAACTCAAGTACCCTACATCGATCTCAGGGGACTGCTTCTAATTCCTAAGAGTCTCAAGGGCTCACTGCAAATGTGGAGCCTGGGTTCCCAAGAGACAGGCTTAAGATCGCCAGGGAAATTGATGGCACGCTCAGGAAGTGCAGGCCTCCTGGCTGACCTTGGTCTCGGGACTTGTACTAGGACAGCCTCTCCCCTCCATGAGTTATGAGGAACTGCCTTGGACTGCTAATCTTTCCGGCAGTTTATTTTGAAGAGGAAGTCGAGGCCTGGAGCCCAGAGTATGCGAACTCTTGTGGGCTACATTAGACAAGCCACAGGTCTCTGGAAAAGCATCCAGCCTCTTGGGGAGGCAGATGTCAATGTCTTGCCTTTCCTCAGGGCTGTTAATGTACATGTGAATCCCAAATCCAAGAATGGGCTCTCCGGACTGATTTCTTCACGTGAGAAGGCAAAATGTGGCTCCAGCTCTGTCCTTGAGGAAGTAAAGGTGAAAGGCTATGTTTCTAGGGTACAATTTGGCACAGAAACCGGCTCATAGCAGGCACTTCATAGCTCTGCTTTAGCTGAAAGGACCTCTTATCTTCCTTTTAATAGGAAAGATCATGTTGGTGATGAAATCTGAGGACTTAAAAAAGAAAAATCCATCTGGTCAATTACATAGGCTATAATCCATGCAATTACAATCTTTTCCATGGTTCCAGCCAGTTCTCTTAATGCAATTCACTTTCACAAACAATTCCTTAACACCCACCCATTCCCCAGGACTGTAGTGAGTGCCATGGGTAGACAGAGGTGAATGGGACACAGTTCTTACTGCAGCTGAGTAAGCTTATAGCCTGTGTCTATTTGCCAAGAGCATGGCCAGCTCAATGAAAACAAAACAAAACAAGAAAAAAGTTGATTTGATGCGATGACTGGACTTGGGAGGGCAAGGTAGTGGCCAAGCTCTGAATCCCCGGAGAGTCAAGGAAAGTTTGCAGATGGCATGGTAACAGTGGGCGGTTGCTGAGGGAACCTGAAACCATGTCACATGGAGAAGATTTGTAGGATGGAAGGCCTTTGGCCCAGAGAAGAACAGACTCGGGGACAGGAGAGCTGTGTCCACATACCTGAGAGAGTGCCATGGGGAAGACCTCAAGAGCAGAGCGTGAGCTGTGAGGGATGCATCCAGGGGGACTGACTGTAGTTCAGAACTATAGTACTCTCAAGTCGGAGCTGTGAAATACGATGTCCCGTGGAGAATAATTGAGCAAGGGGAGGCAGGGAGAGGGCTTGATCCTGTAAGCTTTGCTCTCTCTGAGAGCCTTGGATTCCTCCCTCCTCCAATTCTAACTTAATGAGCTGCTAACACCAACACCTGGGTTCTTACTCAGCCACACAGAGGTGTGAACCGGGAAGCCTGGCACCACAGGTGGGGAAATTAATAGCAAACTCCCACAGGGGTTATTAGAATGAGAAAAGGAAGAGGAAAGCAGAAGCATTTGCAGGCCTGAAGATGGGATTCTGGGTTTTTGCCTTCCCCAGTGCCAGTGTCTCTGGAAGCTGACACATCACCCTTCAGCAGGAGGGGAAGTCCCTTGGTGGTGTCTTTACAAGTGACAAACAAGAGACCCAGAGGGCAGAGAACAGAGAGCTTGGGCAACAAGTCACCTTGGGCTCCTCACATCATCACTGACTCCGGGTGATGGTGATTTGGGGACGTGGTCACCCAAGGCAGTGGGAGTGCAGAGGGTACCACTCAAGGAGGGCATGGAAAAATGGCTGCTTTCCACACCCCAGCTTTTCCCTGCAGAGGGGGTGTCTGCTATTCAGATCAAGGGAATTGTACTCATCCGCCCCATCCCACCCTGCCTATCCCTCCACACACGTCTTTTTATTTTTATTTTTGGTTAAAAAATGTGAGTAGCTTTTTCCTGACATCACTGTCTAAGAAATAAATGAACTGTCACAGATTCACTCAGTCAGCAGGCATTTGCTGAGCTCCTGTCACAGGTTGAGGTTGTAAGTTCAAAGATAAAGAAGACAGCCTCCCAGCCACCGAGGAGCAGAGAAGAGGGGTGGCAGAACCCAAGGGTGTGTCAACACAACTAAGCCCTTGATAAATGGAAAGCCTGTTGCTTTGGGAGCTTAGAGGACAGACCCAACTCAGTCTGGAGGTTTATAGAAGACTTCCCAGGAGAGATGCTATTTCACCTGACTCTTAAAGGAAGAAAACAGAGGGTCAGAGAAAGAGAAGTGAGCACACAGCAAAAGCCTGGCAGTGGGAAGCTGCATTAGCACTGCTGATCAGCACTGCTGGTCTGCAAACTAGGAGACTGGGGGTGGAAGGAGCTGAGTCTAAGGGGTCAGTCTGGATGCACATTAAGGGCCTTATTGTCATTCAAAGGTGCCTGATGTATTCCTGTAAGCTTCATGGAACAGAGGAGTGACATGGGCTGATTTACAGAAAATTTTCTGCCTTCATCAAATGTGTAACACATAGNAGACTGGGGGTGGAAGGAGCTGAGTCTAAGGGGTCAGTCTGGATGCACATTAAGGGCCTTATTGTCATTCAAAGGTGCCTGATGTATTCCTGTAAGCTTCATGGAACAGAGGAGTGACATGGGCTGATTTACAGAAAATTTTCTGCCTTCATCAAATGTGTAACACATAGGGGAGCAGAACTAGTATTTAATACACTAGTCAAAATTCTCCTGTAATTCTCTAGTGAAGACATGGGAAGAGCCTGAACTGGTATAGTGTCGATAGAGTGGAAAGTTTTGAATTTAAAAATCAAAGACTGTCCAACACATGAAAGCCACAAAGAAAGACAAATGACCCAGTAAAACCATGAGCCAAAGAGATGAACAGACACCTCACAAAAGAAGATATGAATGCCCAAGAAGCAGATGAAAGCATGCCCAATGCTATTAGTGACCAGGAAAATGCAAAATAAAACCACAGTGAGCCATCATTTCACACCCTCTAGAATGGCTGTAATCAAAATGACTGACCATATCAGCACTGGCTGAAACGTGGAGGAGCACGCTTTCCAACGCTGATGGTAGAGAGGTCAATGATACAAATGCTTTGGAAAATTCTCTGACAGTTTTTTACGGAGTTAAATGTACATCTGTTTTATGACAAAGTAATTCCACTTCTAGATACTTGCCCAATAAACATGTTCTCAAAAACATATACAAGAAAAATATGTTCCCAATAAAATTATGAACAAACTTTATAGCAATCTTATTCAAATATTGCAAAACTGGAAGCAACCCAAATGTCCATCAGCAAAGGCAGAGAGAAGCAAACTATGGTATATCTATATGATGGAATACTGGTAAGCAATAAAAAAGAAACATGTTAACAATACATGCAATAGCATGGATGAACATGCTAATGATACGTGCAATGACATGGATAAAATATGTTAAGTGAAAGAAACCAGGTGCAAAGTAGAACATACTGAGTGATTCCATTTAAATGAAATCTGAATGCAGATGAAATTAATCTATCATGTTAGAAACCAGACAGTGGGTGTAATTTGTTTTGGGGTGGGAAAAATTGTCTAGTAAGAGGCTGAAGGGAATGCTCACAAAAGATAAAAATGTTATTTATCTTATTTTTCTGATGAGTACACAGGTGTATATAGCTGTCAAATGTCATCAAACTGGACATTTAAAATCTGAAGTTTTTTGGATGTGAACTGTATCTTAAAAAACCAAACAGATCTGCGGATTGCTTTATAGTCAACCCTCAATTTCTGGCTTGAAGTTAGACTGGATGGTAGTGACCGTAAGGCAGATGTGAGAGAGAGCAAGTAAAGGGGAGGAAGGTGAATTCAGCTGTGTATATGTGGAGCATGTGGTGCCCAGTCTTATGGGCACTAGCAGGTGATATCCTGCCAAAGAACACCAGAATCAGTGAGTCTGAAGCTGGAGGAAGAGGGCAGGATGGAGATATATCTTTGGGAATCACTTGCTTATGGGGGTAGTTAAAGCAAGTGCATGAGCAGAAAGGTCCAGAGATGGGCTTTAGTGTTCAGGGTCCATAGCTGATCCTGGGTGAGCAGAGGAGGGTGGTCTACATATGGAGCAGGCTGGAAACCATCAGAGAGATTTGAAGAAAGCCAGAACCACAGGTGTCCCTAGCAGAGAGCTGTGTGCGTGTGTGTGTGTGTGTGTGTTGTTTTGGTTTTTTTTTTTTTTTGGGTGGGGGTTTGTTTGTTTTTCAAGTAGGTAGGTTTTATATATTAAAGATTTTTTTACAACTTTATTGCAGTATAAATTACATACCATAAAATTCACTCATTTTAAGTATATGGTTCAATGAGTTTTAATGGATTTATACAGTTGTGCAACCATGACCACACTCAAGCTTTAAAACGCTTTCATTACTGCAAAAATGAGCAATCCCTGATCCCACTGCCAGCCCCTGACAACCACAGGTAAGCTTTTGTCATCACAATTTTGCCATTTCTAGAAATTTCATAGAAATAGAGTCGTTGAGTCTTCTGTGTCTGGTTTATTTCCCTTGGCCTATTTTTGAGACCTCTCTGTGCTGTTGCAAATATTTGTAATTTATCCTTTTCTCTGGTGGGTAGTATTTTACAATATTAATGTACTATACTTTGTTTATCCATATACCAGCTGATGGACATTTGTGTTGTTTCCAGTTTGGGTGTTATTATAAACCAATTGCAGATTTTAAAAGTTCTCACCAGGCAAAAAACAAGCAACAAACAAACATGGTGACTATGTGAGCTGATGAATATCTTCACTAACCTTATAGCCATACTCATTCACTTCACAGTAATACATATGTCAAATCATCACATTATAGTCCCTAAATTTATAGTTTTATGTCAACTATACATACATACATTTCCAATAAACCTGGAAAAAATTAATGCTTTACATATATTATCCCCAAAAAAGTGTGTTCTGAGATTCAGCAGCATTGGCATCACCTCAAAGTTTGTTAAAAATGAAGCATCCCAGGCCACATCCAAGACCTATGGAAGCAGAATCTGCATTTTTCACAAGACGTCCAGGTGATTCTTACGTACCAAAAAGTTTAAGAAGCACTAGCTTATACCATAAACAGCATCTTCCTAAAGTAAGACTCGATGGATGTGNGTTTGTTAAAAATGAAGCATCCCAGGCCACATCCAAGACCTATGGAAGCAGAATCTGCATTTTTCACAAAATGTCCAGGTGATTCTTACATACCAAAAAGTTTAAGAAGCACTAGCTTACACCATAAAAAGCATCTTCCTAAAGTAAGACTCGACGGATGTGAGTCTGAGTGAACTCCAGGAGGTGGTGATGGACAGGGAGGCCTGGTGTGCTGCGGTTCGTGGGGTCACAAAGAGTCGGACACGACTGAGCTACCGAACTGAACTGAAAGTAAGATTCAATTCCCTATGGTGAAGAACTGTAATTTTGTGTATGTGTGTCAATGAATGAAAAATGGTAAAGAACCCACCTGTGAATGCAGGAGACATAAGAGTTGCAGGTTCAATCCCTAGGTCAGGAAGATCCCCTGGAGGAGANAACTGAAAGTAAGATTCAATTCCCTCTGGTAAAGAACTGTAATTTTGTGTATGTGTGTCAATGAATGAAAAATGGTAAAGAACCCACCTGTGAATGCAGGAGACATAAGAGTTGCAGGTTCAATCCCTAGGTCAGGAAGATCCCCTGGAGGAGACCATGGCAACCCACTCCAGTATGCTTGCCTGGAGAATCCCGTGGACAGGCTGGTGAGCTACAGTCCATGGGGTCTCAGAGTCAGACAAGGCTGAAGCCACTTAGCACACACACACACATACACACACACACACACACAAGGGAAAGTGGAAGGGCTTGCCCATACAACTAGTAGGTAACCCAGTCAAAATACAATCTGGTTAAAGAGAAAGAAGAAAGGAAATTCAGCTCATAAAAAAGACATTTGGGAGCTAAAGTGAGCTTTGGGGGAGGTACCAGTTAAATCAGGCCATGAATAAATAGGTTACTGTTTTTCCTCTGAATGGAACTCTCTACTTAAGAACATGGTCTGCTGAGGTGATGATCTTGGCTGTTTTCATTNGCTACTGAGTTCTGCAAAACTCCCAGAATTTGAGAATTCCAGATTAAGACTTGGCCTTCAGGTCACAATGAAGCTATAATTGTCAGAGTGAGAGGATAGAGTATCTCTTCATTAATAGTTTTAACCTGATTTTTACAACTTCTGAATAATCAGCATTAAGTGTGTAACCCTCCATTTGCATCTCGCTCTGGGCTTTGTGAATGTCTGGAGCAGGCCTGAAGACCATACTTTTTCCTTTGAGCAGATTACAAAAAGAAGTCTCTTCCTCTGAATAAGTGAAACTCCCAGTAGAGCGTACAGCTAAGGCTCCGTGTACAGTGTAAACCCTGCCTAGCCTCACCTGACTGTTTTGGAAGCAAATCAAACTCAGGAACAGTGTGGGGACAAGATCAGGAGACGCTCAATGGAACATTATCAGTCCATTAAGGTCCCTTGCACTATTCTGGCCTGCAGCTTCCCTCCACAGAGAGCAGCCTCCTGAACTAGCACCAGCTGGTCCTTATATCAGCTACTTGCCTGGGAACTGAAGCACCCAGGGACCATGTCCCCACCCAACAGCTAGCCCACGTGGATGCCTAGAGCCCGCTGGCTCCCCAACTCTCCTGATACACTGCCAGACACTGCCTAAGTATCTGTTGACCCCTCTCCCCATCAAAGAGTCTCATTCTCAGAGTATAATCAGCAGACTCAGAAAGACTGATCTTGCCTGGAGGGACTGGGAAGGCCATCCTTGGTGAGGGCTTTTGTAGAGGCTAAATGTTGAGCCGGCAGACATAATGGAAAGTCATCCATGAGCCGAGTCAAGCAGGTGGGCATGGTTGAGAAGAGTGTGCTGAGATCAGGTAGAGGTGTGAAAAGAGCAGATGAACAGTGTGAGTGGGAGAGGTGTGTTCTAAGGAAGAAGCAGGAAGAGGAAGCAGATGGACGCCATGATAAGTAGCTCAGATGATAGCTCTGGTCTTCACACTTCAGTTCTCAGCTGGACTCTCCATGGAGATCTAAGAGGCAGATGTGTGTGTGCTGTTGGTCACTTTGGCCAGCAGATAAGTGGGCTTCCCGGGTGGTACAAGTGGTAAAGAACCCACCTGCCAGTGCAAGAGACCTAAGAGACGTGGATTTGATCTCTGGATCAGGAAGATTCCCCTAGAGGAGGGCATGGCAACCCTCTCCAGTATCTTGCCTGGAGAATCCCATGGACAGAGGAGCCTGGCAGGCTACAGCCTACAGGATCACAAAGAGTCAGACATAATTGAAGCAGCTTAACATGCATGCAAGTGCAAACTCAAAAATCTCAGTTCTATTCTCACCCATGTAGGAGCTGGACTTCTTCCTGGGTGGAACTGGCTCAGAATAGGAGCCAATGTGTCTTCAGAGCATAGGTGTCCACCTGACTCTCCTCCAGCAGGTGGCTGACTGGTGATTGAGACTCTGGATATTGCCCCCTGCTGTCTCTCTGCACCGGACTTTGCAGCTGGTAAGCTCATCTTTATCATTCCTTCCTTCCTTCATTCATTTGTTTATTCTTCATTTATCAGCTTTCAATTGAGGTCTCCCGCGTGGCAGGTCACCACAAAAGCCAAGGACAAAGAGGCAGCAAACATAGTCCGGGTCTACAGAAGCTCCATAAATCGCTGCTGAGACAATGGAGGCATGAATAATGTTCTACTTTTCTTAGGCAGGTGCTGGTTCTGTTTTCTCTTCCAGACTAAGGTGGGTAGCCTATGGACTTTCAGAAGAGTAGCCAGAATGTCTTTAAAAGCCCGAGACCAGAAGTATGAGGGCCAGTGGCCCTGGAATGCAGTCTGCCGTGGCCAGGACAAAAGCCCTTTTCTGAACTCCTCTTTGGGTGCTTGTGTGACTCTGCTGTGTGCCTACGCAGAGCTCATCTCTTCCTCTGCAGCCTCCGTGCCTAGAACCAAAACCCCACAGCACCCCCCATGGGCACTCCATCAGCTCCACCTGTGTCTAGCACCCAAACTAGGTGATAAGTCGGTGATGTCAACCTGAGAACCCCACTGCACCCTCTGACCTCACACCTCTGCCCACACACATTCTGACACCTCCACCCCAGTCTGCGGGTGGCGCTGGAAGAGTTCTGAGGCAGTACTTGGGGCCTTGATATAAACACATTCCTTCCTGCTCTGTTCCACAGCAGAAAACAAAACCCTGGATTTCATTCAAATGCCAGCTCATCTGAAGTTATGCCCCGCCTCTGGGAGGCTAAGAAGGAGCAGACAGACAGGATTAATCCTTGTCCATAGGTTGATGGAGAGGTATCCACGTCAGAGAAGGCAGTATCACCAGCTAATGAGGACCCAAGAGTCTACTTCAAAACATGTGACCTGCATTTGCCTAACACACTACCTGGCAGACACCTGGCTCCCCAAGGCTGCAGGAAGGAAATCTACTCTGTTGTGTATACAAAGGAAGGGGACCCCCTCCCCTGCCACAGTCGGATGACCCTGAGCTGGCCAGGCCCCTGCCCACCCACTCCCAGCCTGGATTTGGTTGGGCAAGTGGAAGGTGATTGAAGAATGTTTCTAAAACTACAGAGGCTGCTAAGCTTCACCTTGCCCCCTGTACCAGTGCTACATTTTCACGTTTCATTCTCACCATTGTTCCCAGGTTGTATTACTATTCGCATCCCTCAGAGGAGACAGAGGCTGAGGGGCTGAGTAACTATCCAAGGTCCTACTGCCAGGAGGCAGCAGAGGCAGATTCCAGCCCCATCATCCCACGTTTGATCCTACGGCCTTTTCATCACAACACGGGCAATCACGGCAGAATCCACCATCAACTCAGTGTCATCACTAAGGCTCCTCCCTTACCCAAAGCTTCCGTCCTTCCACAGCCCCATCCTCTTCCTCTGGCATCAACAGTGACCAAATCTCTGCATTCTTTGCACAGGTGAATCGTTATTTGAAGGAAATGTGGGTACAATTCAATTGTCATCATTGCAGTCTAGACATCCCCAGTGCTGAGGAATCTCAATCTCCTGTTTGTGGAGGAAAGAAAATACAAGCCACTGTTCTTCTAGGGAGGAGCAGACTTCAGTGAGTAGTTCTCCAAGGCTTGACTGTCTTCAGTAAGAAACATTTGATGGTGGTCTTGCCATCCTTTTCCTCATTTCATGAGCCTGGAGGTTTTTCAGGTGTAATTACAGTTCTTTTGAGGGGGAGGGGGTGTTCTGTTGGGAATTTTAAAGGTTGAAGTATTATAGCTGATTTACGAGGTGGTGTTAATTTCTGCAGCATAGCAAAGTGAAGCAGTACAACTTCTTTATATCAACATTTTCTCTGGGGTGTAACATCTTCCAGAAATTGGAGGTCNCACTACCTGGCAGACACCTGGCTCCCCAAGGCTGCAGGAAGGAAATCTACTCTGTTGTGTATACAAAGGAAGGGGACCCCCTCCCCTGCCACAGTCGGATGACCCTGAGCTGGCCAGGCCCCTGCCCACCCACTCCCAGCCTGGATTTGGTTGGGCAAGTGGAAGGTGATTGAAGAATGTTTCTAAAACTACAGAGGCTGCTAAGCTTCACCTTGCCCCCTGTACCAGTGCTACATTTTCACGTTTCATTCTCACCATTGTTCCCAGGTTGTATTACTATTCGCATCCCTCAGAGGAGACAGAGGCTGAGGGGCTGAGTAACTATCCAAGGTCCTACTGCCAGGAGGCAGCAGAGGCAGATTCCAGCCCCATCATCCCACGTTTGATCCTACGGCCTTTTCATCACAACACGGGCAATCACGGCAGAATCCACCATCAACTCAGTGTCATCACTAAGGCTCCTCCCTTACCCAAAGCTTCCGTCCTTCCACAGCCCCATCCTCTTCCTCTGGCATCAACAGTGACCAAATCTCTGCATTCTTTGCACAGGTGAATCGTTATTTGAAGGAAATGTGGGTACAATTCAATTGTCATCATTGCAGTCTAGACATCCCCAGTGCTGAGAAATCTCAATCTCCTGTTTGTGGAGGAAAGAAAATACAAGCCACTGTTCTTCTAGGGAGGAGCAGACTTCAGTGAGTAGTTCTCCAAGGCTTGACTGTCTTCAGTAAGAAACATTTGATGGTGGTCTTGCCATCCTTTTCCTCATTTCATGAGCCTGGAGGTTTTTCAGGTGTAATTACAGTTCTTTTGAGGGGGAGGGGGTGTTCTGTTGGGAATTTTAAAGGTTGAAGTATTATAGCTGATTTACGAGGTGGTGTTAATTTCTGCAGCATAGCAAAGTGAAGCAGTACAACTTCTTTATATCAACATTTTCTCTGGGGTGTAACATCTTCCAGAAATTGGAGGTCCTCTTCCAGATCCTGCCATCTAATCTTCCTCAGTTAACAGAGGAGGAAACTAACATCCAGTAAAGGAAAATGGCTTATATCCAAAGGCACAGCCAGAACTCTCAAGTCTGATGCCCACGCTTCTTCCACGAACTCACAGGGCTGGCCAATGAGAACACGTGCCGTCATGACATCATGGCCTCATGGTGGTCCTGTGTCCTGTGTAGGTGAAGAAGCAGAGAACTGTAGAGAATGGCAAAGCAGACTGATTATGCCCCCACCAGTGACTCTGCCCCATTCCTGTGCCTGCCTTTTTCCCACTTACATCGTCTGTCTTAGGGTTGTAATCCTTTGTTGGTTTATAGAGTAAATGACGACCTATTATATTTGAAAGAGAAGGAAAATAAACAGGAGTGCTGCTCAGCCTTTGTTCCTGACCTCAAGGGCCAATCACAAAGTGTGTCTGTGGGTATGTTCAGCCAGCCAGGGATCTCAGCTCCACACCCACAGATGTCACCGCCTATTTCTCTGTCTTCCTGCCCCCAGGCTCCTCAGTCACCACACGGGCAGGAGTGAGCCCTCAGTCCTGGTCTCACTGTTCCCATGCTAGGAACTGACATCACCCTCCACACAGTAGCCCCAGCCTGAAACCTGGACCTACGTCATCCCTGCCTACGACCACCACTTCCTGTCAGTTCTAGCCCACATACTTCCTCCTCCAAGTCCTTCTGTTACTCCCTTGGGACATACCTTCGTATTTTGCTGGAATGACTGCAATAACCTTCTAATTAACCTTTCAACCTTCACACTGGCACTAGCATTTCCCTCACGCCCACACTCCCACCCTCACCAAATCTGTCCTCCATGTCGTTCCAAGAACACCCCTAAAATGCAGATCTGTTCCCGCCACCACTTTGCCTCTTTAAAATCCTTCGGTGACCTCCCATTGCCTTCACAAGACATTTGAATTCTTGTGACTGTGGCTGCTCTGTGACAACTGTCTTTCATGTTGGGACAGAAGGCTCCTTGAGGCAGGAACGGGGACTGGCACGTGGAAGATATCTGATAAGCAGTCAGATAAAGAGTCAAGGGACACGTGAATGGAGCGGATCCATCAACAGGCAGGAGGCCGTGGGTTCCATCAAGAGGCAAATCAGGTGCCTGTACATTCCATGGAGGACATACTGGGCCAGAGAGATGCAGAAGTTTTTCTGGACTGGAGAGAACATTTAGGGTTTAGACCAGCAGAGATAGAAGCAAGTGGAGGGGGGCGACCGGGAAGGAAGGAAGGAGATGGAATTCCTAGTAAAGGAAAAAAAGGAGGCAGTACAGTAGAGTGAAGAGAGGCCCGTCAAGGTGAGGTATGAGAATGGGAGCAGGGTGGATAAGGGCAGGTAAAGGCCAACCCAGGTGGGGGTCTCAAAGCAGCTGGAGGGATAGAGCTTCTGTTTATCACGCATTAGGGCTTATGCCGGGGAAAGGCAGGCAAAGGAAGAGCTGAAAAAGTGGTGACAGGCTCAACTCCCACAGGTTGAGAGAGCTTCTGTTTCATTTGGCTCTTGTTGACTTGAGTTTTGAAGGAATCAAATATCCCTTTTCTCCCCCTTTATTTTTAAGGCACTTAATTGAAGTGAACACTTGGGCCTTATAAATAAATGATGAAGGAGGAACCGGTTTTTATTTTAATGAGAGGCTTAAATGGGGTCATTTTGGATTTAGAGTCAACATCCAGCTCTGTTTTTATCGTGTTAATACCCCAAGAAAGGTGGTCTGCGCTCACAGTGAAGTGTGGACGCCGCCGCCCGGGACAGCAAACACTGTCTGCGCTCTGTCCTGGGCAGAAGTCCCTTCAAATGGGGACAGGGCCTCTTGGAACAGTTAGGACCTTTTTAAGTGGACAGAGGCAGTGAAGGGCTTCAAACAAACTTTTGACATAGTTTGTTCTGCTATTAAAGGCAATTAAACCTTAATTCTCTTAATCCTGAAAGAGACAGGCGGAGGTGGTATGGTTGAAGGGAAAGAGGTCTGGTCTGGGTCAGAGACTCAAACTCTACCCTTTGTCTGTCTCGGCACTTTTCTGCATAATCATAGGCAAGCTCCTCTCCTAGTCCAAGCCTCTATTCCCCTACCTATGTGAAGAAAGGCTGGGCAAGACATGCTCTTTTTAGAGCACTTCAAGCTCTGAGATGCCCTGAACATCTGAAGCATCTCTTCTGACCTCAGCTTCACTGGGCTTCTCTAAGAGCATCAGGGAACAGAAATCCCAGATGGAGAGAAGGAAGGACTTATTTTAAGGAGACAGATGACTAAGAAGAAAACCACTAGTGAGGAGAGAAAAAAAGCCCAAAGAGCACTGGCCTTTGCACAGGCATGACATTTTTATGGGGCTCTGCTGGTCTTGGACCACGAGCTGCCCACACACACACAGGGGCAGCCCACAGCAGCCACTGAATGCCTCATTGTGGCACTAGAACCTACGGGCCAAGAGCCCCTATTTGCAGTCTCCATGAAAGCAGGCTAGAGGAAGACCCAGCTTGTCAGCTTGCATTGGGCTGGACCTGACTGACTCCAGCAGGGAGACCTCCCAAGGAGACTGAAGAAGAGGAAATCAGGTTGGAAATTCACTGGCAACCTACACTTGACCCCATGGAAAGTGCTGGTCTGGGCTAGAAGGAATGGCACAGTTTGGCTTGGCCAGGTTGTCTTGTTCAATTGGACCACAGAAAGCCACAAGCATGGAGTTAAACCTCCTACCAAGGGCTGAGTCTGGGGTCGTGGGATGTCCACCGTGGGACAGGCCCAGGGCATATGATGTTAGATGTATATGGGCTCTGTTCACAGGAACTGGCAGCCTAGGAGGAAGGGCAAGTATGCCAACAGTCTGTCACNCAATCTCTATTAGGTCTGACTTTGTGTATTTTATTCACTGTTGTATTTCCAGTGCCTCTTTGCGACCCCATGGATTGTAGCCCATCAGGCTTCTCTGTCCATGAGATTCTCCAGGCAAGAATACCAGAGTGGGTTGCCATGGCCTCCTCCAGGGGATATTCCCAACCCAGGGATCGAACCCAGGCCTCGTGTATTATAGACAGATTTCTTACTGCCTGAGCCACCAGGGAAAGGCCTCCAGTGCCTAGTACATAATAGATGCTCAATAAATATTTATCAAATGATTGAATAAATGAAATGCATCTCTACCCTCATCTTCTAGAGATTCCTCCCACTGAACCCTAGCTTTAAAATATATATATATATATAATGTTATTTATTTATGTATTTGTGGCTGTGCTGTGTCTTTGTTATTGCTCAGGCTTTTCTCCAGTCGCCGCAAGCAGGGGCTGCTCTCTAGTTGCAGCGACTATTGCCGCGACTTCTCTTGTCATGGAACAGGGGATCTAGGGCACATGGGCTCAGAAGTTGCACCTCTGGGGCTCTGGAGCACAGACTCCATGGTTGTGGCACACCAGCTGAGTTCTTCTGTGACACGTGGGATCTTCCTGGGTCAGGGATCGAATCCACATCTCCTGGACTGGCAGGCAGGTTCTTTTCCACTGAGTCACCAGGGAAGCCCCAACACTAGCTTTTAAATAACAGTGATGATGATAATAAATGTTTCTTGAAAAAACTTTGCTACAGACAAAAGTGTAAAAGAAAGAGATAACGGTTGTCAACATATGTATGCATGACATACTGATTAAAACAAGCGAACACAAAAAGAATACAGCCAAAACATGTGCAAAATACATCAGCACAGACTGAAAAAAAGAGTTCACTAGATTCCAAGGCCTGTGGATTTATAACAACAATGGCTCCCTGGTCTCAACAGCATCCCTATGGTCATGTCACAGGCAAGAAACCAGATGTTGGGTTTATTGTTCAATACTTTGTGGTGATATGGGTGGGGCTGTGTTCGGATCCCCTCAAGGTCTTACCTAGTAAAGCTTCTGACTACTTGGCAAGAATAGAAAGCATTCCTGTGAACTGCACAGCACCTACTTGGACTCCTCATTAGGTGAGCGATTACTCCAGGACAAATGGATCGCTCAGGCCCAGGGTGTTTCCGGGGAAAGGAAACAGCTAAGTCTCTTCAGTGCTGTTTGACTCTCCCTGTGCCTGGCGTTGCCAGATGCTCCAGCACACAGGTGCATAGGATGGTCCCATTTCCCAGGGCCTTGTTGTGTTTCAAGCTGTGCTGGGACATCTCAGGAAATCAAGATGTGAATTGCTCCCTGATTAGAACTTCCTCGGTACGCATGCTCAGTCACTCAGTCATGTCCGACTCTTTGCCACCCCAAGGACTATAGCCTGCCAGGCTTCTCTGTCCGTGGAATTTTACAGGCAAGAATACTGGAGTGAGTTTCCATTTCCTACTCCAGGGGATCTTCCCGCCCCAGGGATTGAATCCCCATCTCTTACATTTCCTGCATTGACAGGCAGATTCTTTACCACTGCGCCACCTGGGAAGCCCAGAATTTCCTTAAAGTCCCTTATAAAAGTAGGGTTTGTATCTGCAGATGACTTACCCTGCATCCCTCCCCTCCACCCACTGTGCCCCATGGAAAGTCCCTACTAGTCAGGCATCACTTTTGATAGAGACAGACAGACAAACCTCTCACATAGTCCTGACTGTCTTCCTGTGCCTTTTGGCACCTCCTCTGTCCTCCACATTTCCCTCTCCCTCACCCTCAGCCTCTAATCTAGTGGTTGTCAGACTTGAACGTTCATCAAAATCTCCAGGAAGGCTTCTTAAAGCAGAGCTGCCTGGAACACACACACGCACACACACACACACACTGTGCATAGTCTCCAGCTCACTAGATCTGGTATGGGGCTGGAGACTTCCATTTTTATCAAGCCCCCAGGTGATGCAGATGCCGCTGGTCCTGGGACCATGCTCTAAAGCCCACTGATGTACTTCACAACAGTTTGAACCCTTTCCTCCATCTCCTCTCCATTCTTACTGCCGCTGGCTTTGGATCCTCATGGGTTTTTAAACTTTTAGAACTTTAAACATAATATTTCCAAAAAGTGAAATAGCGGCCTCAAAGTCACCCAGCTAGAGAAGTAGTTGATTCAGGATCCTCAGACCCCATGAAGCACAGAACAGTGACCCAAGCCCTCACCTTGGAGGAGGCCCTGTTGCCTAGAGGACAGGCCTTGCCTACTGCAAGTTAGCAGAACACCAGCAGCTCCCTTCACTCCTGACACTGCTCCTCCTTCCACTCCTGTTCAGCTCCTCTAATGAGCACCTACTGTGGACCAACATGAACTCATCCCTTCACTTGGTCAAGCACTTCAGGCACTGTCCCCATCACTGGGGACACAGTCATGAGTGACAACGGTTATTTACCTGTCTTCACAAGTGCCCACTGGAGGCCTAATGGAGGAATTAGACATTATCAACTAACTGCACACAAGATTCAAGTCTTCAGGACTATTAAGGGAGGGGTGCACGGTGCTCTCAGTGCATGTGAATGGGGAGCTGACTGTAGACAGGGGTGTGGAAGAAGTTTCCCTTGCAGGACTGATGTGTAGGCACGGTTATCTAAGGAATTGTTGTCATTTAATCACTCAGTTGTGTCCAACTCTTTTGTGATCCTTTGGATTGTAGCCTGGCAGGTTCCTCTCTCCACGGGTTTTTCCAGGCAAGAATACTGGAATGGGTTGCCATTTCATTCTCCAAGGGATCTTCCTGACCCAGGGATCAAGCCTGCGTCTCCTGCACTTCAGGCAGATTCTTTACTGTTGATCCACCAGGGAAGCCTCTTCTAAGGGATAGTAGATGTTAATCAGGTAAAGAGGTATTTGCTGGAGGGAGCAAAAGTATTTGGTGGTAGGAGCAGCTTATGTGAAGGTCTTGTGGAAGGAGGGATGCTGGTGATTACAAGGGGATAGAAGAAAAGCAGTATGGTCTATAGCAAGAAGGGGTAGGGGCTAGAGAGGCAGGTGCCACCAGTCCTGTCAGGATCCATAGGACACACTAGGAGGATTTAACTGCTAAGAACAATAGGAATCCACCATGGGGTATAAAGCACGGACTGGTGGCATCATCAAATTCACTTTTCTGAAAGATCCAGGTGGTTGTCAGGCAGAGGAGGCAAAATGGAATGCAAGTTCTGTATGACAACTGAGGATATACAGATGGAATCTGAGTGTGTCTACTCCACTGGAGGAAAGCATGGCCAGGATGGGGATCTCAAATCTGTGGAGACTAGAGAGACCAATGGTTTGAAGGGATCTAAACAATAATATTTTGTTAAATTTTGAAAGTCTTGCCCAAACAGAAAAACAAATTGCATATTCCAAACATAATCATGAAATGTCACCAAACCAGGCATCACTAGCCTTACCAAAGGAAAATATATGGCCACTTGGCCACAGCGAACTTAAATTCATCTTGCCTAATTTTCCCAGAATTCATATGCCCTGATGAAAAGTTTAAATGTGTCCTGCTGTTTACTGAGAACTGTGAGGAACACATTTCAACTAAATCCCTTTCTTCAACAGTTCACAACTTCAAGTCCTTATGCATAATTCCCAGTTTGGAAAACCTAGATTTACCCAGATGCTCCTTTTTTCAGGTAGAAGCTGTCTCTCACCTCTCTTACTCTTTTATTTATAGACTAGCAGTCTCCTTGGCGACCCCTGGCAACCGTGCCCCTCCGTCTCATGAATGAGATGCTAGTCTGATACATCATCTGTGTTTTGCTTCAGTCTGAATTCTGGGAAGTGTTGCCATTTCCTTTCCTGAACATTTGCTTTGAAAATAAAGAGAGGATGTTCATCTTCCCCTAGAACCTCCCAGGGCGTTCCTGCCTTCAGCCTTTTCCCTGCCTTGGGAAATTCCATCAGGCAAACATGACCTGGGCTAACCACTCGGGTGACAGACACAGAAGAGGAGAAGACTGGGGAAAACCCTTTTGCAGAATCCTTTTCCTTTGAATACGCAGGCAGTGATTTTAGGAAGGTCACTTGTGTTTACTAATACCCATGAGCCAGTTTAAGTGGATTTCTAAATCATGCTCAAGGACACAGGTGTGTTAAGAAGCCCAGGGTCCAGGTACGTGGGTTCTGAGTCTGGCATTGCCAGTGAGCAGTTCTGTGACCTTGGATGGGTGTCATTGCATCTCTGGCTTTTGAAGTCTCATCTGGAAAATGGGATAGTTGAATCACATTAGCAATGTTTTCATTTTTATATTTGATCTTTTTTTTTTTTTTTTGGTGTTATATCCTTACTTCCCTAGGCCCCCATATTTGAAAGGTTTCTTTCGATTTCTAAACACTCTGAATTTTTTAAACACCTTTTATTTTATTTCTCTTTTTTACTCATCAAAGCACTCACTGGAGCCTATGGTCAACATGGTTAACTGATAACATTCTAGACAAATAAAACCTTATTGGAAGGACATGTAGTTACTTATGGGATGTTTAATTTTTTGAAAATAGGTTGCAAATCTCTACTGCAACATTCATAGACCTCTAAAAATCCTAAGGATCCCAAATGGAGGAACAAATAGGGTAAAACATCTTTAGAGAAGCGAGCTGTGTCCAGCGTCCTGAAGCTCAGGCCTGAGGAGATAGAACCCTAAGTTATTATACAAGGGAAAAAGTTAAGAACTGACTTAAATAGCCTATAGCTGGGAAATCCTAGAAATCTGCCTTTCTTCTCTGTTGAAGGAGAACCACTATGTGTCTCTGGATGACATCTGAAGTCCCTTCATTTAATCTTGCCAGTTGCCATATTCATGATTAGTCTCCATCGACGATCCAGAATGATGAATACCAAGCAGCTCATTTACCTTTTTGATGGTTCCATAGCCCAACTTCCCTAACACTTGTGATTATGCTAGACTTCAAAGGCAGACAAATCAAATTCCTTTTCCATCCCCATTTAATTTTTTTTAATACACTGATTGAGAGCCTACTGTTTTCCAGGCACACAGTAGGTACATAACACATGCTTGCTAGATGTATGAATAAGTTAACCAACTCAGGTAGGAGCAAACTCTATTAAACCTTTGAACACATCCTCCATCGTCTAACTCTCTCCACAACCCTGTAAGGTAGGAAGCAATCTTCCCATTTTACAATGAAGAAACTACATCTAAGATACTGGTGTAGCTGTATGTTGCTCACCATCACCCAGGGGCATTTTAGTCCTTCTCATTGTGAAGGGCTTGGTCACCTCCCCACTGGAACCTTACCCACTCCGACGGGTCCTCTCCTCTCCTCCCTCCTAATACCTTCTTTATTCTGCAGAGGGCCTGCCCTACCCCTAAAAGTTAACTGTATCACCAATTAGCTGGGTGGTGTTGGGTCAGTCATATCCCCAGCTGGGGTTCCCATTGGTTAGTGGAAGCATTTAGCTTGGTGATCCTAGCACCTTGGACATGGATCCTCTGGAGAACATCCTTCCCTCTCCCTCCTCCCTCTCTCAAGGCTGCCCGTGCTTTGCTGAGACCTCCCTCAGCCTAGGGGCCAGAGCACTCCTTTCCACAAACAACTTCAAGACTTTCAGCTTCTCAGACATTCCCCCAAACCCAAGAGGGCTGTTTTCAGCCTCCCGACTCTGGCCCAGAGCTCAAACATCTCTCAACGCCAGAACCACAAACTCCCAGAGAGACACATAGCATCAGGGTTAATGAGTACCTACCTGCTGCTGCTGGCCTGCCTGTGGTTCTCCATCCTTGGAAACTGGACACGAACGAATCCACCCCTTTATCACTACACTTGAGTCACTCTGGTCAATTTTGGAACAAGTGACATTACGTATTCTCCCTATCGGAACTGGGATGGTCCTTTTAAGACAAACGGTTCATGTTGCCTCCAACACCTATGCCTCTTCTACACACGAAGAAACTGAAACCCCTATATCACAACCAAGAACGTGAAGGGTGGTAAATGGCAGGCCTTTTTGAGGGGGATGGATGGCAGAGGTATTTTACTGAAAGCATCCCTTTCTTGGTCTAGCAAAAGAGACGCCAGTGGTAGAGAACCTGCCTGGAAACGCAGGAGACTTAGGAGACATGGGTTTGATTCCTCCATCAGGAAAATCCCATGGAGAAGAAATGGCAACCCACTCCAGTATTCTTGCCTGGAGAATCCCATGGACAGAGAAGTCTGGTGGGCTATCGTCCATTGGGTCACAAAGAGTTGGACACACCTGAAGCGACTTAGCACACACATTCCTTTCTCTCTCATAGGATAGACTGGCAAAGACCCACTGGGAAAATGGCCTTTTGTGACGTATTAATCCTGACAATAGGATTCTGTTATCAATGGCAAGGCCTGTAGATTTCCTGCCTCTATTGGCACAGTAGCTCAGTTGCTCAAAAACATGCTGCTGATGAGAGTACTAAGTCTCCACCACTTTCCGACTGACTTCCCCAAGATAAGGGATAAGGTGTTAGCCTTAGCCCTTGATAAACCAAATATTGGGCTTCCATGGTGACTCAGATGGTAAAAAAAATCTACCTGCGGTATAGGAAACCGAGGTTCGATCCTTGGGTTGGGAAGATCTCATGGAAGAGGGCATGGAAACCCATTCCAGCATTCTTGCCTGGAGAACTCCATGGACAAAGGAGCCTGGCAGGCTGCAGTCCATGGGGTCACAAAGAGTCCGACATTAGCCATAGTCAAGCCTAATATCTGAAGCTCCAACACTTTGGCCAGCTAATGTGAAGAACTGGCTCATTAGAAAAGACTCTGATACTGGGAAAGATTGAAGGCAGGAGGGGAACGGTATGATAGAGGATGAGATGGTGGGATGGCATTACTGACTTGATGGACATCAGTTTGAGAATGCTCTGGGAGTTGGTAATGGACAAGGAAGCCTGGCTGTAGTCCATGGGGTTGCAAAGAGTCAGACATGACTGAGTGCGTGAACTGAACTGACGCCTAACATCAAGTGCCCCTCCCCTATGCACACAGACACGCACACTCTACTGATTAAACTAATTTTATGCCAATGATGCATTTTTTAATAAAGGGAAACGGTATCCTCAGGCTAGCGTTTGGGGGCAGCTGAGTCAAGTCCAGGATTTGGGGTCAGGAGAAATGGAACCAGGATTCTGGCCTTAACCTTGATGCACTGTTCAACCTGGGGTCCATAAAGTGGAAATGTCACATGATTGTTCACAGTAGCACTGTGGGCATCAGAAGAGGGCAGGCTGTGGAAGATCTTTGCAAACTGTAAAGTACTGCTTACATATAATTTAATAATACAAGGCTTTTACTCCAGGGATTTGCTGGAAAGCTCATGTGGATGAGCCTGGTCACATATATGCACAAACTGTTGCTGGCTCACCTTTCTCAAAGGTAGCTATGCCCACACTGCCTGTCCACAAAGCAAGCCATTACAGCTACCCACACCTGCTGCCCCAGCTCCAAAACCAACATCTGTTATCTTCCAAGGAGTGAAACCACTGAGCAGCCTAACCTGCTGCTCAAACTGACCCTATCATGGTGACCCAACAAGTTTTCCTTCTGTCTACCTTTCCCAACCTAGAAATGCCCCAGCCTTCCTCTCCGACCTCCACAGACTCTACACATCAGAGGCCTACTCATGCTTCCAGGCACAATTTTCAGGCCACCACTTCCAGGAAGTCTTCCCTGATTATACTCCCACCCACCCTCAAAGGAAGTGGTTTCCTCTTCTCTGAACTCATGTCATTGTCCTTTTCTTATAGGGTCTATTTTCTATTAGAACAAATTGTAGGTGCCTTCCCTCTCCCTTTACCAAAGTTGGAATTCCTCAAGACCATGTTTTCTGTCCACCATCCCTCACTCCTAACTCCAGCACTTTGCACAATTCCCAGCACCAGCAAGGGCTTGGTGTTGAAGAAACAAATGAATGAATGCCCTTCTTCCAAACACAGAACTCAACAGCAGAATGGACTTCTTCTCTCCCTAAGTGTGGGTTTGATAAAGAATGTTGCATCTGGAACACAGACAGAAGATCTTAGGGAACTCAGCAAGTGGGGATCACAGGAAGTGGGTCACACAGAGATGCAGAGTCAGTTGGTAACATGAAACCACGTAACACATGGGTTGACGATTAATCACCGAGTAACCACAAAGTCCAGGGCATATTTTTAAAAGGTAGTCAGAGTTATAAGGCATGTCTAATACAAATCATAGTAATCATGAACAGATTTAATTTTTTACTGTTTTACACCTATTCTTCCAGGATATTCAAGCAAATATCCACCTGCACAGGGAGGAGCTGGGAGTGGCAACCTAGGGGTGGCGGCACCAACCACACAAGATGGGGGAGGGTCTGTCTCCAAACACTAGCTTTGGGATATTGTTCCTCTTTATCAGTCTGGGAACGGAAGTTTTAGTCTAAGCTCTGAGACTAATTGGGTATGTAGATACGTCAGGAGGATGTCCTTTTGGCTCCTGTCTTTCTGTCCTCCTGTAAATCACAGTTAGACAGGTGCTCCTATGTGACCCTCAGATTAAGGAAGGTGTACAGGTTTCCCACTTGCCCCCAATGACTTTGGCCACTTTCCACTGACTGTTAACAAAAGGCCCTCTGGGTTGGCTCAAACTTTCGCCAGGTTCCCAGTAGTAAGCACACTGTTGGCCCATGCAGGATTTCCTGATAATGAATGTGCAATGGGAGCCCCTGAGAAACAGAGAGGTCTGCCGTCAACTCTCAACCGAGGGCCCACCTTCTTCAGTTTTGGACGTTGCTGTCCCTGGATATCACAGGCAGCGAAGTCCAAGTCAGGGGTCCTTCACTGGGATTCTTGGCTCTGCAGTCTTGTTTTCTGGAGGCTCAGCTGCCCACAGAGAAACTGAGATAACACCTCTGAGCCAGGGTCCTGCATAGCTGCATATTCTCTGAGCTGGCCACCAATACCCCTTGGCCATCTCCCAGAGCCCAGGTGTAAGCAGCCATCTGTAGGGGACGGAGTGGGGGGGGTGTGTGTGTGGGGGGGTGTGTGGAAGAAAAACAGGAATGTCTCCTCACCTCTCTGCCACCCACGCCCAGAGCAAACTGCTCTCCCCTCAGAAACAAGTAATCAGATGTTCCCAGGGTGGCCTGTAAACTGCTAACCTCTCTCTTTGGGAGGTAGGAAGGATAGAGATTGCTACTGAATATTTCTCTGTTTTTCTGTCTGTGAGTATCAAGAGATAGCCTGTGTGTGTGTGAATCCCCCTTCACCCCGTGACTTACACAACTGGGTATTTACACACCAGATGATCCCTGCAGGAAAAGGCAAGTCCCCAGCTGCTGTGGAATTTTAAGAGATCTCCCAGGAATGCCCTTCTGGGATGTCTGGTTCTAATTGCCTCAGTCAGCCAGTGCTGGCGAGCTGGCAGAAGCAATGAGAGGTGAAATTAAACAGATTCCAGTTCACATCAGACCCCCAGCCCTGCCAAAGTCCCCCAAGGGCCGGAAAAGAAAACAAATGCGGCCGCAGTGGTGGGTGTGGTGGAAAGAACTCCAGACTGGAAATTGGAAGGCCCGATTCACATCCCTGCACTGCCACGAACGCCCTGCCCTGTGGGCTTCGGACCTGTCGCTTCCCTTCTCCTGCGGCAGTTTCCTCATTTGCTAAACGCGTGGTGAGGACTGCTGGCTGGTCTCCAAGGCCCCTCCCCAACCCCAGATTCAGGGACAGAAGTGTTGAGCGCTCATTGCAAAGCTTGGTGGGGGTGGGGTTTTTTTTTCTGAACTGTAAAACCAGATGCTTGGCATTTTTAGATCTTTAAGAAGAATGGGGTAAAGGGTTAGGATTTCGTCCCCGTCCATTTTAACCTAGCCCCAGCCCCAGCTCCAGCCCCATTTTTCCCCTTTACTTGGCCTAGGATAAGGGTGGCTGGAGACTCAGCCAGAGGAGGAGACTGGAATCCCGCAGTTCCTTAGCGCCCCCTATAGGCCCAATGGGCAGTGGCGCTGAAACGGTGGTTTTCCCGGGAGCCACCTGCACTCCAGCCTCCCAGGCTTCTACTGCAAAGCCTGGGGTTTTAGAAGCAGGCGGTTCAAACTGGCCCCTAAGTTGTGCGGAATTTCTCTCTCTTTGTAGCGTGTTGCTTTAAGGCTCAGAGTAAAGCCGTTGACCTAATAGCCACAACAGTCTGAGGCTGAACACCCCGTGGGGCTCCTACGTATGGGCACAGTGGCAGGGGTCATCCAGTACAAAATACCGAAGGGTTTTGGTTCACACTCAGCTCCTCCTCATCCACGCTCCGCCATCCCCCCCACTCCCTAACCCCACAGCAGATGCTTGCATATCTCCAGCTACTATTGCTCACTACTTTCTGAGTCAGCCTGTACCTGGTAGGGATTTTGCATGGCTAGTAACAGAGCCGACAACCACGGGTCTGACTTTGTGAAATTGGGGGCTTATTTCCTTGTCAAAAAAGCATCCGCAGATAGCTGCAGTCCACAAACTCATGGGGGAACCAGAGCTCCTTCCAGCTTTTTCCTTAGCCATTCCTACAGCATGACTCCCTCATGGGCCCTTAAGGACCAAGATGACCACTTAAGTTCTAGCCCTCGCCTCTGCATTCAGAGAAGAAGAAGAGGAGCCCAAGGGTTTCTAGGGTTCATCCTTACTTGGTCAATCCCCTTGAGGACCCATTTAACGACTCACACTCTGGCATCTCCTGGGCCACTCCAGTAGGGATGGCTGGGAAAGCAGTCCCATGGCCAAGCCACATAAAACTTGGCTCTGTTTTTCCAGGGAGGAGAAAGTGTGGAGATTGGACATAGGGCCCATCTGCTCTGGGAGGAGCCCTGACTAGCGCACAGTTGACTCTTTCCTACACTGATTTCCGCTGCCTGCGGAGAGGACAGGCGCTCTGCAAGTGCTCGCCTAATCCCAGAGAACGCCCCACCTCTCCACCCAAGACCAGACTCCTGCCAAGCTGGAGGGAAGAGGTGGTATCTGCCCAACCACTGTCTCCGAAGATGATGCCACGCAACTTCCTCTGAGCCAAGCTTCTCTGGCATTTTCCCTAGGGAGAACTTTGCCAGCTCAAGGAGGACCTAAGCCCAGCCTCAGATGCACCTCCCTCGGTGCCCATTGCTTTCCTACAGGCGCTAGTGGCTTTGTCTTGGTCTTCCACTCCACCCAGGGAAGGAGAGGGGAGATCCCCAGTCCATATTTGGATATGCCCTCTATTCCGGGAAGAGAGTTCACTGCTTTCTCCCCAGATTTGTGCTGCTGGGAGCCAAAGCCACACATCAGCTCAAAACTCAAACCCTTACATGTTTAAATTTGGTATTTAAAATGGTATACAGAGAGTGTATAGCCAGCAGAGACCGATTTGGCTCTGCAGCTAACTGCTTAACTAGCTACTGTCTAGTTTTCTGGTCTCAGATGCTGCTGAAGGCTTGGAGAGGAGGCTTAGCCTGTGGCTGGTCTCCAGGCTCTGCTTCATGCGGTGGATGTGATTTGCTCCACATCAGGAGACCTACAGGCCTTTCTCTCCACCTTGGACCTCTGCAAGGCCATTTTCCAGTGATAGAAAGGTCGTCGCTTACACTGGACCAAGATGTGAAGGAAGTTGAAAAATTGGAAGCAAGCTTCTTTAGGGACCCACTTTCTAAATCTCCTGGGGGTGGGGGGGCTTCACCATGGCCTCAGTCAGTATTCCTTTTTATTTCAGCAGCCATCCATGTAACTCAGTAACTACACCGCCTGCTTGTGACAATCAACTGCATCCTCTTCATGGAGCACCTTTTGAAGCAGGCTTCAGTGGTGACCATCTTTCTTGGACACGGCCTAAGGACGCCTCTTCCGTCCATTCAGTTCTCTTGTGAAGAGAGAGGACTTTAACTGTACAATTAAATTGGGGTTTGCCTTTAAGATGGCATTTCCAGGAATGAACCTTGTTTAAAAGCCAGGACCACCTCTCTGGGAAGGCAAGGGAGAGAAATCAGCTTCAATTTGTGAAGAACCATTTATCATGAATGCTCTAAAACTACGTCTGTTTTAGATCTTTTCTCAAGTCTAACGAAGTTATTGCACATATATCATGGAAAGGTTCCTAGACTCCCAGGCTCGGCAGACAGCCCCCCAGAGGCCAGCTTTTCCATTTCTTAGAATAGACTTAAGCAAAGACAGAGTGTCATTGTTAGCACTTTGCTAGTTGTTTTTTTCTTTCTTTCTTTCTTTTTTTTTTTTAATATATTTTTGTGCTGTTTCATGCTAGTGACTTAATACCTTGGAGCACTTAAAATCCTAATAGCAGGTCAAACTGTCACTGCTTCGCAGCCAGGGAAGCTAGAAGACAGGTTAAAAGAAATGGTAAGGTGCATGCTCTGTCGTCAGGTCAAGGTGGAAGCAGAAAGTAGAGTCCCGTGACTGCGCCATACTGACAGCCTGACTCCATCCTTGCCTGTCTGTATATATTGAAGTTATTACTGAGAAAACTCTGCCAAGTCTCTCCTTCTCTGGAGCTCAACTGTAAGACCTCCAAAGCCCTAAATCGGAGTAGCTGAAATGGAGCAGCAACTTGGTTTGAATAAATCATTTCAATCCCTAGATGATTTTCCTTATAAAGTAGGGGTCACATCCCCCAAAGATCCATGCAAAGTCTCTTGAATTCCTGGAAAATGCACATGGAAAGTGTAAACAAGAGTGCATCTGCAGTAGAAACCTCTTAACGTCTACATGGCACTAGTTTGTTTAATAAGCGTTGACTGCCGCTTTCATCTGTGCTGCGTTTTAGGTGCACAAGACAAGGGTCCCAGGACTGACTCCTGGTGTCATGGAGCAGAAGAGGGTGGATTTAAGCCCCAGTCCTGAAGCTGGAAAATACAAATGTTCAGGGAAAAGGAAAGATGTGGAAGAGAGGATATAGTATCCTGAAAGTTTAAGTGTTATTCACTCAGTCGTGTCCGACTCTTTGTGACACCATGGACTGTAGCCCGCCAGGCTCCTCTGTCCATGGGATTTCTATGGACAGCAAGAATACTGGAGTGGGTATATTGCCATTTCCTTCTCCAGGGGAGCTTCCCAACCCAGGGATCAAACCCAGGTCACCTGCATTGCAGGCAGACTCTTTATTGTCTGAGCCACACTTGCTTTTTTTTTTTTTTTAAAAAAAGGGAAAATGAATATGAATATGAATACACACACATATTTACTTGGATTATAAGTGTAATGGATTTAGCTGGTAACATTAGTTACTAGAGGAGAGGTAACAGATGGTGGGAATAAAGGGTAGGAGCAAGAATTTCCATTTCCTGCCTATTGAATTTTAAACCATGAGAATGTATTGTTTACAAAAGGATAAATCACATTGAGTTAGAAACCTAATGCTACCTATATTCTAAGTGGCAGGATCAGTGGCTCAAAGGCCTGGAGGGAGGGAACAGGCACTGTCTCAGCCAGCCTGGCTGATGGTTGTGATGTCCCTGGATCTCAGTCTGGGCACCTCTTGCTACCCAGTACCCTCCTGGGAGCCAAGGCCAGTGTTCAAGGCGCATGTTATTTCTTCAAGCAAAAGCAGAAACTCCTCAGTTGTTGGCTGGCATGTAAAGCTTTTCAAGCCAAAAATAAGAATGCTTACGTCCTTGTCTGGGGACCCGGCTGTGAGGAGTGCAGACCCAGCAGAGGACATCCCAGAAGCTGGCCTGGATGGACTGGGATGCATGTGCCAGGAGGGAAGGTTGAAGACATCAGCCAGGGCCCCATCCCCAGCTGTGTGAAGGGCAACTGGAAGCCAGGCAAGATGAAAGCTGACACAGATGTGTCCTGGGCAAGCCACGCGCCTCTCGGAGCTGTCTTCCCCACCCACAATAGGAAGACAGTAACACCTATAACAGCAGTACTCTTGGGGTTTTCCTGATCAGGTCATAACGTATGCAGGATGTCTAGCACTCACTAAGAACTCTGCAGAGCCCCCTACGCCTTGTCTCTACCACATGAATCACCCATCCAGGCAAGTAGATCTGTCCTGCGGCTCCAGTGGGCCAAAGCTGCGAGAAAATGGACTTGAGCTCCTAATAGCAAAGACTTTCCTATAGACAAAACTGTTGCACGAGAGAGCAAATCTCTCACGACAGGCGGCTTGCCACGTGGTACTTCCTAGGAAGAAACCAGAGGCTCTGCCTTTACTGCCTCTGTGCTCCCAAAGGACTTCCCAGGCGGCGCTAGTGGAAAAGAACCTGTATGCCAATACAGGAGACATAAGAGACTTCAGTCTGATCCCTGGGTCAGGAACATCTCCCAGAGGAGGAAATGGCAACCCACTCCGGTATTCTTGCCTGGGAAAAGTCCACGGACAGAGGAGCTGGTGGGCTGCAGTTGCACAGGGGTGCAAAGAGTCGGACATGAGAGCACATACTCGTGCTTCCAAAAGGAGGGGGATCAGAGCCCCCTGGGCCCTTCTTTGCCAGCTCCTCTCTGCTCCTTATCCTCCTCCAGCCAGCCTGCTCCCAGAAAGGTTCAATTAAGAAGGCATTTCCAGACTTCTCTGTGGCTGGCACCACCACATTTTTTGCATTCCCTCCTCCTCTACTGCTCCAGGAGGGGTGTGTGTGTGTGTGTGTGTGTGTGTATGTTTCACCTACATCTACATCAGGAGTCCTGTGACCCCACCTAAGAGGGATTCTTTCCTTCTTCATCATTCCAGCTGGTAGGATTTTCTCCAGGCTCTAGAGACAATTTTCTTCACTCTTCTCTGACTCTCCAGGACTTGTGAGCCAGTGCTGTTCTGGGCTCATGGGGATTCTGGGGTAAGTGGGGTCTGGCCCCTGGCCCAAGGCAACCACAGTTAATCGGGGCGATACATACTTATGCAAGGAGCTTTCACCCTGGGAGAGGGATGATCCATGCTGCAAGGCTGGAGTGTCAGAGGCCCAGGGAGGCAGCTGGTGATTAATTCTGACCCCAGGCACATGGTTCAGCGACAGCTTCAAGCAGTAGGTGAGGTTGAAACTGGGGTTCAGGGATGAGTCAGAGGCTGGGAGTGGGAAGAATGCCCATGATTTCGAAGCTTTCGTTGGCTTCATTTTTGGTCTGTGAATCCTTTTGTTCTCTTGGTTTTCACACCAGTGAAAGCATTTTCCTTCCAGGGTGTGACCCGCCCTGGCTTCAGACACCACTTTGGGTGGGGTCTTGCAGGAAGGACCGTCTGGCTGCCAGAGATGGACCAGATCCACNAAAATGGACATGAATGAAAACACAATGCCTGGGACTTGTCCAGTGTTATAGTGGATAAGAGGTAGTGCACGGGGCACTACACAGTGCCAGTGTAGGGGCCAGGGTTCACTCCCTGGTCTGGGGAGATTCCACATGCTGTGGAGCACGCCAAGCCCATGGGCCACAGCTACTGAGCCTGTGCTCTAGAGCCCAGGAATCGGGACCACTGAACCCATTTTCTGCAACTACTGAAGCCCATGCTCCTAGAGCCTGTGCTCTGCAATGAGAGAGGGCACTGCGATGAGAAGCCTGAACACTGCAACTAGAGACATAGCCCCCACTCTCCACAACAAGAGAAAGTCCCCGCACAGCAAGAAAGACCCAGCGAGACCAAAAATAAATAAACAAATAAAATACATTTTTAAACAGTGAGCTTGCTTAAAAAAGCAAAAACTCAATGCTGAATCTCATCTCAGACCAGTTAGTCACAGTCTCCGATTGGGGTTCAGGCCTGAGTGTTTCTAAGCTCCTGAATGTGCGTCCAGAATTAAAAAGCACCACTGTGGTCCAAAATAGTGAAAATCTTGCAACCCACTTTTGAACTTTTAAAAACACAGCCCAAGCAGTCTTTCCTGGAGAATTCTATAAAATATCACTACCCGCCCCTGCTATTTGAAGGAGTCAAATAGAGCTTGGCACAAGTGGCTTCTCATTATCCCAAACCAGCTGACTCCTTGGTCATAAAAAGGCAGGCAGAGGGATTAAGAAAAGCCCCTCCAGACTGGAACTATTCAAAACCTCACGGGACCTGCGCTCAAAGGGCTTTGGGTAGCTTTTCTGAGTGTTGTTTTCCTCATCTGCAAAATGGATTTAGCAGTAATCCCTACCACATAGAATGTGGTGAAGTTTGGATAGGAGATGTGAAAGCATTCCTTAAATATAAAGGGCAGATGTTAATTGCTGTTATTTTGGTGCTATAATTATACATTTCTGAGTTGACGGCAAACAGGGCACATCTTCATTTCTGCAAACTTTGCACCAGCCTCCTGTCCGTGGCTCCTGTCCTCCTCACAGTGTACTGAGTGTGTCAGTGAATGAGTGAGTGAGGTTAAGAGTGAGAGAGGAAATGAGTGAGAGAATGAACCAATGGAGTTGGTTCACCACTGGAGTTCTGTGTCTCCAAATCCATACTCCAAAGCTCTGCAAGGCCGTAGGACAAAGATTTTTCCTCTCCTGCCAGCCAGCCTTCAGCTGACATGACCCACACATGCAGCAACTTAACAGACGAGCAAACATCTGGGGACCAGAAGCACCGTCACACAACCCACCCTGGACCTATCCCTGAAGTTCAAGGAATGTGTGTAGCTTTGCAGTTTCCACTTGTGTCTCATGCCCTTCCTCTCTTCGATGCTGCTAACATCAGGCCGAGACTGGCTGTGGCCAAACGGCCAAGGACACAGATCAGGGCAAGGAGCAGGAGGAAATGGGTGGCTTCACCCAGCCTATGTTAGTGCCAGAAGGGAGAGAGCTAACCTTGCTCATGCAGCTCTGGCCCACAGACAGAAGCCACCGAACACAGAGGCAAGAAATAGGGCTGCAGAAAAAAGCACTGGACTTGGAATCAAAAGACTCAGATTCAATTCCAAAGGCCACCATTCATTTTCCACATGGCCTTGGGCAAGTCACTTAACCCTTTTGTAAAAAGAGTCTAGTGAAAGTGAAATCGCTCAGTCATGTCCTACTCTTTGCGACCCCATGGACTATAGCCTACCAGGCTCCTCTATCCATGGGATTTTCCAGGCAAGAGTACTGGAGTGGATTGCCATTTCCTTGTCCAGGGGATCTTCCCAACCCAGGGATCGAACCTGGGTCTCCCGCGTTGTAGACAGACGCTTTACCGTCTGAGCCACCAGAGAAATCCAAAGGGGTTGTGAAGAGTGAAAGGAAAAAATATTTCTCCAAACTCCAAATTTGGAACAAGCTAGCTTTAAACATTCACTGATTCATTCATCCTTCAACAAAATTCATATATGGTGATTTTCCAAGCATACACTATTCCAGGACACAAGGCTCTCAATAAATCCTTCCTCCCGTCCTCCTTCCCTCCCTGTCTCTTCTCAGAGAGGGAAGAAGACTTGCGTATTATTTGGTTTAAACATAAAGGCATGGACTGATGAAACGATCATTGTTTCCCCTAAGAGAGCTTCTCACTCCCACACCCAAGAGGGAAACAAGAAGAGCAGAGAGCTGTGCAAATACACACTTATCACATAAACAGAAAAGCACACACATCTTCAAGATGATTTATCTCAACAGCCTGGAAAAAGGCAAATCAAATTAAACCCTTGATTGGAGAAGCCCGCACTTGCCCAGAGGAGTCTCTGTGGGGCCAGATGTGTCCAGTGGGGCCAGGAGGGCTGGGAGAATTCTGAGGGCACTCCTCCGTGTTCTGCGTTATCTCTCATTTCCTTTGGGAGCCCAGGAGACACAGCCTTCCCAAAGCAGCCTCTGAGGTGGCCTGTGAAGCTTTTGTCCTTGGCAGCAGAGAAATTTCTGCTTCAGTGGTTCCAAACAAGGCTTGCATTAACTCCAGGCCTGTGAGGAGAGCACGCGCGACAAAACCCAACACCGTGTCCCAGCCCTCAGACAAGCACAGAAACAAACGGTGCAGGAATTTTTCAGAATAGAATCATCCGCTCAATGTCACTGCATACATTTACCTACCTCAGTGCCTATTCAGGGCCCCCTTTAAAGGGGGCGAGCAATAGAGATGGACCAGACAACATCTCTATGGCAACACCTCCCCTGAAGACTGATGGCCGCCATGGCGAGAAGAGTGAAGACCATTTTTTAAAAATATACACAAATACACACAAATGCTCACCCTGAAGGACCCCTTGGCTCCTGGGACACAAGATGATGTTTAAAACAAAAGCGTAGGAGCCCATGACAAGACTAATAAGGAGCACAAGGGGGCATGCAAACACAGGACAAGAGTTTGCACAAAGAATTAAGACCTGGGGCTTCCAAACCCTGGAATTTGTCAACAAAGTTAACATTCTCTTTCCTGGAAACTCTCAATCTGAAGCACTTCACGAGGACCTTATTCTATGGTTGCATCTGGGACAAGGAGTCCATGCGTTCACGCTCATACTCGGTCATGTCCAACTGTTTGTAACCCCATGGACTGTAGCCCACCAGGCTCCTCTGTCCATAGAATTTTCCAGGCAAAATACTGGAGTGGGTTGCCATTTCCTCCTTCAGGGGATCTTCCCGATCCAGGGATCATCGTGTGTGCTGCACTGCAAGCAGATTCTTTACCCACTGAGCCATCGAGAAAGCCCTGGGACAGGGAGTGAGGGATGGTAAAAACACAGTAGCCACCCCAAGGCCCTGAACAGGATACTAAACCTAGCAGAAGGCTAGAGTACACCTCTAACTGGCGCACTCCGTGACCTTCCTCTGAGCCTTCGCAAATCAGGATTTGTGGAAGGAGTGGACTTCACGACCTCAGGGTAGGAAGTCTTACAGACTCTGTGGTTCCAAAGGGCTGTGATGGTGGAAAGCTTAAATTGCTATTACTGAGAACAGCCGCCACCATCCTCACAAGAAGAAGAACAGCAATGATGATGATAATGATGGAGCAATGAGAAGTCCACTTATAGGCACGTTCAAGGAGTCTTATATATTGAGTGTTTTAGAAAGAAGCCAGGCAGCATCTCAGCAAAGAAGTTTTTCTAACTATTGAAAAGAATAAGCTAAGGAAAAAAATCCCACTTCATCGTGCTTCCTAATGAGTTGCTCCGTGTATCACAGGAAAGAATGGAGAAGAAATGAAGACCAAGGTCTAGAGGGTGGTCAGGACAGACTGTTCTGTTTCCATTTTCCCCACTTACTTTCCCTGTGACCTTAGGCAAGTCATTAACCTTGTTTGCCTTCTGAGCTCCTTTCATAAAACAAGTACTTGTGTAGTGTCAGATGAAATATTCCGTTGTGCATGCAGAGTTTCCATCCAGTACCCATTCTACTCAACACGTGCAAGAAATTAGCTGTACTAGGTGAGGTGTCAGGTGGAGGGCATGTGGGGGTTGCCCCCTGTGACCTCAGTGTTTGGATTCCAGGACTTTGAACAGCCTTATTTTAAGAAACCTTGTCAGTGGAGAATGGATTATGGTTGGCTCTTGCTTTTTCCTTTTCTTTCCTTTCTGCTCATTCTTTCCAAATACTTAACTTCTTTTAGGCAGTGACAAGAATTTGTACCATAATTGTTCTAATTTTCAGGAACCGTAGTATAAACTTTTTTCCCCTTCTTTTAAATGAGATGCTTTTAAACACATACAAATTAGATCATTAAAGTTATTCCTTTTTCTAGGACCTATACTTCAAATATCTCTTATGGAATTTTAAAAATCTATTAACACAGTTAAAATGCCTATTTCATTCTCATTTGAGATATAACAAGTATTAATGTCACTAACATATCAATTTCTCTATTTATTTCATTAATATATAACCAATATATATTCATTAGAATTTCTGCAAGGGCTACCAAAAAAAGCCTGAAAAACGACTTAAAACGATTAATTAAATTTAAAAGAACAGCACTATTAAGTTCAAAAGCAATGAATATAATTTTGCTTTCTCCATAAATTTTCCTTTTATTTTAATTCCCTGTCCAACATTATCCCAATATAAATGCTTTAATAAACTATATTTGTTTTAAATGGCTGCTACTACATTTTACAAAATAATTCTAATATTTTGCTCTGATACTACTGCATTTTAAAGCTAAGTCACATTTCTCTTCCTCTTCCCTAGGTCAGGAGTCAGTTTCAGCTGAAAGAGATACTCGACCATGTGACTAAGGTCCATTCGGGATAAACACATGGTGAAAGCGCTGTTTTTCAATCTCGGGTTTTGTTCACTGAAAGGATGACAATTGTTTCCATGGGGTTTAGTGCTTTACAGCCTCAGCTGTACAGGACTGAACTTGACAAAATAATTGATTAAGCTCCTGCTTTTCTTTTTTTTTTGCTTCTAAGGATATTTTGCATTAAGATTTAATTCATAGCACAAATGAGACTTGCTGGGTACTCACCATGCCCTCCCGTGGTTGCTGCCCTGAGTAGAGTTTGACTTTGGAATAGGGCACCCTCAGAATTACTACTCTCCTAAGAAGCAGATGACCCGGAAAGCACCGGACATCTACCGCTTATTCCTCAGGCCTGCAAGTGAAGACAGGGTTCTGGGTCCTACTCCTGTCTCCCTCTGCTGCCAAGAGAAAACAGAGGGACCATCACTTTTTGAGGTCACATCAAAGATGTCATGATGTATCTCCCACCCCTGCATCTTCTTATAACACTTCTGAAGTTCCAGGAAATCCTCATGAGCACAGAAACCATCCATTTAAAAGGCAAATCACACAGTGAAGTTAGGATCTAATGCTTAAGACATGTATTGCTGCATTGCCTGCTGACTGGTAATAACTGGGGACAAGTTCATGGACTGGTCGATTTCAACAGAAATTTACCCACTTCAGAGTGTGTCGGTGTGTATGTTGGGCATTCAACCATAGGTCTATAATAGCCCTATCTCTTAATATGTCCTCATCCAAATAACTAGGCAAGACCTTGCAGATCATACATCTCACTTTACAGATAGGAAAACTGAGGCCCAGAGGGGATTGCGTGTTGCCCCAGTTCACTTGGCAAGTGAGGCCTAAAGCCAGGTGTGCTGGCTTTGCACCAGGTTACTTTTGGGTTTGGTGATTAACTTCCTCATCTCTACCACAGGTTGTATCAGATTCCTACGCCACAGTTTTCACACCGAGGGATTGTGTTAAGGGTCACGGCCAATCTAAGTTCACTGAGATTTACAAAATCCATTCTTGCCCTTAGTAAGAGCCTCCTGACCTAGGCAGAAAGCTGCGAGGCTCATATGAATAATGGATGAGGAAGTAACTTGTAAAGTGATAGGCAAAGCACAGTTACAAGGCACTGTTCTTCCAGTGCTTTTTAGGGACCCTGGTCACGAGATTTGATAGCAGCCTCTCTCCATGCAGCTGGTGCTGCTGACTCAGCTCTACAGCCCCAGGAGCCAGAAGCACAGGCAGGCTGCATTTGAGGGGTGGGTGGGGCAAACCTATGAGGCCATTTGGAAAGGAGAAGCATTTTGATGCAGCCAAAAGGATTAAAAAAAAAAAAAAAAAAAAGCACACATCGTTCTGTTTGTTTTCTTCTTAATTACTAAATAATATCTAGTTCAGCCGTCCTCCCCACTCCCTGGGAGCCTGGGAATGGGTTGGGGGGATTCCAGAAGGGGGTAAGGCCAGGACACGTGCTACACAGACTGCCTGCTGCCAAAGGGTGTTTGGACACTGCAACACAGGAGCAGCTGGGCCCAGATGGCCACGAGAGCACAGGCTGTGGTCCAGGGTCCAGGGGACAAGGCAGCCCAGCTCTCTGAGCCCCTGCCTCGTGAGGCCCCCAGGCACTGAGTGAGCATCCTTCCATGTCATAAGCAGGGCGTGCTGGGATGGCTGGAGTGAGTCAGGAAATGAAGGCAGCTGCCGGGATAGAAACACTGTAGAGTCTTAGAGGACAAGCCGACCCAGTGGGAAGTGCCCTGATGGAGACCTGCATCCATGGCCTGGCCTGCTGCTCAAGGAAACTTGGACTCTGGTCAAAGTAGAGACAGTCCCAGCTCCGCATCACTCACCCAGCTGCTGGGAGATACCTGGGAAAGGCAGTATCAGGAATGATTAGGTGGGAGGGTATTTTTAATTATTTCCAACATGCATTGACCGAGTTCTCTCTTTGTGCCATGTACCTTGAGGGCACAGGGAATACCAAGATCAGTAAGACACCCCCTGCCCCGGAAGAGCCCTAAGCCTGAGAAATGACAAGCCTGGGGACTACAGTCCTGTGGAGGACAACACCTGCATGCTCTGGCGCATAGGAGCTTACCTACAGAGGGGAAACTCTTTAGGGCAGAGGCTTGGGTTTCATGTTTACCAACACACAGACGGAGCGCTTACAGAGAGAAGGGGAGCTGCTTAGTCTGAATGGAGTCGAGGAAGCCTGGGGGTTGAGGGGATGGCAGGCTGGTTAATTCACCTGTGGTATTGATCTTGTTTCACATCCATCTATCAGATCATTCTAGATCTCACTCATTTGAGCCTTGAAAAGTTTGTGGTTGCTGTGTGCAAAGTCGTTTCAGTTGTGCCCGACTCTTTGCGACTCCATGGACTATAGCCTCCCAGGCTCTTCTGTCCACGGGATTCTCCAGGCAAGAATATGAGAGTGCGTTGCCATGCCCTCCCTCCTCCAGGCAATCTTTCCAACCCAGGGATCGAACCTGCCCAGGGATCTGAACCGGGTGTCAGAATTCAACTCAATTCTGACACCATCTACCCAGAGAGAGCATGTGCTTAAGGGCTCCGTGCCACAAAGCTGCCCCCATAAGTCCAGGTTGTTACCTAGGCTTCTGACCAACTTGTCAGAGGTCTGTAACTCTATAAATCAGAGTTTCTCACTAACCCCCATTCCCTGGATTCAGTTAACTTGGTAGAGTGGTTCCCAGAACTCAGGAAGCCAGTTTTCTCATTAGATCACCAATTTGTTACAAAAAGATGTGAAAAGAGGCAAATCAAGAGCTAGATAAAGGGATCCATAGGTCAAGGTCCCCAGCAAGGAAGTATCTGTTCCATGGAGTTGGGGGCTGGCATGGTGGTGTGGGGGAGCATTCTGGTTTACTACCCTAGAAGTTCTCTGAACCCTGTCCTTTCAGGTATGTGGAGGCTTCATCCTATAGGCACAATTGATTGAACTGTTGGCCATTGGTGATGGAACTCAATCTCCAAATCCTCTCCCCTCTCCAGAAATCAAGAGGTGGGACTGAAAGTTCCAAGCCTCTAATCTTTGGTTGGCTGTACGGGTGACCAGGCTTCCTTGATAGCTCAGTTGGTTAAGAATCCGCCTGCAACACAGGGGACCCTGATCTTATTCCTGGGCTGGGAAGATCCCCTGAAGAAAGGATAGGTTACCCACTCCAGTATTCTTGGGCTCCCCTTGTGGTTCAGCTGATAAAGAATCTGCCTGCAATGTGTGAGAGCTAGGTTCAATCCCTGGGTTGGGAAGATACCCTGGAGAAGGGAAAGGCTACCCACTCCAGTATTCTGGCCTGGAGAATTCCAAAAGACTGTACAGTCCATTGGGTCACAAAGAGTCAGACACAACTGAGCGGCATTCACTTTAACTTCACTGGGAATCATTTCCCNTGGGTTGGGAAGATACCCTGGAGAAGGGAAAGGCTACCCACTCCAGTATTCTGGCCTGGAGAATTCCAAAAGACTGTACAGTCCATTGGGTCACAAAGAGTCAGACACAACTGAGCGGCATTCACTTTAACTTCACTGGGAATCATTTCCCACGTTCAGGTGCTTTTCAGATTCATCCTATTAAATAAAAAAAGACACCTTTATCTCTCTCAGCACCAGGAATTCCAAGGGCTTTAGGAGCTCTAAGTATATATATTTTATAAATCACAATATCACAACACATATGTCTCCCCCAAAGACCATGAGCTACTTGAGGTCTAGGCTCACAGCAGACCTTTGACAAAGCCTTAATGATTAAATTAATAAAAGAACAGTTGAAGTAAATGCAACATTTCACTAATCTCCTTGATACCTATGTGGGGAAACCCTCCGCTCTCCATTCAACAAGTCCATAAAAAAGTCAAGCACCATTCTCAGTTATAAAAGGAAACAAAGTAGCCAAAAATGCATGTCTTCATAGAACTTAACCTTTAGAAAAGGAGAACAAACAATATGAAGGAGGAAATCAACAAACAAAACAAGTAAGCATTAAAACTGAGAGATAGTAATAACCGGAGGAGAAATAAGTGATGGAGAAAAAGAAAGCAGGAAAGGGAGAGAGTGAGAGTTGGGATGGGGAAGGATTTGCACCAGGCTTTTCTCTATGGAGCTCAGGGATGTTGTTATTGAGAATGTATTTACTTGAAAGATGTGAGAGAGTGAGCTACATGGAGCTATCTGGAGAAGAGCCTCTAAGACAGAGGGAACAGTAGATGCAAAGGTCCTGAGGCAGGAAGACGCTTGGCATTCTCAGGCATATCCAGGAGTTCAGGGTAGCTGGGGCAGAGTAGGTGAAGGAGACAGCAGTGGAAGATGAGCCCAGAGAGGTATTGAGGGCATAGGTCACCTAGGACCTGGTGGCCATTATTTGTAAAATAGAAAGTCATTGAAAAGTAGTGTTAAGAACAGCATGATCCAACTTTTGTTTTAGCAGGATCACTCAGACTATTGTGTGAGGAATAAACTGCAGTGGGTGGGAAAGTATAAAGCCAGGAGGACAGTTAGGAGGGTGTTGCAATACTCTGGGTGAATATCAATGGTGAGCTGAAACAGGCTGATAGCTTTGGAGATATTTTGAAGTAGGAGGGTTCCGGTACAACATAAAGAGAGAGACAATTGGATGCTGAAATTGGATGAGGTAAATGCGGGGAAAAAAAGAGAGGAATTAGGAGGGACTATGGAATTTTTCAGCTGGGCAACTAGAAGGAAGGGGTTGGCATTAGCTGGGATGAGGAAGACTGTAGACCATCATGCTGGTGTTGAGAGGCCTATTATACATCCCAGCAGAGTTGCAAACTAGCCAGTTGGGTATCACAGTGTGGAGCTAGGCACAAGTCTAGGCTGGTGTGGAACCATGGCCACATCCTAATCTCTATAACCCGTGAAAGTGACTTTGCAAGAGCCTTTTCACATGTGATTAAGTTAAGGGTCTTGAGGTGGGGAGATCACGCTGGATAATCTAGGCGCGATGGCAGTGTTCCTTATAAGAGTTACACAGAAGGAAGAGTCAGAGGAGAAGGTGACCTGGTGATGGAAACAGATCAGAGCGATGTGGCCCGGGGCTCCCCAGTGACTCAGAATCCACCTATAGACGCAGGAGACACGGGTTGGATCCCCAATCCAGAAAGATCCCACAGGACATGGAGCAACAAAGCCCATGTGCACAACTATTGAGCCTGTGCTGTAGAGCCCAGGAGCCACAACTACTGAAGCCCCTGCACCTAGAACCTGCTCTCTGCAACAAGAGAATCCACTGCAATGAGAAGCCCACACACCGCAGCTAGAGAGCAGCCCCTGCTTGCTGCAGCTGGAGAAACATCTGCATTAGCAATGAAGACCCAGCAGAGCCAAAAGTANCACAACTATTGAGCCTGTGCTCTAGAGCCCAGGAGCCACAACTACTGAAGCCCCTGCACCTAGAACCTGCTCTCTGCAACAAGAGAATCCACTGCAATGAGAAGCCCACACACCGCAGCTAGAGAGCAGCCCCTGCTTGCTGCAGCTGGAGAAACATCTGCATTAGCAATGAAGACCCAGCAGAGCCAAAAGTAAATACATAAAATTAAGAGTGAAAAAAATTTTAATAAATAAAATTTTTTAAAAGTTTTTTTTTTTTTTTTAAGTGATGCGGCCACAAAACAAGGGATACTGGAAGCATCTAGAAGTGGGAAGAAGCAAGGAACAGTTTTTTCCAGCTGGTTTCTTTCAGAAGGAACCGTCTCAAACTAATACTTTGGTTTTAGCCCAGTAGGACTCATTTCAGACTTCTGATGTCCAGAGGTACAAGAAAACAGATTTGTGTTATTGTAAGTCAAATTCTCCAAGCCAGGTTTCAACAGTACGTGAACTGAGAACTTTCCGACGTTCAAGTTGGATTTTAAAAAGGCAGAGGAACCGGAGATCAAATTCCCAACATCTGTTGGATCATTGAAAAAGCAAGAAAGTTCCAGAAAAACATCTTCTTTTGCTTTATTGACTATGCCAAAGCCTTTGACTGTGTGGATCACAACAAACTGTAGACGATTCTTAAAGAGATGGGAATACCAGACCACCTTTCCTGCCTCCTGAGAAATCTGTTTGCAGGTCAAGAAGCAACAGTTAGAACTAGACACGGACCAACAGACTGGTTCCAAATCGGGAAAGGAGTACATCAAGGCTATATGTTGTCACCCTGCTTATTTAACTTATATGCAGAGTATATTATGTGAAATGCTGAGCTGGGTGAAACACAAGCTGGAATCAAGATTGCCAGGAAAAATACCAATAACCTCAGATATGCAGATGAAACCATCCTTATGGTAGAAAGCAACAAAGAACTAAAGAGCCCCTTGATGAAGGTAAAAGAGGAGAGTGAAAAATTTGGCTTAAAATTCAACATTCAGAAAACTAAGATCACGGCATCCAGTCCCATCGCTTCATGGCAAATAGATGGGAAAACAGTGGAAACAGTGACAGACTTTATTTTTGAGGCTCCAAAATCACTGCAGATGGTGACTTCAGCCATGAAATTAAAAGACACTTGTTCCTTAGAAGAAAAGCTATGACCAACCTAGAAAGCACATTAAAAAGCAGAGTCATTACTTTGCTGACAAAGGTCCATCTAGTCAAAGCTATGGTTTTTCCAGTAGTCATGTATGGATGTGAGAGTTGGACTACAAAGAAGGTTGAGTGCCGAAGAACTGATGCTTTTGAACTGTGGTGTTGGAGAAGACTCTTGAGGGTCCCTTGGACTGCAAGGAGATCAAATCAGTCAATCCTAAAGGAAATCAGTCCTAAATATTCATTGAAAGATCTGATGCTGAAGATGAAACTGCAATACTTTGGCCACTTGATGTGAAGAACTGACTCATTCATTGGAAAAGACTTTGATGCTGGGAAAGATTGAAGGCAGGAGGAGAAGGGGATGACAGAAGATGAGATGATTGGATGGCATCACTGAGTCGATGGACATGAATTTGAGCAAGCTCAGGGAGTTGGTGATGGACAGGGAACCCTGGCGTTCTGTGGTCCAGGGGGTCGCAAAGAGTTGGACACAACTGAGTGACTGAACGGAACTGAATAGCAGCAAAGGGAGACTAGTACAGTTGGATACATAAAATTGAAACTGTATTATTTGAAGCTGTCAAAACAATGAGATTTCCCAGGGGCCAATTACAGAGAGAGAAAGGAGATCCAGACACAGAGACCTGGCCTGTGAGGAAGAAGGATCAGGAGACTCTGAGAAGAGGTCAGGGGTCCAATAGGAGGAAGTCTAGAAGATATGCTAGAGAAGAGAACCTTCTGGAAACAACTCTACCCCTTGACATGTTCTGAGAGTTAGGACACTTGGAAAAGCCCAGCTCCACCTAAGAATGACATTTCAATGTTATACAAAAACATATCTTTTATGGTCAAGCATGACAAAAAGGCTATCTTTTTGCACCCCCCACCCTGCACTTGTAATGACATCAAGCTGTTAGTTTCCAGTTTCCTTACTTACACCCAGAATGTTTCCTTTGCCTTTCGTCAACTCCTTCATGTCAGTCCTCTCCAGCAATCTTCTCTGCCTCTCACCCCGTTTTAGGTGACATCTCATGAGGAAAGTTTCCTCTGTAAGAATGGACCATCCTTGAGGGTGCACGTGGTCTTCTGTTGTTATAATCATAGGCACCGTATATCTTAGATTATGTGTATTCCATGCCTCTGTGTCAGGGCTTGTTATTTAAAATGTAAGATGAGTTAGGATAGTCACAGCTGACCGTTCTGTGATGGTCACAACTACTCATCAGTTTCATTGCTGGTTATAGCTGTCTCATTCCAGAACGGATTTGTAGACATGTAAATGGACTTTATAGAAGACTATCTTTAATGAAATTTTTGAGCTGGTAACGTTTTGTTTCTTTAAGCATTTTAAAGAAGTTTTTTAGCTTCTTTCCTCCTCCAACACAAGTCTCATCCTGGGATACACATGATAGTCATGAGTGGTTTGTTTCTGTTTTTACTAAACTTGTAGATGATACCCTCTCATGAAATAGAGCTGATTAGACTTTCCAGCAGGGTGGAGGAGAAACTAAAAGTAGAATTTTGATATTCTAAACCATGATGGAGGGGTTTACTCCTGTGCACACTGGGACGGGGGACAGCTTTTGTGGTTGTCTCAGTTGTTGAAGATTTTATCCAAGATGTCCAGCATCACTTGACTTCTTGCAGCTGAAAGTTTAGGCTTCCGTATGCACAGTTTCCCAGAAGCAAGGAATCTTTTCTGTTTCTGAGAACATACAGAGAAATAGAAATTTTCTAAATACATACAATGACAATATCCTTTTTCTTCAAGTGTGCTATTTTAATGCTATAATATTTAAGTAAGATGGAATGGTAGAGATGATCTATTCCAGCTCCCTTATTTCACATGTGATGAAACTAAGAGGCAGAGGAGGGAAGGACTGCCCATAGCTCATGCAACAAGTCAGAAGCAGCAAGTGCCCAGACCTTTACACTTCTGGGCTACTTCTTTCTCCATCCTCCTCCACCACCACTACAACCTTTACTGATTCTAACGTCATTGAACTTTTGACCAAGGTGTCTTTGATCCAGGAGTGTGTTGCCCAAATAAAAAAGGCTTTCTCCAATCGCTGCAGATTAGAAAGTATTGTGTTCTTACTTGGGAGCATAAATGACTCAAGCTGAAACGCAGACTTGTATATTGGCAGGAGTGGGTGGGGAAGGAGGACAGAGTTGGAACAAACAAACAGTTAACAGCCTCAGCTAGAGGTTAATGTTGTCTAGAGGAGACCAGTCCTCGTGGTGCTCTTTACTCACTGAGTGACCTTGGGTTCATTTTGTCCCATCTTAGTGCCTAGATCAAGTTTCACCACCCACAAGATGAGACCTTTTGATAAACAGCCCTTAGCATTCTGTGCCCAAGGCTCCTTCAGTTAAAGAATGTTCTGCCTTTGTTCTTGGTTTCTTCTGCTACCGTAACCAAGAGATGTTCTCTGGGCCACATGTGGAAAGTTCAGTGCTCTGGGAGTTATTAAAACCCATGCATGCTGACTCCTCCTCCCACAGAGAATAAGAAGTCTTACCCTGGAACATGCTACTGTCAGAGAGGACCATTACATTGTACAGTCTAGGGACAAAATCCACTGCGTCTCGGAAGCCCTGTGGAAAGGACAGACACCCTCACCCCCAGCTCTCAGTAGCAGCCTCTTTTGATGGATTCTCCAGGAATGATTTCCATTTCAAGCGAAACAATAGCTACTCACAGTTATCTCTGGCTAAGAGGTCTTTGGGTCTTGAAGATTAAAAACTGCAGATATTTAGGAACTAGCCCTTTCTCTTCGAACCCTTTAAGTCTTTCTATTTGTATATTTTTTGGTCTAATTCCAACGAGGTCTATTCAGCTGTAGAGTCATTCTTCTATTTATTCATTCAACAAGCAATTCTCAGATCTTATATACCAATCACTATGAGACACTGGGGCTACAGGCAAAGTTTTTACCCCCATGGCGTTTATAATCTATTGTATTAAATGCAAACAAAAAATTGGGAGAGGTTGAGTGATTACAAACTCTTTTAAGGGCTCTGAAGCGAAAAAGAGGGAGCAAAGGGCAAACATAATAGGTACAACTAATCACTGGACAAGGAGAAACTGACATCTTACGCTGACATAGGTTTTTACAAGGATATTGCCTATTTGTTGCAGATAGATCTCAGTCTTCTACTAACCTGGAAAATGTGGATTCTAGCAGAGGGGTGATGGGTATAAAGGGAAACAATGGTTTCACGTGCTTTGACATCACATTTATTTCCTACGTGGAGGAAAGAAAATTAGAGTAAATGTGTTCAAAGCTGAATCTTTTCCTTTTGGGGAATTTGCCATCAGAAAAGATTGTTTTTAGCAATAAAGCAACCATTTAATCTCTTTTTAGTACATTTTGGCCAGTTTCTAGCTAGTGCTCATAAAACTTCTCAGTTAAATCATTGAGTCAGCCAAGCCTGAGTGACGCATGACTTCTTGCTTCGAGTTAAGGGGCCTTATTCAGGAATATGTGCTAGTTTAAGAAGACTTGGACCCTTTCACTCTGAAACATCAGGAGGGCTGATGCTGCAAAGAATTTAAGTCCCACGGGAATTTCTGTTTCTGGCTGTGACAGAGTAACTGGTACATAACTTGTCTCCCTGCTTTAAACAACTACACACAGGGCCAAGATATGCAGGGCAGATATTCTTAGACACTGAACAAGAGGCAGTGGAGACTGATTTTGAAGAGAAGTGAACTATACGAGGAGACAGCCCAGCTCTATGAGTGGCCACCCCAGCTTTCTGCACAGGGGAACTTCCCTGCAACAGTGAGGAGTGAGCCCAAGCTGAGTAGAGCCCTCTCAGAGCTGAGGAGGCAGAGATCAGAGCTCCAGACTACAGGAGAGGCTGGAATTCTTGAGGAAGATACCAAAGAAAGAGCGCCACTAAAAGGCAGGCCCCTGAAGTCCACACAGGGACTGACTGTGGGTCCACGGCTGAGAACTGAGCCACACATACACAGTGAAGACCCTAACAGAGGTCGCACACTGCAGGCTCCAGACCTGGGCAGAGACCCCGCGGAAGTCCTACATCGCTGAGAGACTGTGGGCTCCTGGCCCAAGCAGAGTGGACGCACCTTTTAAAGTACCTTGAGGATTGAGTGGAGGCCTCAACAAGTCTATACCTTAAGAGTAAAAGCCGTGACCTAGAATTAGGGCCTAAAAGTAGGCTCAAAACAAAAACAGACTCTCCCGTTTCACAAAGAGAAAGAAACAGGCCTGACAGGACCAGACATATACAATCAATTGATGTTTGACAAAGGCACCAAGGCAAATTGCTGGTAAAATAAAGTCTTCTCAACACATGATGATGAAACCACTTGACATCCTTTAGGGAAAATGAATCTCGATTCCTACCTCACGCAGCTCATAAGGATTAATTTCAGTTGTCCCTTTGTATCTGCAGGGCATTGGTTTCAGGATGCCACCACTCCCATCAAAATTTGAAGATGCTCGAGTCTATATATAAAATGGTGATATTATTTGCATGGAACCTACACATATCCTTCTGTGTACTTTAAATCCGTGGTCCCCACCTTTTTGGCACCAGGGACCCACTTCATGTAGATAGTTTCTCCATTGTCAGGAGTGATGGGGATGGGGGAGATGGTTTTGGGATGATTCAAGCTCATTACGTTTATTGTGCACTTTATTTCTGTTATAATAACATCAACTGTACCTCAGATCATCAGACATTAGATTCTGGAGGTTGGGGACTCCTGCTTTAAATCAATTCTAGATTACTTATAATACCTAATAGAGTGTAAATTCTATGTATGTAGTTGTAAATACAATGTAAATGATATGTAAACAGTTGCCAGCCCTTGGTAAATTCAAGATTTGCTCTTTGAAACTTTCTGGAATTTTTTTTTTCTGATATTTTTGATAGTTGTCTAAATTCATGGATTTGGAACCCACAAATATGGAGAGCCAGTTGTAATTCAAGATGGATCCTAGATCTAAACCTAAAGGCTAAAACTATAAAACTCCTAGAAAAAAGTAAAATATTTTTGAAGTTTGAGGTATGCAAAAATTTCTTTAAGTTGACACTAACCCACTAATCATGAAATTTAAAAATAAATAAACTTGACTTTATCAAAATTAAATATTTCTATTCATTAAAAGAATTTTTTAAGCTGAAACTAATGTTATATATCAATTATATTTCAATTTTTAAAAATGCCCCACTAAGAACTTGTATACAGAAAACATAAAAAACTTTTGCAAATCAGTATTAAAAGGCAAAGGCCAACTATCTTATAAAATGGGCAAAAGACTTGAATAGATATTTCATAAAAAAAAAAAAAAAGATACATCAATGGCCAATGAGCCCGTGAAAAGGAGGTTCAAAGTCTTCAGTCATCAGAGAGATGCTTTCATAATGCTTGAAGTTCTGTAAGGAAGATAGACATTGAACAAGCAATTAGGTAACATTTGATGAACAAAATAACATCAAAATAGCAGAAACATACCAAGGAGGTGGACATGATGGGAATAGTCACCCCAGAGTCACATAGACAGTGGGTTGTCTGTAGAAAATTTTAAAGCAATAATAAAATTGACTAAAAGCTGTCTGACTTCCATTATGTGACAGCAATTTGAAACAGTATCAGTGAAAAAATATCACCACTCCCACTTATCATCAGTGATAGTTAAGCACTTGCAATATATGCATATATATTATATGTATATATAACTGTTTGCATATATAATGTATATATATATAAGAGCCCATGTTCCCTCTTAACATTCATCTTAACATGTTTGTTTTGGTTGTTTAGTCGCTTAATCATGTCTGACTCTTTTGTGACCCCATGGACTGTAGCCCTCCAGGCACCTCTGTCCAGGGGATTTCCCAAGTAAGAATACTGGAGTGGGTTGCCATTTCTTCTCCAGGGGACCTTCTCTACCCATCATCTCCTGAGTCTGCTGCATTAGCAGGCAGATTCTTTACCACTGAGCCACCGGCATATTCCCTCTTTCAAAGCTTCCCGAAATAGGACGTTTTAATGGCTGTGTGATACTCCATGTTTTTTTTTGTTAACCAATTTCCTCCTGCTAAGCACTGAGCATTCCTAATTTTTCACCTACAAGTAGCACTGAGATAATATCTCTGTGTACAAATCTTTGCTGTTTTTTCAGGTTATTTCCTTAGAAGAGAAGCACCTCCTTTGGATGGTTGAAGTGTGAGAAAATTCGTGGACAATGAATTAGCTGGAAGTATAAAAATTAGTGTGTGAGAGAACCATGGGGATGTCCCCTCCAGGGCTGAGAGAGATGGAAAGGGCAGAACAGCAAGTGGGAAGCAGCCTGGGAAGGACTTGTGGAGAAAGAAGTAAGCCTGGAGGACTCTACCTATTACTAGATGGCAAGCAGAGGGAACTCCAGGCCATGCCTGCACCCAGAGCATGGATTAGAAGCATATGGAGGTAACCACATTTCTTGCGCCTGGCAGATTTTATTCCCTAGGACTTGGTTTCCTCATCTTCCTAAAGAACTTGGATATAGCACCTAACTCTGTAACTGTAATAGGTTAACGCTTATACGGCACCAAGAATATGATCTGGCACACCGTGAGTGCTATATAAGTGTTTGGTAAACAAAATAAAAATAAATATGATTTCTGTGGGAGCCTAAGTCAGTGCTCAACGAAGAAATCTGCACATAAAACAAAGAGCACATAAAGCAGACGTCTGGTGTCCCTTCACGACGGAATGTGGCTGGCAGCCTTGCCCCAAGTCAGCTTCCATCAGAGCAAGTGCTGTGAGGGGCCAGCTGACTTTCTTCTCTGACTCTGGCCAGTGTCTCAAAGATAAGCTGCGAGAAAGAAAACACGCTGAACTAGGAGATAGAAGGCACAGCCTTCCCCTTCCATCAGCAGCTTAGGGGCACCGGTCACCGCTTATTAAGCAGTGTATGTCATTATGCATCTCCCTGGGGAGCTGGAGAACTGCAGGACAGTGTAGATAATGAAGATCTATCGCATAAGCAGAAAAAGTTCAATGGATAAATACCTCTCTTTCTCCCTGGCCGCCCCCACCCCAGCAGTCCTGTCTCCTTTCAACAGAGGATTCAACATAGATTTTAGTTTCTCTCGGAGGGAAAAGACATCAATTCTGGCTTAAAGAGCTTTTCTGCACCTGTTCCCTGAGGCGGAGAATTCGGTTCCTCCAGGTAAAAGCTAAATCGCTCCACATGCCTGGCGAGACCTGGCATGCTTCTGACCCATCTCACTTCCCTTTCTGGGCACGTGAGATCCCGGATAGTGCCTGCTTTCAGGCCTCCTCCAACCAAGGAGGAAGGCCCTCAAAAATATGTCCGCCTTGGAAAGGGACCCAGACACTTCTGTTCCCTTGTTTGGGGCTTCTCTGATGGCTCAAGCGGTAAAGAATCTACCTGCAATGCAGGAGATCCAGGAGATGTGGGTTAGATCCCTGGGTTGGGAAGATCCACTGGAGGAGGAAATGGCAACCCACTCCAGTGTTCTTGCCTGGGAAATCCCGTGGACAGAGAAGCCAGGAGGGCTGCAGTACGTGAGGTTGCAAAGAGTTGGGGTTTTGCCATGGGGTTTGCCCTTCCTCTGTAAAACACAGGGCAAAACTGGAAAACATGAGGCCTCAGGGCCTCCTATTCTGGACCTTCTGTGGACTGGAAAGTCACTGATGGGCCAGGCAGCATGTGCAGACAGGCTGGGCTCAGACCTGGGTGGGGTCATAGGGGAGAAAGGGGAGGGACACACTGCCTGGCCCCAGGTCAGTGGAGTCTTTACTGCAATCGTTTATTTTACTCCATTCCTGGACCTCTCACTCTTAGATCGAGTCAGGTGTGTGTCATGTTTGAACAGAAACAGGTGAAAAGCTGCCTCTAATGTCTAGCACGCATTTCTCTGAGCCATCTTCAGTGAGCAGTTGGGAGCCTATATTCCGTTTCTCCTGCTTTTTGGCCTCCTGCCTTTCTTATTTGCCTAGACCTTGCATACCAGCTCATTCAAGCTAATCTGAGGTTCATGTATGCCATCTGAAACTCATATACCCTCCAGCCCAAATAAGGGACTTTTAAAATCTCACCTCACTACACACACTCTATTCGTATTCACGCCATTCTTGTGCTCCTTAGCCCATCTCACTCCATTCTACCTCTGGTCCCACAAAAACCAGGACCCTGTGACCATATGAAATATTGCATCATAGTCAACCCCATGTTTCCTTTTACAGGAAAAGTAAGTACCTACAAGCCTATGTGGTTTAGAACAATGGTGTGACCTGAATGATTGCCTTAAACAAAGCATTAGGAAAAGTGCCTTTCTCTTAAACCTGCTAAGCTATGTAGTTCTAAGGTAGAGATGAAATTAGAAATGCTACAGCTGGAAGGCAAGTCACACACCAAACCCACAAACCGTGTTAAAAATTGGAAGTGCAGAAATGAACAGCATACAGATTATTTGATTGAAAGAAGCATACATCACCCACTATATTGGAATCAGAGGACTGTGAAAGGCTAGTGATGTGGAATTAAATGAAAACATTGGAATTGCCACTCTGGGGAATTCGTCTTTAACTCAGTGTTTCTTAATCTGAGCACTTTTACATTTTTGGCAAATAAGTATTTGCTGTCAGAGGCTATCCTGTGCATTATAGGGTATTTAGCAGGTTTCCTGGCCTCTACCCACTGGATGCCAGAAGTACCTTCTCCCAACTTTGACAACCAAAAATATTTTCAGTGTTGGTACTGGTACCTGTGCCCCATAGGGAAGGTGAGATTAGCCACTGGGATGAGGGAATAAAATACGAGTTTGTCTATATATCTTTATTTGATTGTAGCATATAGCAGTAAATTCTATTAACGTCAATGATATCCTCATTGGAGATATGTCATGAGATAACAAATAACTTGGACAAGTAGACAGAAAAACCCTCATTTGTTTTGACCCTTTAGGCTTATTACCAGCTGTTGCAGTTCATATGTCCACAATTAGGTGAATTTAGCAATTATTTTAAATAGCAGATGGTAACCATAAGACTCCACAGGTTATCTCATAGCAAGAGACTTAAAAATGAGGCACTTTTTTTTCTCTTACAAAAAGACAAATTATTCCAAATTTGCTGCCTTTTTCTGTAACAGACAGTATGCCAACAGTATGCTACCTACTAGATATTTTCCAGACTCATATAACCCATCCTTTTAAAGAAAAGGTGATATTTTACAATGAGTGAAAATATGACTTCTTTTAGAAAGAAACTTGTGCTATGACACTTCCGGCAATAGCTAGAGAGCTTGAAAATTTCTTCTGAAATAGAACATATTCTGTAGAAAATATACACGCTTTTAGATTCAGAAGTGAGCTGACCTGAAAGTAAGGGAAATCACCAGATTTTCAATGTGGGATGCAGAACCCACAGATACTAATAGCTGAGCAGAGAACTTGAACATCTACAGATTTTGGCATCTGCAGTTGGTGCTGAAATCCATCCCCTGAGGATTCTGAGAGTTGATTGTACTCTAAAAAAGGCCCAGGCATTTGTGGAAGAAGACTAAATAGAATTCTAAACACAAGAAAATGTAATTATTATAATTAAAAACTAAACGAGATGAGAAAAAAATAGATGGACATTAAGCATGAAATTAGGGACACTGAAGAAAGACATTAGTGAACTGGAAGATAGACTTAAAGGAATATGCAGAATACATGTTTTTTTGAGTCAACAGAAAAATAAAGTACTAAAGAAAATTATTGTCAGCCAAGAATTGTAAACCCAACTAAAATATTACTGAAGGAAAAAGAACAAAACAAAGACATTTCCAAATAAATAAAAACTGAGAACTTACGTTATAAACAGAATAGTTCCTAAAGGAACTTTTCAAAAAGAAGCAATTCAGAGGAAGAGGACAGTCTTTCCAGGAAGTGCTGAGCTTCAGGAAGAAATGATTTTCCATTTGGAACAAGAATTCCTCAATTAGTTCCTAGTTGTGGAAGATTTATATACAAATTTGTGCTATTTTGACAATTTTAAATGTAGTTCAAGGATATGAAAATAAAGGTTAGAAGTTACAGATTTTATTTTGCCACTTATTCACAGTAAATTTTTAGATTTTTTTAAAAAGAGGAAAAGAAAGAAAAAAAAAAACAAAAAAGCAAGTGATATCATTTATAAGAAAATGTGTGTTTGAAAAGAAACATATAGATTGGGAAGGAAGGAAAAATGTGTCTATTTAACAGCAGTGAACAATCTGAAAATTCAGTCACTTTTGCCTTAATTCAGTCCCTCGTCAGCCACACGTGACTGGTGGCCATTCTCTGGGATATTCCAGACATACGACATTCCTGTCATGTAGAAAGGTCTACTAGACAACACCACCCTAGCACGAAACAAGGGCTTTGTTGGATAGTTTCCATCTCACAGGTTGTTGGTGACTATTAAATACAGTGATGTCTGGAACAGAACAGATGTTCAGTAAGTGATGGTATTGCTGTGGTGGATAAAAAGGACTCAGGAATCTTGGCTATTGGTATGCCCAGACGGTCCTTAGACTATCACTCACTCTCCATGTTACCTTGGCTAGTTACCTTGGACAGCTCACTTCCCCAGCCTTGGGCCTTAGCACCCTTGTCTGGAAAACACAAAGCTGTTGATCAGTTCTGACATTTGAAGAGCCTATTAATCAAAGAATCTTTCAATGATAAATGATTAAATAATGTTTTTCACTTTATCTCCTGCACAATAGGGCCAAATCATGCAAAGTGTAGAGAAAAGGAACCAGGGGATATACAATTTTTTCCTCATTTTTATGAAAGGTCCTAGATTTCTTGGTGAAATTTAACAATTAAAAATAAAAATGATTCGCTCTTTCAACATAATGAAGAAGAAAGAAAGAAAAGTCAGGAGGTTGGCGGGGAGGGGAAAAGTATTTAAATTCACAGGTTGACTCAACCTGTTCCAGCTGGCAGCTGGCGTGGTGGGGCTGGGGGACATTTGACCTCCATACATCTTCGAACAAAGTGGGAGGGAAGGGCTTCCTGCCATCCTTTGTCATCAAGCAGGCCAAGCCTGGCTAATGGGAACTGTCACCTGGGCCTTTCCAGGTCAGAAACGAAGAACAGCAATTAACTCCTCTTGGAGGCTGGCGGCCCTGAGCTGGTCCTGCTAGGCCAGGTAGCTAAATCATTAAAGACACAGTTCTTTTCAGTGATAAATTGTGCAGGCGCGTGAAACCCACTGTTGGCCATTAATCTGGGCTAATCAGGTTGAAAGTTGGGTTGTTTTATTTAGTAATTAACGGGTTATGTGAAAAACATGATCCATGGCCTGGGGAGTGTCTATAGAGCACTGTCCTGGCTGAGAGAATGGAGGACCGCAGGGATTCTCCCGAGAGCCGCACAGCCTAATGCAATTACAGCCATTGGCAATCGCTGAAAAATGACCCTGGCTTCGTATTGACACCCAGGAAAGAAACATTCCTACCAATAGCACAGGGGAGTCCTGAAGGCCAATAATTGCCCTCTCTCCCCTACCCCTCACTGCCACCGGCTAAGCCAGACCCCAGGTTTCAGAGATGCGTGGTGATCTTTAGGCACACGCCACTCCCTGTGACTGTGGACAGCCTGGGTTTAAAAGTGGCTGGATAGAAAGTGGGGCCCTTTGCAGAAATGCAGCTCCCAGAGGAAGTGAGGAAGGGGAGGGTGGGAGAGATGAACAGTTCTGGCTTGACACGTTGGCCTCTGGTGCTCAGAGACGGCCAAGAAGGAGAGTCCACTTGGCAACTGGATGAGGGGACCTGGAGCTTGGGACTTGTGCAAGAGGTCTGGGATGGGGCCGTGACCCAGAGACACTGGTGGTCATCTAGAGAGGCTGTGTCGAGAGCAAAGCGCAGAGTCCCAGCTCAGGGCCCAGGATGTGGCCCAGCTAGGGATCAGTGCCCACCTGCAGTCCAGTCCCCTCCCCTCACATTGTTCTGCTACCACTCTGCCTCCTGGACTCCCGCCTCCACGCTTGCTGCACATCAAGTCTCCAGGGACCAAGTTCTACCACTTCTACCTTCTAAATTCCGTCCCGTCTCATTCCACCCCACAGCCCGCCCTCTGGGGCAGGGCACCAGTGCCTCTATTTCAGAGTCCAATGCAGTATTTACTTTCAAGTCCATTTCTGTTCTTACGCCCTGTCCTCTGACCCAGTCTCTCCCATGCAATCAGGGTGATCTTTCTTAATTGCTGCTGCTGCTAAGTCTCTTCAGTCATGTCCAACTCTGTGAGACCCTGTAGACGGCAGCCCACCTGGCTCCCCGTCCCTGGGATTCTCCAGGCAAGAACACTGGAGTGGGTTGCCATTTCCTTCTCCAATGAATGAAAGTGAAAATTGAAAGGAAAGTCGCTAGGTTGTGTCTGACTCTTTGAAACCCCATGGACTGCAGCCTACCAGGCTCCTCCGTCCATGGGATTTTCCAGGCAAGAGTACTGGAGTGGGTTGCCATTTCCTTCTTAGTTGCAAGTTGGCTTAAAACCTTTGGGAAGCTCCTGAAGGATTTAAAGATAAAATCAAAATCCTTAACCAGGTGGCCAAGGTGTGGCACGATATCACAGCCTTGCTGCCTGTCCAGCCCCTCTGGCCAGCCCCTCTCCCCTCACCCTCTGTGACCCAGCCACCCTATGCTTCACTTCTGCCAAAACCTACCTCCTGGATACCTTTTCCCCTCCTCACAGCACGTTAGCTCCTGCTGGACCTTTGAGTGTTAACTGGAACCTCTTCCAGGGTAACTTGCCTGGCCCCTCAAGCTGGGTTTGGAGACCTCCTGTGACTTCAGCCTTGTGCTTTCATGGTGCCCACCACTCTGTGGCCCTGTCTGTTTCCCTCCATCTCCCTCCGAGCCCTGAGAAAGCAAGGCCCACACCCATTGTGCTGTTCACTAGTGCACTTCCAGCAACTAAAATTGTTTCTGACATAGGTGCTCAATAAAATCTGTTGCATCAATTAGTGCAAAAATTCTTTGAATCAGAAGGCTTCTTGGAAGGCTTAGTGTATAAACAAGGAAACTGACCTCGGAGAAGGCCAATGGCATACTGGGTCATGTGGCAAATTAGTGGCAGATCTAAAAGGGACTGAGGGTCTCCTGACCGCCCCAGGGGTCTCTCCGGCACTACCTTTCAATTCACATCTTCCACAGCTTTTCCTTTGGAAGACTTACTATTTAAATTCCTGGCAGAAGGCCCTTGACCTTGTGATCAACTTCAGCAGTTCCTCCAGATGAGCAGCCTGTGAGTGGGAATGGCTGACATTTCCACGTAACATCATCAACGACCAGAAACATTTAAGGAACTTTTCTGGAAGTTCATGCTAACCTTCTAGGATCTTCTGGAGACAGTTCCATTGACAGGTAGGAGGGAGTGTTTTTGAGCCAGAAATTTAAACTTAGGTTTAAGTTCTGGCTCTGCCTTCATGAGCTGTGTGATTGGGGGCAATTTATTCGATCTTTCTGTGCCTTACCTTTTTGATCTATAAAATTGGGATATGGGAATTCCCTGATGGTCCAGTGTTAGGCTTCAGTGCTCTCACTGCTGCGGCCTGGGGTTCAATCCCTGGTTGAGGAATTAAAATCCTGCAAGTTGCATGGTAGAGCCAAAAAACCAAAATAAAATGGGATAATAACATTAACCTAATTTTATTGCTAATATCAAGTGAAATGCTAAGAATAATGGAAGATGATGTTTCTTAAGGGCTAGATGCTATCTGAAGTGTTCTATGTGTCATGTCAATCTCTAGTATATTAGTGTCTTATATATCTTCTATCTCAACATCTATATAGAATGACATACTAGTGTTATCCTCATTTCATAGATGAAAAAAAAGCATAGCACAGAAAGACTCAGAAATTTGCCCAAGATCACAGATTCAGAAAGTGGAAAAGCCAGGACCAGTTCACTTCTAGCCACTGACCCCAATTTCCTGTGAAGCCCAGGAAAGCATGACTCACATGCTTTAACCATGCTTCCTGCCATGAGTAGAGACAACACCAGAAGGAACAGTTGAAACTGCATTTTGTCAAGGGCTTGGGTCATAGTAGGTGCTCAATAAACAGTAGCTTGTAGGGTTGTTATTAGCCTGAAGAGTCTGTGTGTGGGGACGTGTTTCCTACTGTCTCTGCCCTTTCTTTAAAAGGGACCTAGGAGCCCTTGTGAGGAAATCCCATTAGCGAAATAGGTCTCTGCAGAGCTATGGAAGGTATTTTGTCCTTGAAAGGGCCAGTCCTCAAAGGGTCAGGAGTCCTGGCTTCCACTCAACGGCTAAGTCAAGATGTACTAGACTGTGGTTTCATCTCCTTGCAGGTCTGAGGCTAAATCTCAGGCACACAGACCTGATGGAGTGCCAGCTCAAAATGCCCAAGATGCAGCCAATAGAGCCCCCACAGGACTGCAAATATCCATGAGTGTCAACTGCAGAGCACACCCTGATGGCCCACCTGCCCCTCCTGCACCAGCCACACAACAAAGCAGACACTCCTACATTCCTACTGTCTCCTCCATCCAGAAGGAGCCCCTCACTCCTCAAAAATGTGCACCTTTTGTTGGCCTTACTGCCTGGCTGAGCAAAGGAAGGGACCAGCCTTGTGGTTGGTCATTCAGTCCTGTCCAACTCTTTGTGGCCCCATGAACTACTGTAGCTCACCAGGCTCCTCTGTCCATGGAATTTTCCAGGCAAGAATACTGGAGTGAGTTGCCATTCCCTTTTCCAGGGGATCTTCCTGACACAGGCACTGAGTTGCCTGTGTTGCCTGCATTGCTGGCAGATTCTTTACTGGCTGAGCCACCAGGGAAGCTAGTTAAGTCCAGTTTCACAGGAACATCCCTGGTGCCACTCTTGGCAAAGTGGGGAGTCACTGAACCCCAGAGATAGAAGGATCCTTGCATGGAGATCTTCTGTAAAGGTAGGTGTTATGGTGTTAAGGTTGAGACCCTAGCCTCTGGAGGCATCCTTCCTAGGTTTGAGTCCAGGCTCTGCCATACATCAGCTCTGTGACCTTAGGAATGTTTCCTCATTTCCCTGTGGCTCCTCGTTCTCATCTATACTAACAGGAATAATCACAATACCTACTTCCTAGAGTTCCGTGAATACTCTGTGCAAGAACCCACCAAAAGCACAGTTGATCCTTGAACAACTGCAGGTTTGAACTGCCCGGGTCCACTTATGTGTGGATATTTTTCAATGAGTAAATACAATAGTACTACATGGTCCATGGTTGGCTGAATCCGCCGATGCAGAGGAACTGTGTGTGCAGAGGGTGACTGTAAATGACACACAGATTAACACCCACAATTGACTGTTCAAGGGTCCATGGCATTTTGAATAGTGCTTGGAACATAGCAGTTACTCAGTAAATGTCAAATTCTTTCCCCTGCACCCAGTGCAGGAATCCTCACTATGCTGATTATGTCCACCTAACCACTTCTAATGATGAGAAGCTCATTGCTTTCCAAGGTACTTCTACGCTTGCTGGACATCTCTGATTATTAGGTAGCCCTTCCTTCTCTATGCAACAATTAAAAAGTGCACATAGGAAACCTATATAAAGAAAGATATCCAAGATATATATATATTTGGCTTCCCTGATAGCTCAGTTGGTAAATAATCCACCTGCAATGCAGGGGACCCTGGTTCAATTCCTGGGTCAGGAAGATCTGCTGGGGAAGGGATAGGCTACCCACTCCAGTATTCTTGGGCTTCCCCTGTGGCTCAGCTGGTAAAGAATCCGCCTGCAATGCAGGATACCTGGGCTCGATCCTTGGGTTGGGAAGATCCCTTGGAGAAGGGAAATGCTACCCTCTCCAGTATTCTGGCCTGGAGAATTCCATGGACTGTATAATCCTTGGGGTCACAAAGAGTTGGACATGACTGAGCAAATCACTGCTAATAATACTGTTATATATATTCAATGAGAAAGATCAAGTTGCAGAGCAATACATGTATTGGAATAAAACTAGGATTCGCCCTGCTCAGCCCTAAGACAGTTCAGTGACTGATGAGAGACACTGGCCCCTCCCTCAGGGTGATTGCCCTGCCTCCGCTCACGGTTTTAGGCAGTATGGCAGGCTGGTAGTTAATGGAGGAGAGTTTCTTTTAGGGAGGTTCTGCTGATTAAATCTCCTAGCTGCCTGCTAATTCTGTCTCAAAGAGGGTAAGTCCCAGAGTTTGACCAAACAAAACTCACAGGCCACAAGGGGTGGTTTAGATAATTTTTAAAATGAAGCTCGGGATCCAGACTGGAATTCTTGGATCTGTCATTCGAAAAGTTACCTAAACTCCTAAGAGTTGGCCAAACATCTCTCGTGAAAAACTTAATGCGTGCTGTTGGCTGTCGTTTAGTTGCTAAGTCATGTCCGACTCTTTTGCAACTCCATGGACTGTAGCCCTCCAGGTACCTCTGTGCATGGGATTTCCCAGGCAAGAATACTGGAATGGGTTGCCATTTCCTTCTCCAGGAGATCTTCCCAATCCAGGGATCAAACTTATGTCTCTTGCATTGGTAGGCAGATTCTTTACCACTGAGCCACCAGGGAAGCCCGTTAATGCATTTACACCAGGACAACCCCAAGTCATCTTCTCTTTCAGGACACCAGGGGTCCCACTGAGAGCCTCCTCTTATCCTTGGGTGATGGCCAAGGCTCATTCACGGCACCTGCTCCCTACCTAATCACGGAGGAATCAGATTTCCTCTTGGCAACCACTACACCTGTGAAGGCTTGAAATGGTTTTATATAACCACTTCATTGGGGCTTCCTTGGTGGCTTGGTGGGTAAAGAATCTGCCTCTGAAGCAGGAGATGCAGGTTCGGTCTCTGGGTCAGGAAGATCCCCTGGAGGAGGGCATGGCAAACCACTCCAGTATTCTTGCCTGAGGAATCCCATGGACAGAGAAGCTTGGCGGGCTACAGTCCATAGTGTCACAAAGAGTCGGACACGAATGAAACAACTGAGCACAACCACTTCATTAGCAAGGAGAGAATGCTCATCTTGTCGATTAGCTCCACTTTGTAGGTCAATGGAAGTTTGCAGACCTGGACCGTGTGATTATGCAAACCTCCATCATATTCATCAATCTATTCAGTTTTACAATAAACCCATATAGGAGGTCTACTTGATCCCCATTTTACAGATGAAGACACTGAGACAGAGACAGGGAAGATGAACATAAGTGCACAGGGGGGCTGGCAACCAGGTCTCCCGGCTCCTCATTGCATGTTCTTTCTGGTCCCACAGGCCCCTTTGCAGCTTCATCCTTTCCTCCTGTTTTTGTTCCTAAGCCAATTCCTCTGCCCTCTTCTATCTACCATCCTTGGCTATCATGGAGAGGAGAAGTCCTTTAGGAGAAAGGACATCAAAGGAAAGTAAGACAGAACAGAAAACTATCGGAAGCTCAGGACACAATAGCAGCAAATATAAACATGAGGCTTGTTCATCCAGTGACAGCACCAGATTGTCAAGGCCGATGCTCAGGGTCTGATGAGAGTAGAGACAAGGTCCTCCTGATGCCATGAACTGGGCACTGTGCTCAAGGCTTAACAGAGGCTGGCTTTCCAGGAGGCTGCTGCTGCTGCCAAGTCGCTTCAGCCATGCCTGACCCTGTGCGACCCCAGAGATGGCAGCCCACCAGACTCCCCTGTCCTTTGGATTCTCCAGGCAAGAACGCTGGAGTGGGTTGCCATTTCACCAGAATGCAATTGAAGCAGAGGTTATGGAGATGGCCAGGCCTGCCCTTGGCCCTCAGTGCTTACCCCGAGGCCACACAGGAGATTTAGAGCCCTTAAGCTGTACTTTGAAGGCTGGCAGGAAAGCAACCAGATAAAGGAGGCAAAGCCATGGACCACCACAGCAGCAGCTCTCAGCAGAATCATTTATAATAGAGAGAGAGAGAAAACACCAGTCCCCAGGCAGTCCCTGTGCTCACACCTTCCTGCCCCCTGCCCCCCTGCCCAACTCAGGTCCTCCGCATCTATAAGAAAGTGAGATGAGGCTGGTCTGAGCATCCCCTCATGGCTAGCTGGGACTGTACTCTGCAGTCTTCACCTTGGGATTGCCCTGGAGGGTGCCTGCTGCCCAAGGTAGACCAGATGACTTATAGGGATTGGCCTCAGCCAGCACCAATGGACCTGGGTAGGGAGGTGCCCCAGAGGGTTCCATCTTACACTGTGGCTGATGGAGGCTGCAAATGGGACCTGCATTTTCTCTGGAGCACTTAAGCAGCTGAAAGCCCTAGACCAGCCTGAGAACGGGAAATGTACCTGTCCAGCAGGCTAAACTTCCCAACTTAAAATATCAGCACGCTGGACATCCTAAGAGTGTGAGGTGGGGCTGCAAGCTCCCCCAGGTAAACTCCTCCTGGTTGAGAAGGTGAAGGAGGAGAGGTTTCCAGCCCGTCTTCCTTTTCAGCAGGTTTGCTCTCATTTTCACATCTGTGGAATGAGGGACTGAAGGAACTTTCCAGTCTCTCCAGCTCTGCTTGTCTATGACTGTAAACCCCACACCCAGACTTGCAAAATGTGTCCGTCCCCAGACACAGTTAACCCCAGGTGGACACACACGAGATTTTATCCCAGGGAGAGGCCACTGGGTTCCCAGCATCAAAAATGAGAAAACACCCTGTTTTTCTGTGACAGCCTAGAATGTGTCCTTATGGCCCCCAATTCAACTGTACTCAGTTACTGTGTGATTTAATATAAAAATTTAGGTTAGAGTTTTTACCTCTTTCCTTTAATTCTGCCAAAACTTTGCCTGGAGCACCCCGTAGATTCTTCCACGTCTGAAAGCACCCATTTTAGCTTCTGATGCCAGGTTTCCTCCTGTTTCCAGATTCCAGCAGCTGAGGTACATCTTTTTTTTTTTTTTTTAAGGATATTCATAAACTTTTTCCCCCTTTTTAAAGCTTGAAATATAGTTAATTTGCAGTGTTGTGTTAGTTTCAAGTATATGTCAAAATGATTCAGTTATATATGTATAATTTAAATTACATATATAATTATATATATAATTTTTCAGATTCTTTTCCATTATAGTTTATTACAAAATATTGAGTATAGTTCCCTGTGCTATACAGTAGGCTCTTGGTGGTTTTCTTAAAATCTATTTTATATATAGTAGTGTGTGTCTGTTAATTCCAAATTCCTAATTTATGAAGATAAATTAGAAGCAGCATAAACTTTAAAAAATTCATGGGACGATGCATATGTAAGCAGGTACACACAACCATACACATCTGTTCAGCTAATGTGCCCACTACGCTCAGTGCAGGCCCTGCGCTGGGTGCCAAGCCACAGCCTCACGAGGGATGTGGACAAAACCTGCAAAGAGAAACCATAAAGCGATGTCAGGACACGCCTGGTGCCTTGATCCTTGGTGCATTTGGAATCACGTTTGAACCCAGAAGACATAATGCTGAAAGTGGAAAACTCATCTGCCAGTTCACAGGGCTGGGGGCAGGTCACAGAACCTTCGCTGGCAGCCGGCAGAGTCTCCCCTCCCACTGACCCGCCTGTCCCCTCGCTCACCGCTCTGATCACGTGGGGCTCCCTAGGGACCCCATTGTCTGTGCGGATACGCTGGGGTTCATTTGGGAAACCCGGCTCTGGGAATGGAAAGGGAGACTTCAACCGTGGCGTTGGACTTTTGTGCCAATACAACTGTGTTTTGTTTGGGAGTTTTGTCTTTTTTCAAATAACACTACACAGAGAACCCTAAGAAAGTCCCCGGGCCGCGACAGACAGACGCAGCATTTCCTTTTATCCCATCAGTCAGGGGGAAAAAGTGAGAAAGAGGAAAGAAAGGGAAGAAAGGAGAAAGAAGCCCCTGAGAGCCCCTTCCATGTTCTTCCCATCAGCCACGTGGGTTTGCACAATTAAATCTCAATAGCTCCTTCCAGGGCTTTGTCCCCTGACTGCCCATAAGAACGGTCACTCTGGCACTCAGTGACTCCACGCTCCACACTGCAGGTCTCTCCCCAGCTTCTCCTTCTGGCTGCACCCAGCAGACTGACTCCGCTGGAGGAGTGTGGGGCACTCCCCACTGCAGGGGAGCCCACACCAGGCACAGAGCAGCCCAAGTTTCAGCTAGGAGAAACTGCCAGTCTCTGGAGAATGCAGAAAGCAGGTCACTGGCGTCGCTGGCCTTTTATGTGGCTGCAAAGAGAGTTCATCCTGAGTGTAGGCTGATTTATAGCAGAAGTAAGGAAACGGTTTGTTTGGGGATTTTTCCTATTAAGGACCCATCAGGAATCACATACATTCACAATCTTCTAACATTTTCTGTTTTAAAAACATCCTAAACTTTCAATTTATCTGATAATAAAATTAAAGTCATGAAACTTAATACAAGATGTTTATTTTAAATCTGAAGCTATGGTTTCAAACAGGCCTTGGCCCTAGTTTGGAAAGAAAGAGAATTCAGAAGGAGTGCAGAGAGTTAGAAAGAGGAGATCAAGAGGCTTCTCCGGAATGGATTCCCCACTTCCCCCTCCACTTCCATCCATCCTCTTCCTTTCCTTTGCTCCTTCTCCTCCTTCTTTGACTCTGTGGGTCTCTCTCTCAGGTTCTCGTGAGTTCCACCACCTGCACAGAGTATTCCGGGGTTCTGTCCCTACCCCTGCTAAAGCACCTTCAGTATCACCGCAGTCCTGGATTCGGTATCGCAATCCATACCCACTGATGTTACATTATCCCTTCTCTTCTACCAGAGTGGATTTGCCTACATGGCTTAGCCATTGAGGACCAGAAATGCTTGCTTCCTGAAGGCAAGGGTGGGGTCTGAAGTGCCCCTAAGATCCCCCTATAACCAGCGGCCTGCTGTGTAATAGGTATCCGGTGTGTCTGAGCAGACCTGCAGGTGAAAGAATGTGATGATGAGTCTCTCATAGCTTGGCTTGGCTGCTTGCCACCCCAGACTCCACAAGGATATTGGCCGAGCTGGCTGGAAGCTGCTCCTGCCAATTTGTTCAACAAACAGGTATTCGTTGGTATTCATTACATAAATATCCCTAATGAAAAATAACTCATTTAGCCTTAAAATCCACATGGGGAGGCAGGATGGACATGGAACGTGAGCTCACAGACCTTGAATTTGCTTTCAAACTGCCCCATGCCACTGCTGATACTATTTGCTCATCTGTGAAATGGAGCTATAGTGGCATCACCCAGCCCGCCTTCTTCTCTGTTTGTGAAGAGCACTTTGTAAAGAACATTTACCATCTAAATGACTGCAAAGCAAGGTTCCCTGTGCTGGGAAATGTCATTCTGTAAGCCACTGTTCTCAGTACTTAGAAATAGATTTGAGAATTAACAAAATTAAAGGCTTGTTTTTAAAAAGGAATCTATGTATGAAATTCTGATCTCTCTGGTGCCAGGGGTGGAGGGGGAGGACACTAGGGAAGGGGACTGGGTGGATATGAATGCGAAATGGTAACCAGTTCTCCTGGAGCCGAGATAACGAGCGGGGTAACTTTGGACATGAGGGCTGGGCCGCAGGGGCTTTGTGTGCGTCTTAATAGGGCCTTTGAGGACCTCTGAGCACAGAAGTGGGGTGCTGTGAGCTCTGACTGGTCAGTGTGGCAGGACATGCTGGATGGGGAACAGAGACACTGGAGAGGGCCGACTCAGCCCCACACAGCAGGGAGGGGCTCTGATGGTCACTGCCTGGGCTGGGGAAGGGGGGGGGGCCCAGGACACCAAGGCTGGGCTATCTGTCATCGCAGGGCACCCCCATCCATACATGGCATTGAAGCTGCCATGGCTTGTCTGTCTCCCACACCGAGCCATGCATTCCTTGAAACGGGTGTCAAGCAACATATGTGCCCAGCATCTGGCCAATGGAAGGTGATAATAAATATTTGTGTGTAATGAGAGTGACATATTTAGTGAAGTTAGTGAAGTTGGGGTTTTTGCTTTGTGAGGGACCTTTATTTTCAATAATGTGGTCCCCTGGCCCTTGTCCCCCTCCTCACCCCAGGATGGATAAGGCTCTGGGAAGTTTCCAGCTGCCACCCTTCAGACATTGCTTTGGCCCTTCCCATCTGACATAGGCCCCCTGGGAACACTAGGCCAGGCTGCTCTTCACAAGAGCCATCAGGGCCAGATTTGTGGAGTGTCAGCTCTGTGCTAGACCCTGGGTGTATGGCATGCATCATCTCATTTAATTCCACTTCATCTTTACGGAAAACTTTTAAAAGGGTTGCTGCTGCTGCCGCCAAGTCGCTTCAGTCGTGTCCAACTCTGTGCGACCCCATGGACTGCAGCCCACCAGGCTCCCCCGTCTGTGGGATTTCCCAGGCAAGAGTACTGGAGTAGGGTGCCATCACCTTCTCCATTTAAAAGGGTTAGAACCCCATTAGTTAAAGGTAGGAAGTGAGACTCAAAAAGTTCAGTAACTTGCCCGAGACCATACAATAGACCAGCAGACCCAAATTATCATGCTGTGAACTCCTTAAGGTGAGGTTGCCTTCTGTTCTCTCTATCCCCTGCACCTTTGCCCAAATCTGGGTGTCTGTTGAATGAATGACTGAGACAAAGTTCTGACTCCATAGCTCAGATGTGCTCGGAGCCTTCATTGCCTCACTGGGAAATAACATGAAACGAATGGACTTGGTATGAGGTTAAAATGAGTCCTGGCAATATGTTTGGTAAACACAGGGGGTATGGAGGCCATGTGCTTTCCAGAATTCCTCGGATCCCAGACTGCAGACAATGCTCACACATATCCTTTTGAAGAGGTTTGGCCTTTGGAGCTCAACTCACTTTCTGTTAGGGCATATTTGTGGGTCCGATCTGATTCTCAAAACTGGCACCATCACCTGCCACCAGGCAAAACTTCCAGGAGAAGCTGAACAAACTCCCTTTATTTCCACAGCATCTGAAACCTGCTCACCCGTCCAGTCCACCACCCCACCCTGACCATACCTCCCAGCTCCCCCATGGCCCTTTGTCAAGGAACTCAGAGGAAAGGTTAACTGAAAGGGGACTGTCTCTGTTGCCAGAACAAACTAGCGGTGGCACTGCCATCTCTACCTCCCTGGCTGAAGTTTCAGCTGCTGTGGCCACACAGAGCAAGTCTTGTTCTTTTGTGAAAGTTCTAGTCCCAGTTTTGCTCCAGCGTTGTGGAGTCTTCAGCGGGGTCTTTGTGACCAAAGGATCCCCCTGGACAATAGAGACACTTCCTCCAAAGAGCCTGCTCCACCCTGAAGGGAGAGCCAAGGCTCCCAGGCTGCCTGGCTGCCCAGCAACTGTGGATGTGGAAAGTTCCCTGAGGCCTGGGAGAAAAGGAGAGCTTGGCCTCCACAGTGTCAGACCTTCTCTTAGGCCAAGTCACAACCCAGAGGGACGGCTGCCTCCAGCCCTCGCTAACTGGGGCCAAAATCAGTTGCATCCACGTGGGGACAGAACAGAAGACCTAGACTCAGCTGAACTATTTCTTTAAGAAACTGGCTTTTCCTGCCTGCTGTAGTTGGGTCCCCTCTTCATCTAGAATCCCAAAAGCATTCATGACCAAATGGAGAGTTCAACAGGGAAGGTAAGGGCAGAGAAAACGTGAAACTTTATTGAGCATTTAATGAATGCCAGGTACTACGAGAAGCACTTAAAAAAAAAAAAAAAGAAAAAAGACAACTTCTTTGTGGTCCAGTGTTTGGGAATTGCCTTTCTACATTGAAGAGAAAAAGATGGTCAAGAATAGTTCTGCCACACAGTTGTATATACCAAGTCTTTTTTTTCACCTTATTAAATTATCGACTCTATTAAAAAAAAAAAAAAAGAATTCACCTTCCAATGCAGAGTATGCAGGTTCGATCTCTGGTAGGGGAACTAAGGGCCTGCATGACACGGTGCAACTAAGACCACGTGCTGCAACAAAGACCCGTGCATGCTGCAATGAAGACCCAGCGTGGCCAAAAATAGATAAATAGATGCACCATGCCATTTACTGGAAGGTTGGAAGGCATAACATAGAAATGATGTCAAATGATCACAAACTGTTAGGTATTACGCATTTTCTATCAAGACATAATGATTAATATTTATTAAGTACTTACTACATCCCAGGTATTCTGTTAAGTAATTTATCAGCATTATTTCATTCCATGTTTATCTTATAAGGAAGGGACTATTATCATTCTTGTTTTGAAGGTAGAATTTGAGGTTCAGAGAGGCTAAGCAACTTGCATTAAGGTCCTGCAGCCTGTAAGCAGTGAGCTGGGATTTAAATTCATGTCTGTGCAACAGAAACACCTGTATTCTTTGTTTCTTTATTGAGGTATAACTGACATACAATACAGTGCACATATTTAAAGTGTACAAGTGGTAAGTTTCTGCATTTGTGAAACCATAAGCAAAATGAATACAGTGAACTTACTCATGAGTCCAAAAGTCCCCTTGCGCCCTTTACTTTCATCCTGTCCCCAACCACCCACTGATCTTCTTTAGATGAGCTTGTAATTCCTAGAAGGTGGGGTTCCTAGCAATATACAGTATGTCCTCATTTAAAAAAAAATCTGGGGGGGGTTCAAGATTAGGAACTCATGTACACCTGAGATGAAAAAATAAAAATTAAAATTAAAAAAAAAAAGTAACACGTAAAACTTGAAAATAAATAAATAAATAAAATTGTACTTATTTAAAAAAAAAATCTGGCTTCTTTCGCTTAGCACCATCATCCTGAGATTCACCCGGGTTGCATGCATGCCCATTCTTTTTACTTGCCGAGTAGTATTCCATCGCATGAATATACCAGAGTGTGCTTATCCATTTCTCACTTGGTGGACATTTGGGTGATGTTCAGTTTCTGGCTGTTAGAAATAAAGCTGCAAAGAACATCTGTGTACAAGTTTTTATTTAGACACAGGCTTTCATTTCTCTTGGGTAGACACCTAGGAATGGAATAGCTAGATCATATGGTGGGCTATGTATTTAACTTTCTAAGAAACTCCCAACTGTTTTCCAAGATAGGCTCAAGCAACTCTTCTCCCCTTATGGGACCCAGTTTTCCTACTTGTGAAACCAAGCAGTCCTTCAGGGCCTTTCCAAGGACAGATACCCCGTGTCCCCTGCCTCTTGTTTGTTAGAAAGCTTTAGCCTCCTAAGTCTGAGTTCCAAAGAATAAATTTAATCAGAAGTGAAAAAAATGCCAAAACAAAGGAGAACAGTCAATCAAGACAGAATAATACTAGTTTAGTCACAAAACAAGATCAAGGACCTTTAGTTTCGCCTCAATGACAATAGAGAATATCCTTAGCCAGATCCTTGGGGTTTTTTGCAGATACTAAAACCCCCAGCATGTGGAAGAAGTGAACTGTATGCTGACCACAAATATGCAGACTCTAGACCAGTTGGAACCAGAAGGTTGATGATATCGTTATTTTAATAACTTCCAAAATACCACACTCTTACCTCACCACCAGCCAGTCAGAAGAAAGTCCATGAGCTGATCACGTACCCTACCACCTGATGTTGCCTTTACAAACCCTCCCTGAGAGCTGTCAGGGAGAGCAGGTGTTTTGAGCACGAGCTGTCTGTTCTCCTCGCTTGGTGTTTCGCAATAAACACTGTGCTTGCCTTCACCACAACCCAGTGTCTACGGACTGGCTTTGCTGCACGTTGGGCAGGCAGACCCAAGTGTGTTTCTTTACCTGAGAAGCAGCAGCACCCCTAGCACCCCTAGCAGCACCACTTCCTGCCACCCCAGCCCACCACCACTACATACACACACAGAGGAAGGCTTCAGGAATGGAAAAGGAGTGAGATATCTGTCACACAGCAGAGTGTATTTAGAGGCAAGTTTCCAGCCTCCCTTCTCAGTCTCCCTGGCACAGTTTTAGGATAGAAGAATGGATCGGGTTCAGGACCAGAACACGTCAGATACACTCCAGTGGTGTAGAGAGAATCCTCAACTGACCTGTCTCCTGCTGTTTCTGGATGGTGGTATAGAAGGAGGAGATGCGGAGAGGCACTGGGCAGGGCAGCCACCTCTTTCTTAGAACATGTCTCCAACCTGTGCATGGACCCGAGGTCACAGACAGTTCTCCTGTGCACAGCTCATCTGCCTCTTTAGTGGGGCCACAGACCACACACTGGCACTGGAAGGGCCCCAAGAGACCCAGACCAACTCTGTCCTTTAACAAGGCCAACCCAGATGCCAGAGCGCTAAGGGCCTTGCCCAAGCTAGGGTGGAGCTGAGATCTTTGCATGCGGCATTGTAACCACACCCTGCTGGACAGACACATGGTTCCTTGGCTTCAGATACCAAAGGAAAGTTTCAGAAGCACGAGGTTCAAGACAGGTGAAAGCAATTTGTGTTAGACGAGGTGAGGTCTTCCCAGGTGTCTCAGTGGTAAAGAATCCGCCTGCCAGTGCAGGAGCCACAGGAGAAGCAGGTTCGATCCTTGGGTTGGGAAGATCCCCTAGAGTTAGCAACCCCCTCCAGGATTCTTGCCTGGGAAATCCCATGAGCAGAGAAGCCTGGTGGGATCTTCAGGGGTCACAAGAGTCAGACATGACTTAGCGACTGAGCAAGCGAGGATAGGATAGGTTAGGTTAGTGGTCACCCTTGCAGGAGGTGATCCCAGGAGGGAGCCCAGGTGGGCTGTGGGATGCCAGAAACGTCCAGGCTCTTGACCTGCAGGATGTGGCAGTTGCCATCAAGCTGTACAGGTGACATGTGTCCACTACATTTCAATAAAAATGTACTTTAAACAAACCAATGAAAAGAGACAGGAAAGGCAGTATGTGGCCTGCACATTGTCGGGCGGCCCCATGGCACGGAGGGTAGTGTGTTTGGCACTCCCAGCTGCGCCCCTGGGAAGGGGCTGGAGGGCTGGCCGCCTGCGCTTGTTGGCAGAGCAAACACCCAGGCCTCTGAGTGCACTGTCTCCTCTGTGTACGCAGGGTGTTAGGCCAGGCTCTGCTGAGCTGCACTTCAGGGTGACAAAGACAACAATGCCACCAGCTCGTAACTGTCAACAATATCACTGTGCTCAAGGCTTTGTTCCAATATTTGCGGAGCCAGAAGGGCCAGGTTGCCTTTATGATATTGACTTAGATGCACCACTAACCAGCAAAAGAAGAGTGCCGGGCCTGTGGGCTCATGGCTGGGGCCTTTGGGATGTGCGTGGCCTTAGGCAGATGGTGCAGGGTCCTGGAAACCCCACCAGTTGGCTGTTGTTACTATTGTTACTGTTACTATTATCTTCCCAGTGAAGCAGGGAGTCATGAGTTTCCAGACTGTTGTGAAGACGCCCTCAAATCCTTTGTAATCCAACCTGCCAGATTTGCAGGGAGAGCTGGAAAGATGAAGCATGACATTTACATCTGGAACTGAAGTTTTTGGAAAATGGCAGTGGAAAGTTTTTCATAAGAAAGTTTTCTTTTTTTATAGGAAAAAGAATTTCTCTTTTTCTCCTTAACGGGATCACACTCTATAAATGCCAAGCTTGTTAGCCTCTAGTCAAGTGTTTTACTGCTCCCAGTCATTTCTGAGTGAGACACTCTACCACTGGCAAATACTGAGACTGCTTTCCAGAAACTCATGTTGCCAGGGGAAGCCCCCGCTCCCCTTTGTGAGCCCCAGGCCTCAGGGCCGGCCGTGACCCGTGACCTCTGGCTCCCGGTCTCGCTGTCAGCGGGAGAAAGCGAGGGGTCAGCCTGTGTCAGCTGGACAAGCCAAGGCCTGGACACACCGCCCTGGGGCTCTGCTCTCCACGAGGGGCTGACCCCTCGCTGCAGGTGCCCTGTCCCCGGGGCGGCCTTGCTGTCCCATTGGGTGACCGGAGGCTCAGACCTCTCTGCTGTCTGAGAGGGTTTCTCTTCTTCCCATTTTGTCAGAAGAGCTCTCACTTCGTGCCCTGCCCCTCCCTCTGCCTCCAGGCCCACACATTCAGCGAGGCCTTCAGTAACCATTAATTTAGCCAATTTCCTGGGCCCCACCGTTCCCCAGGGACCCCACTTTGGTGGGCAGCAGCGGAACAAGACACCCTGCTGTTTCCCCTTCCCTTTTAATTACACGGGGACAAGCTTCCTTGGGCGGACTTTGGGAGGCAAGCCCCAGGCCAGCCTGGCTGGCCTCCACGAAACAAAGCACACATGTTCCAGAGAATTCCCTCCTCGCCTAATCCGGGCTGGGAAGAAAAGGGCTTTTCTTCTTGTTGTCAAAGGGGGTCTTCGATGCTAAGATACCATTTTGTGTCTCAAGTCATGTCACGGGACTTCTGCCTGGGCCTTGCGTCTGCTCTTTAGAAATGAAAGACACAGTCCGTGCTTCACCTCAGGACAAGTACCACTCCCCCCCGAGGCCCACCCCAAAATACAGGGGCTCGGGGGCCAATAGAAGCAGGGAAACCTCCCAACTCCCACTGTTCCTTTCTTATCCTAGCAATCTCGGCTTTCTGGACTATTTGCCTAAAGGATGAGTAGGGAGGGCTGGGCCTCACCTGCTGATCTCAAGGGTCATGAATATTCTTATAATCCCCTGGAAAGAAGGATCCTTTCATTAAAGAAGCAGATTCCCCCTGGTGGTGTGGGGGCTTGCCACCCCTTCCTACTAGCAGCCTGCTTTCTCTCTGCTCCACGGCCTGTGGGTTCCAGCTGGCTTCTTCAGTTTTTCCAGAGGTCTGGCTCTGCTGCTTTCCATCACGAATCCATGTCCCTATTTTACAGGTGAATTAAAGAAAGTAACAGCAAAGATATTACAGACATGCAACCTGATGCTTAGAAAGGAGTTGGGTTCAGGCCCAGAGAAAAAGAAACTTCCTGCATCGCTGATAGTTGCACACACTTAAACATTTACACTTTACCTTGTTTGGCAAGAAGATTAATGGTAGCTTTTGGAAATATCCAAGAAAATTCAGATGAAGAACTCAAAGATAAGTGCAGGGGAAGTAGCAAAATTAAATCAAGGCAGAGTGAAGTCAGTTAAGACATGTAAATGCAAATTTCCATTGTGAGCAAGGCTCAGCTGGGAATTTAGCTTCCGGCTTCCTAGCAGCCAAAGAAAAGGGAGAAAAATGGTTGACAGAAGGTCAGGATATCAGGCACTCAGGGGAAGCACAGGTCTTGAAACAGGCCTGACACATATACACTATTGACACTGTGTATCAAATAGATAAAAAGTGAGAACATTCTGTACAGCACACCACACTCTTCTAGATCCTTCGTGGTGACCAGATGGGAAGGAAATCCACAAGGGAGGGGATATACATATATGTCTGGCTGATTCATTTTGCTGGACAGTAGAAACTAACACAAAACTGTAAAGCACCTATACTCAAGTAAAAAAGAATTCGAGATAAATAAAAACAATGTAATGTAAAAAAGAAAAGAAAAAAAAAAGAAAGAAAGAATCTAAGGCCTGAAACTCTTTGTTCCCTACCCCATCCCCGTGAACGGTGAGATGATGAGTCGTCAAACAAAATCACTATGTACTTGATTGAAAATGTCATCTCTGGTTTCAGTTCAGTTCAGTCGCTCAGTCGTGTCCGACTCTTTGCTTTAAAATGGTTGAATGTACAACTCACATAGCAATGATTACTTCACTCACTAGACTTCCTTCTACTCTTGCCATTGTATTAAAAATAGATCCTGCTTTCAGGCTAAGAAACAAACAAATAATTCTTACAGGGTCAGGATTGCTGCAGATATTTTAAACAAAGGCTCTGATCCTATCGCTAAGCCTTAGAGTACAAAGCAGTCATTTTCAAAGTTTTAATCTTTTAAAAAGTACTGTGCACACCAAAGTTTTTGCTGACATGGGTTTATGTCTATTGATATTTAATATTTGATATTGATATATTAGAAGCTGAAACATAAAAAATATTTACTCTAATAAATTTTAAAAAATAAAACGATTCCATGTTTTAACATAAATTATATTTTTTATGAAAAATAAAAGAATGTAGTGACAAGAGTAGCCTTCTAAAAGTTCTTTGCAATCCTTTTAAATATCCAGCTTGATAGGAGATAAATGGATTCTTCCATCTGCTTCTAGATTCAATCTGTTGCAATCTGTTGTTCTGGTTGAAGGCGGTGAAGAAAACTTGGCCTCACACAATTATGGGATGAGAAAAAACAAAGAGAATAGGAATAGCCTTTCCAGGTAATCGTGCAGCTTCTTACTTGACAAATCAGTGAACTTATCCTCTGTGACATAAAATCCCTTGGTCTAGCCCCTGCTTAGAGAGAAGCTCCCCCCATGCCTGTTCTAGACCTGTCACACACTAGCTGATCAGAAAATACTGGTTTCCTTGCTTATGCAGATCTTCCAACTGACACATTTCTTTTGACAATAACCAAAAAAATCACATTCCTGGATACCATCCTCCATCTCATCAGAAAAATACTGAGAAGCTGTCAAACTCGTAAGGGTTTTCCAAATTCTCATCTTGGCTTAAATGTGTAAGTTTTACCATTGGTAACCAACACAGCAGAGGTTTTCCTTGAAGCGGCAGGCTCACTCTTCTTCTTGAGAAAATACCTGCTTCATGAGTCAGCTTGAATTACCACAGTCTATTAGTCATTCCTTTAAGCAAAATGATATTCCTTGAAGAAAATGACAGTTTCCATCATAAGTCAAATAATTGCACAAGCACCTTTTATCAGTATGACCATCATATTCTGGATTGCAAACAGTTTTTTATGTGACACTTCTAATTTGTCACAGACTATTAAAAAAAACCATGTACTTAAGGGTTGAGATTAAATAAAGCTAAAAATCAATAAAATACATTGATAACATAGCAATACAAATTAATAAAATGAATGATTTGTACTCTTTCATCAAGCCGCTTTTTAATTAAACTAGCTTGCTTATTTCTTTTGTTTTAAACCATGAGTGCATCTTAGCAAAGATGACACAGCACCTGTTAGGACAGGTCGTGCCATTGTCTTGGTTCACGCTAAGTGGTGTTACCCATACTGCTTTCACAGAGCCAGTGAATGTCGACATAGTGAAAACCAAAATACCAGTGCTGTTATAACATCATGTTGACCATGTGATCACTGAAAGGGTCTTAAGGACCACCGGGGGTCCATGGACCACTCTCCTCAGCTGCTGATGTAGAAGACTTGGCATCTAAGACAGCAGTTACTCGAGAAGAGATTCCAGACGCCAAAAAGGAAGAGGATTTCCCTCTGAAAATGGTTTGTATCTTGAGCATAGCTCTGATAGCTAAAGGAATTAGCAATGTTTCCTGTGTTGCAGTGATCAATACTTCAGAAATTTAGTGCTAGAATCAAGTTATTTGATTAAGGTTGGACAAATGCTTAAAATCAGCCAATAACTGAAATGTACTCATTTCATCACAATGACTACCTTATATTTTAAAGATCAGGTGAGATAATAACTCTGAAGGGTATATCCCAATTCAGGGCATTTTTATTTAGAAAAGGCAGTTTTATATCAAAATAGTATCAAAGGTTTTTACAAATGTCAGCATTAGGAGGACCATTAGTCCTATCAAATCCTCATCTTTTATCAATGAGGAAATTAATAAAGATGCAAAGGACATTCCAAATTATAGCAAATCCTGGTTTATGGGTGCATAAATGTTTTTTTTGCCTACTGAAGTGAAAAGTTAATTATTTATACCAGATAGTAGATGAAAAAATAGAACGCATGCATGTGCTCACAAACACATAAACTCGAGTAAACATACAGAGAGCAGTAAGTGTTACCATACCTGATGCATAACTCAATGTCTACATAATACATGTTTCATAGACATGAAAACTCACTCATTTAAATAGTTTTTTAATATTTGTCATGTTGTGCAACATGCTAGGGATAAGGAGGTCTGTAACACTCGGTGTCTGCCCTTAACTATCCTCCAGTCCCATGAAGAAGCATGTGGGTGAAGCAGCAACCCCAGTGCACAATGCTGTGCCAAGACAGACACGTGCGCGGGGTGCTTGTGGGAAAGCAGCCGATTCAGGTGGGAGGCAGAGAGGAAGGGAGGGGCGCAGAAGCCTCCCAGAGGAGGTGGTGCTGGAGCAGGGTCCCCAAGGATGGGATGAGAGTTATCAGGGCAAGGAGGACATTCCATCCTGAGCAGTGTATGTGCAGGAAGGCTGGCTGATTGCAGGAAGGTCTGTGGTTCTCCATATGGATGTGGGCTGAAGGGGGTGACTGGAATTGCTGGCAAAATGGGCAGATCTCATCCCCTGAAGAGATCTGTGCTAAAGATTTTGAACTTCATTTGAAAGTTATCTGGAGACAGATTTAATCAGAAATGGTCATGTTTGCATTTTAGATTCTTCTTTCTGGCAAGAGTGTAAAGGATGCTTAAGAGAAGTGAGAATGAAGGCATGTGGTGGGAATAGAGATGAGCCGTGGGGCCATCTGAGGTGTGCAGAGACAGGGGGAAAGATACTAAGGTCAAAACTGTAGACATTGATGACTAGGTCTATTGTTTGTATCAGGGACAGGGGGCGTCCTGGGTGTCTGTCTTGGCAGCCATCACAGTGCCTGTCACCAAAACAGTCAAATCTGGAGAAGGAACAGGTTTAACGAAGAAAGGGGTGCTTGCACTTTGGACAAGTTGAGTGTAAGATGTTTAGGGTACATGCAAGTAGGGAGTTCGAGCTGGTGTTTGGGGTGGAGAGAGAGGAACAGGATGGAACTGGAGAGTTTAGAGTCACAAGCAATATGGCTGGAAGTTGAGCAGGTGGGAGGAATGGAGACAGAAAAGGAGAGTTCCAAGGGAGCACTCCGAGAAAGGCCCACCCTTTGGGGGTGGGGGTGGGTGAACAGTCCTGACAACCAGCAGCCATTCTGTTATAAGATGGAGGACAAGGAGAAAGTGGGGTCACAAAAGGACAGAAGTCAAAGAAATAAGAGTTAACAGGGAGAGAGAGAGAACAGATATCACAAAGTATTAACTGGTCTTAATGAGTCAAACAAAATACGCATAGAAGCGTTTGGGGGATTAGCACGGAGGTCGCAGGGAGCCTCTGAGAAGCAGTGGTGGAGGCAGTGATGGCGTGGAGGAGGGAGGCCCAGCTGGCAAAGAGAACGCCAGCCTGGAGTGAGTTAAGGGAGGAAGATGGCGGTGACCTCTCTTTCAAAGAGCTTGGCTGAGAGTGAAAGAAAGATAGTGCAGAGTTTACAGATGTATAGGGTTCACGGAGACGATGACTTATTTCTAGATTTTGGGATTCAAGTGCATTTTAAAAGTTAGCTTGCTTTATTTCCAGATGCTCTACCCAAAGTATTCGGAAGACAGTAAGTTAAAGTGGCGGTATAAAAGTGGACGATGAAGGAAAACGTGTTCAAATTATAAAAATGTAAAACTAGCTAACTCAAGCAGGCATACTGAATAGGATGCCCCAAATCCAAGTTTCCTTACACTCGCGCGATAAAGCGTGGCCTGTTAGAAGGCCCAGTAGGCAATACTGAGCCAGTTCCTTTGAGCCCCCGGGAACGTGAGGATTCATACAGCTCGCACTGCGCCCTCCCAGACAGCCAATCCACAGTCTTCAAAGACCTATTGGGCCCTACTTCTCTCCCATGTTCCAGTGCAAATTAAGCTCGTGCCCTTCCCTCTGGCAGGGAGGAGATCTGGGCGTGAACTGTCTCCTTGGCAGTTAGGGGATCCCAAGACTGGGCGGCCTGGTTCCCAAGGTCTTGGGTGTGGTGAGGTGCGGCAATGAGTCCTAGAAATAGAAAAATGCAAACATTCCCGAGGGAGCTGGAACTTTCTTATCTACAACTCTCAAATGCCTGCCTTCTGAACTCACAGCCTCTCAAACTTCTCTGACGCCCTTTGCCAACAGCAGCTTCAGCCTCAGGCTTCCTGCTAAGCGATGTAGGCCATTTCTAGTGGAGAGGCAGTTTCAGGGCAGTGGTTAAGTGTACAGACACAAAAAGCCAGATATCCCAGGTGGAAATCCCCACTTTGCCACTGACGAGCCAAGCAAAATCTGACAACTTGAGCAAATCAGAGACTCCATTTCTTTTTCTTTCCCTATCTATAGCGGGAAATAACAGAATCTAGCTCTCAGAGCTGTGGAAACCAAGTGTCCATGTAGGTTAAGTGTTTGTAGGACCTGACATGTAATCGGCACTTAGCAAATGTTTCTATCATTATCTAGGAGGATTTAGGGACCACCTTGTACCCAGTCCATTCTGAAGGAGATCAGCCCTGGGATTTCTCTGGAAGGAATGATGCTGAAGCTGAAACTCCAGTACTTTGGCCACCTCATGCGAAGAGTTGACTCATTGGAAAAGACCCTGATGCTGGGAGGGATTGGGGGCAGGAGAAGAAGGGGACGACCAAGGATGAGATGGCTGGATGGCATCACTGACTCGGTGGACATGAGTTTGAGTAAACTCCAGGAGTTGGTGATGGACAGGGAGGCCTGGCGTGCTGCGATTCATGGGGTCGCAAAGAGTCGGACACAACTGAGCGACTGAACTGAACTGATGATGCTTTCCACTGAAAAGAGCATGTAATCTGGAAAATGTCCTGTCCTGACTTAGCTGGACTAAGAGACATTTTCCTTTGGGTTTGGGAAAACATTTTTAGATGCCAAGTGTAATCAACGGCAGAAACTCATAGGCCATCTGGTCTGGAGGCCTTTGGGAGCATCCCAGGGAGGAAGGGGCTCCGCTAAGGCCACCCGTCGTGGGGGCACAGAACGTGGTTAGAAGCACAGTTCTCCGGCTGCATGGCCTGTGCGCTGCCTTTGCTCTCCTACACATAACACACAGGTTCCAGATCTGAATGTACGTGCTTGTTGGGGCCTTGCCCTTCTTAGTAGCTGCCTTCTTTCTGGTGGAATTTCTCCAAGTGGAATTCTTTTTCTGGAACCAGTGATGAATTCTTGACTACAAATCCAGGAAACACAAACACACACATACACACACACACACACACACACACACACACNNTGAACTGTCTCCTTGGCAGTTAGGGGATCCCAAGACTGGGCGGCCTGGTTCCCAAGGTCTTGGGTGTGGTGAGGTGCGGCAATGAGTCCTAGAAATAGAAAAATGCAAACATTCCCGAGGGAGCTGGAACTTTCTTATCTACAACTCTCAAATGCCTGCCTTCTGAACTCACAGCCTCTCAAACTTCTCTGACGCCCTTTGCCAACAGCAGCTTCAGCCTCAGGCTTCCTGCTAAGCGATGTAGGCCATTTCTAGTGGAGAGGCAGTTTCAGGGCAGTGGTTAAGTGTACAGACACAAAAAGCCAGATATCCCAGGTGGAAATCCCCACTTTGCCACTGACGAGCCAAGCAAAATCTGACAACTTGAGCAAATCAGAGACTCCATTTCTTTTTCTTTCCCTATCTATAGCGGGAAATAACAGAATCTAGCTCTCAGAGCTGTGGAAACCAAGTGTCCATGTAGGTTAAGTGTTTGTAGGACCTGACATGTAATCGGCACTTAGCAAATGTTTCTATCATTATCTAGGAGGATTTAGGGACCACCTTGTACCCAGTCCATTCTGAAGGAGATCAGCCCTGGGATTTCTCTGGAAGGAATGATGCTGAAGCTGAAACTCCAGTACTTTGGCCACCTCATGCGAAGAGTTGACTCATTGGAAAAGACCCTGATGCTGGGAGGGATTGGGGGCAGGAGAAGAAGGGGACGACCAAGGATGAGATGGCTGGATGGCATCACTGACTCGGTGGACATGAGTTTGAGTAAACTCCAGGAGTTGGTGATGGACAGGGAGGCCTGGCGTGCTGCGATTCATGGGGTCGCAAAGAGTCGGACACAACTGAGCGACTGAACTGAACTGATGATGCTTTCCACTGAAAAGAGCATGTAATCTGGAAAATGTCCTGTCCTGACTTAGCTGGACTAAGAGACATTTTCCTTTGGGTTTGGGAAAACATTTTTAGATGCCAAGTGTAATCAACGGCAGAAACTCATAGGCCATCTGGTCTGGAGGCCTTTGGGAGCATCCCAGGGAGGAAGGGGCTCCGCTAAGGCCACCCGTCGTGGGGGCACAGAACGTGGTTAGAAGCACAGTTCTCCGGCTGCATGGCCTGTGCGCTGCCTTTGCTCTCCTACACATAACACACAGGTTCCAGATCTGAATGTACGTGCTTGTTGGGGCCTTGCCCTTCTTAGTAGCTGCCTTCTTTCTGGTGGAATTTCTCCAAGTGGAATTCTTTTTCTGGAACCAGTGATGAATTCTTGACTACAAATCCAGGAAACACAAACACACACACACACACACACACACACACACACACACACACACACCCAGTATTCAGTAGACTTTCCTTTATGACAAAGCATGCTTTAGTGAGTGAGGTTTTATTCAACCTGTGCCACAAATAATCAATACAAAATATTTAATACCAGGATTCTAGATTACCTCCTCCTCGTGCTCAGTTGTGTCCGACTCTTTGTGACCTTCCAGGCTCCTCTGTCCATGGGATTCTACAGGCAAGAATACTGGAATGGGTTGCCATTTCCTCCTCTAGGGCATCTTCCCGACCCAAGGATCGAATCTGGGTCTCCTGCACTGGCAGGCAGATTCTTTACCACTGAGCCACTGGTAGGGAAGCCTAGTACCTCCTCCTCAATAAACCTTAAAAATAATGTGCTCTGAATACTCAGAATTCACTGAAAATATGAAAAGCTGGCATGACAAGTGCTGTTTTCCCTGACTGAGGTTCACCAGTGTGACTTTCAGAATTGAACAGTTTGATGTTTAGAACAAAACGCTTTTATCTAAGTCTGCACATCTTGTACAGTTGGGGTTTTCCCTGAGCACTGATTTGCCCAATCATGCTGGAAGTAGGGCATCCAGTTCTCCCTTTATGAATATACCTGCCTCTTTGCCAGGCTGCTCACAACATGAAAAGGAACTGCCATTTCAGAAGAGCTGAGGAGGGGAGGGAAAAGGCTGTTTAGCATGTGGCCAGCCCATCCAATACTTGCACTTTGTTCAAGGTTCTGTGCTCAGACCCACCTGGGATCCCAGAAAGACTTGGCCAACAAGCCGGTCTTGGGACTGCAGGTAGCCTCTCTGCGCCAGAGTTGAACTGCTGGTAACATGTTCCCTTTAGTCCAGCCACATCATCAGAGAAGCTAGAGCTCTGTGTATCTAAATGAAGCTAAAAACCTATGCATCTCTAAGAATGACCAGAAATCATATTATTTTCAGAAGCCCTAGTAATACTGTCACTCAAATCCACTGAGGCCAGAGGTGAGCATAAAGTTACAGTTTAAATCAGAGATTTCAAACGGTGACCTGGTAGTGTGGGTAGTGCGTTACAGATGTTTCAGTCTGACTCACACACTAAGATTCTTAAAATCAGCTGCTAACGTTTCAAAGGAAGGTTTCACAGGACTTTCAGGATCCCCACCTTCTACAAAATGATTGGCTTTGGAGGTATTACATCTGTGTCCCCTGACATAAATCTTCATGGAACAGAAACAATACTTCCCTGGGGAGTCAGGAGGCAAGGGTTTCAGCCTGACCACTAATTGAACAAATTGTTTCTTTTCTCTGGGCCTTTTTTCTTTCTTTTTTTGTTTTTTTAACAAAACAAGAGCTATTGTTGTTCTAAAACTATAATTCATTTTCTAGATAAGCAAAGTAAATCAGAGGGAAAAAAAAAAATACAATTCCTCTGGAAATCACACCATACTCTGTACAGTTAGCCAGGTGGTAGGAGGTTTTAAAAATGTTTCAGAATATATATAACTGTTAACACAAAAGATTATCCAAACTATAGGCGCCGGTATATAAGTCATGGTAACTCAGAGAGAGGAAGCTATTTTTAAAGGGCAAGGCGCTGGGTCTCATGTGCTGGGGAAGATGGAAGCTGCCCGCCACCAGATGCTGAGCATGCAGACTTGCTACATATCCATCTGCCATGGAAATTTCCCTGCTTCCGCATTCTCATCTTGTCCTTCTGAGGTTGAGCATGCCACGCCTCGGCCGTGGAGGCTTTCTGCTCCAGTGGCTTCAGACAAAGTTACCATTAACTCCCCAACCTGCAAGAAAATTATTTGACACAAAAGATTCCAAAATGTCCTCCTCTCTCCCTACAAGCCTGCAAACAAATGGTACAGGAATGAGGTCAGAAAGGAATCCCCCGCCTACCAGGCCCCTGAATTCATTTACCTACCTCAGAGCCCATTCAGGGGGAGGGGTGGGACTGGGAACAAGAGCCCCTTGGAGGCCAAGTGGAGTTTGGGGGTCGAGCGCTACATTACAGGACCTGACAGGCCTTTGCCAGCCTTCAGCTTCTTTGTGTCTCTCACATAATGGAGAAGCGCAAGCTGAGCAGCGCGCGATCCGCGGTTACGCCCTTGGACGGAGCACGCTCTTTGCAAATGCTAATAGTATTGTAGCATCCTGTCACCCAGGAACACAAAAAAAGGGTGTTCATTTTCACATGCACCAGAACACGCCCACTGTACACAAGTTGGTCACCAACTTGTAGTATCTGCACATCAAAAGCCCAGCCAATCACAGGGCACACAGCTGGTGAACTGCACCGATCCGGCCGCCTGGCCCAGAGAACGAGATCCAAACGTCCTGTTCCCCTGCTACAGTGACAAAACCCAGAACTTTTGAAGTGAATGGGCCCACAGTTTCAGCATCCTGATTCAGTATGACCAGAGCAATTAGTATAATTAGCAAGAATGTCAGTGTCTCAGATATTTAAAAAGAGAAATCTGAACGTATGAAAATGAGAGTGGCCTCATGCTTCTGCTGAGTCTTCAATACAGCAGAGGCTGCAGAGGGCAGAGATGTCTAACTAGGCATTCACACTAGTGGGTATCAGAGGAATAGAGAAGCTCACAAGAATGTTGGCAGGGAAGTATTTATTATTTATTTCTATTCTAATAGTCCTCGGAAACTAGAAACTCTCAGGGCAAGAAAATTAAAGAATATATAAGATATTCCTGAAAATAAACTTATTAAAGATTGCAAAGGTTTCTGTTAATAGCTTTCTGAAAGTGTTTAAGGCAGTCAAAATTTGGAAAAATAAAATATTCAATCAAGGTTTTGAAAACACATAAAAATAATTCTGTATCTTAATAGTTGGGCTAACTCAAAAAGAGAGGATCTGTAGAGGTAAAATGGGAAAATTAACATGATTAAGATGTCGAGGGAAAACTGCAGAGTATTCATTTTCACGTCTACAACTTCAAAGTCTGAGATAGCCCTGAGATTAGAACCCCCTCGAATCTCAGTATCACCTTGCCTCCCAGGGCCCTGTAAGGAACATCTCTCTGCAGGGCTTTCCATTCTCAGGATGCAGCAGCAACCTCATATAGTTAGGGAAAGCCACCCTAGGGCATTTCTGTAAAGTTAGCTCAAATTGCACTTTCTAGGTATATCAGTGCCCTGAAATACTCAGAATTTATAAGTTCATTTTCCTAAAAGTATTTTTGAGAGCGAGTGAGCATGCTTTGGACAGTGGCTTGTATGTACCAGATCTGTTTTCCAGTTTAGACTCTATTCACATGAATGACATTGGTTACTTAAAACTTTTCCAAGTCTATTTTCTCTTTTATAAAATGGAAATAACCCTGCCTGTGACAATGGATGCATAACACAAGACTTACTGGTTCCTTTGCTTTAAAGTTCTTTCTTCAAAATTTGAAAAAAAAGGCAAAGAAGTTTCATGGGATTAATCCTTGGAAAAGACGGACGAGTGGCCCAAAGGACTTCAGGAGGTTTCTAGATAGATCCTCAAACGCTCACAGCCAGTGACAGCACCTCCCTGCTGTCCTTTACATGGACACTCAGAGTCCTTCTGGGAGTCCTCCTCAGGCTGTACGGCCGCCCCTGCAACGCTGTAGACAGGTGGCTGCACACCTTTCCTCCGAAACCCATCAAGCCCCTCCTCCTCCCATTAGTGTTGCTGCTGGCAGGGGAGGCACGTTCTCTGAGAGCCGGTGTGTGCCTGTAGTCCCAGCTCCTCGGGGTGCTGAGGCGGGAGAATCATCTGAGCCCAGGAGTTCTGGGCTGTAGTGCACTATGCTGATTCTGTGTCTGCACGAAGTTTGGCATCAATATGGTGACCTCCTGGGAGTGGGGGACTACCAGGTTGCCCAGGGAGGAGTGAAATGGCACAGGTCAGAACTCCTGTGCTGATTCGAAGTGTTGGCTGCATACCACCTGGAGCACCACTGACTGCAAGTGTGAGAACTTTTGACTTAAGCCCTCTAGACAAATACAGTTCTTAATGAAGCAGTTAAGTATGTCATTTTTGTTGATGACCCATGATTACTTCTGTGTTAAGATGTATGGAAAAGAGAGATTAAAAATAAAAGTGGAACACAAAGGAAGCAGAGAAATGAATAGGTTCATTCCTTAAGAGATATGTTCAATATTTCCTGGTAGCTGAGGCAAAAAAAAAACAGGTGGTCCTGAGCTCTTTGACAGAAGGGAAGCACTGTATATGGGCTTCCCTGGTGGCTCAGACAATAAAGAGTCTGCCTGCAATGCAGGCGACCCAAGTTTGACTCCTGGGTCAGGAAGATGCCCTGGAGAAGGAAATAGCTACCTACTCCAGTACTCTTGCCTGAAGAAGTGCATGGACAGAGGAGCCTGGCAGGTGACAGTCCATGGATTCAGAGTTGGACATGACTGAGTGATTAACCCTTTTAAGCACTATATGCTTTGGTCTGGAGTGGGAAACTTGGCTGGTCCTGAACTATCTAGTAATCCTTACTTTAAAGAACCTAAGTATCAATTGAGACATGTCATTTTACTTTTGCAAAAGGGGCTGTGTATTTTCTTCAAACAGATGCATCACAAAATATTTGTCTGTGAAAGCAAAGGGCATAATATTAGATAAATTAATAAGTGGGTAAAGGTAAGTAGTTCAGGCAGTATTGCCTTATTTGGCCTAATTCTCAGATAAACTTTAGCAAAACAAACAAGAATATGGAGTTAACCTATTCCCTACATACTTTCTCACAAATGTTAGCAGTCTCACAAGCTTTTGCCAAGTGTTAGATCATGTACACCATGACAATAATTTTTCACAAGTGGATAAAATTCTAATTCTTGTGTTGTTGCTATGATTTAGTTATTCCAAGAGACGGTTTCAAAATGGACATTCTTGTTTGAACTCTTAAGGAGTGAAACCTATATTCTAACTCAACCATAAGACATGCCTCTCTGGAGGTTCCTGGCAGTTTTCATTGGATCTTCAGTGGGGTCTCTGGCCTACAATTTTTTAAATGACTTTTTGCAGTTTCTCAAATACTTGGATAGGAACCATGCTACACATAGGTTAAAAACAAAACAAATGGTAAGAATTCTTTACCACACAGAATAAGGAACTGGTTTACAAAAACATTTAAAAGCTGTAAATGTTTTTACATTAGTGACTTGACCCCAAATAAACCTTAACAGTGATCCTGTAGAATGTGAACAAAACCTACATTAAGGCTTCATAGGGTGATCATATACACATTCTCTGTCAAGCTGGTAACTCTCATTTCAAGATACACACTTAACCCACTGCCTTAGATGTACATCTTTTCTCAGCTTATTTTATAAAAGTGTCTTTAGGCTAAGTATCACTCATACTTAAACTCTGGACACTACTCTGCTTTTTAATCTCTGACAACTTTTATAGTACCTGTCTTAACTCTTTTAAGTTTTCTACATCTATCAACTTAATATGTGCAGAAATTATTTATGACTTATCACAAGTTGAATATTTGTTTAAATTTAAATAGCATTATTTTAAAACATACTTTGTAATGTAATTAAATAATACAACTCTATTATTTACAGGCACATGGTAGCTACTTCACTTTGACAAAGATGCTAATTCTTCAGCTGAAAGTATTGCCAGAAAACAGATAAATTACCCTATTAAATCTTCAGGAAGCAAACTCTTCAAGCTTTCTTGACTTATGAAGATCTTGAAGTACACAAAGGATGAAATAATTTAAAATGCAACTACGTTTGGGACCTCACACTAGGAGTGGTCTGTTAGCACTGATAAGTGAAATAACTGTTAATATAACTGAAATATGTCCTTCCCTATAAATTTTCTAAAGGAATTTAAAGAATGTCTTAACATCTATTCACCAGAAAATATACCACACTCCAGCGACTGTGTACCACTTATGGAAGCAATCGTGACTTTACACTCTTCCTGGTTTTGGCTTTAGCTAACCATATGAATCAGGGAGAAGACACACCCACCCAGTCTTATTTTACGTATCTAATGATCACCAAATTTTTAGTTCAGCTGGTAAAGAATCCACCTGCAAGGCAAGTGACCCTCTTTGATTCCTGAGTTGGGAAGTTTTCCTGGAGAAGGGATAGGCTACCCACTTCAGTATTCTTGGGTTTCCCGTTGGATCAGATGGTAAATAATCTGCCTGCAATGTGGGAAACCCGAGTTCAATCCCTGGGTTGGGAAGATCCCCTGGAGAAGGGCATGGTAACTCACTTCAGTATTCTTGCCTGGAGAATCCCCATGGACAGAGGAGCCTGCTGGGCTATAGTCCATATGGTCGCAAAGAGTTGGACATGACTGAGCAACTAAACACACACATGAGCAAAGTTCTCGGAAAAATTCTAAAATTAAAAAAAAAAAAAGGGAGTTCGTAATTGGGTGGTGGATGGAATGAAGTGATCTTTAAGGTTCCTTCTGGTTCTAAGACTTAATGATGCCTTCTTAGGCAGCATCATAAATGACTAAACAGGTCAGCATCATCAATGAAAATGATGGCCATGGTAGCAAAATGCAATTAAAAACATTAAAAAAAATATATTTTACCAAAGGAAATACCAAAGTGTATTGACAAATATCAAGACATGAAAAAGAGCATGGTTAGATATGCAATGTGAGGCATGTGAAAGTCAAGCGTTCAAAGAAGAGCCACATGTTAAGAGGCTTATTAGACCGTGAATTTGGTTATACTGTGGAGTCAATTATCATCCTGGGTGCGTAAGTTTTTCTCTCTCTCCCCCTCGTTATAACAGAGACAACTTAAAAGATGCTCTCCAATAACATGATTTCAGTGTCTTTAATTACTCATCTACACCAATGATTTTAGACCAAGCACAGGCAAAATATATATTGCAATAACATCTACATATAGTGTGAATGTTTTAAAAAATAATACAAAGTTCATTCATAGTGCACAAGTAAAAACAAGGCTAAGTTTTAAATATTTAAACACAAAGCCATGATTATTCAAAAGGTAAGCATATTTATAAGTACATTTCTATACTGCTGAAGTTCCTGAAACTATAGCATATACCAGCTTAGAGAACCAAAACTGGAGGAAAAAAAACAAAACAAAACTTTGATCCCCTTTATTGGAAAACTAAAACATATTTCTTTTAGCACATAAATACATCTAAAATAAATAAAAATAAAATTATTGACTGGTTAAGGGATTTACCTTTTAAACCTACACTTTGAATCTTAATATCATATGCAAAATTCCCAAATTATAAGGTCAGGAAATACCACTCTCTGCAACATTCCCTTCTCATTATTACACTATTCATTTGTATCTGGAGGCTAAATAATTTGTGGAAAGGAGTGTGTCAGAATAAAGCCTGGAAAGAGGGGATAATACAGAGAAAAGAGGACATAATTAAGCAGCTAAGAAAGGCTGACTGCTCCGCTTGTAACTACAGCTCAGCTGAACTATGGTTCAACCGTGAAGCTGCAGGAACTGCTCATTTCCTACCATTCACTGCCTACATAGCTTGATTTCTTAAATTGGGTACCTGGATTGAGTAAATTTTAAATCTATTTATAGTTGTCCAGTCTTCAGTACAGAGCTTTGTTCATTCTATTCCTTGCAAATTCTGTGGTGAAAAACAAAATGATGCCTGGTCTCATTAGAATTTAACTTTTGTATATTGAATTTGTTTCTATTTGTTACATTTTTATACTTTTGCATAGTGATTTGTTTACATTTGAATCATTTGTGATTTTTGAACTACTGACACAACACAGTTTACTGTTGAGAATCTGAGGTTTTTTCTTTTAAAACATCTGATTTTAAGAAATGGCTAGCTTTTGGGTGGGGGGGAAGCATGCTTAGTGTGAGATCAGCCATAAAGGAAACAATATATAATCCATGAAAGAAGTCATATTACCAAGTAGGACAGGTAAATGTCTGGACTCTAAAATAGGATTTTTAACAACATTTTATTATTTATATATTTAAATCACAAATACTGATCTCAAAGAAGTGGAGACATCTCCTTTAACCACCCCTTCTTAAATTCATAGAAGGAGTTGCAATAAAAGCACTGACTTAACATCAGCCTTTTGGCTTGGGGGAAATCTGTAGAAACACAGCTGAGTGCATTTTTCCCTATCCACAGAAATAAACACGGTCCTTTTCCCTTTTTTAGAAATACATTTGTAGCTTTAAAGTTGCTGTGCTTTACAACTGCAAAAATATTACTAACTGAATGATGTCTGCTTCAGTGAGGGTATTTACCCACTGGCCAGCACTAGTTGGAGGGAGTTAACCAGTATGGTCACCTCTTATCCTCTGTACAGAACATCAGGGCACTCTGTTCCCTCTCCATTCACCCACGCACTCACTCACTGTCCCTAGGTCTGAAGGATACAGAAATGTTCTCAAAGACTCAGCTCCCAAATAAAATATATTGCTGCTGTCTGCTTAAAACTGCAGCTACATCCTATCAAACAGTATGCAACAAATAATTCCTGAATTTTCAATCTGAAATATTTTGTGGTATCCTTTAACCTTGCATATTGTGTCAGATCTTGAGAGATCACAATAAAGAATGTACTGGTGTTAAATTTAAAAAAATGTGGAAACTGTTACCAAAACATAATTCCAAGAAACTTAAAGATTAAGTAAACTGTAAAATAAAAACTGTCACAAAATGGACACTTTTATTAGAATACTAAAGGTGTAATGAAATGGCAGCAAGAAGCAGAGTTAAATGGCAAAGACACTGAAAGCCAAAAATGGCCTGTTTCCTTGCTTTAAAGTCCTTTAGCCATTACAAAATATTAATTAAAAAAAAACATGAAAATGATGTGAGGATATTATCATAATTGAACTGCAGTGAATTAAACTTTATATTTTTCTTTAAACATCCAGAGAAGAAGGGAATGGTCAACATAATTCTAATTGCTGAAATAATTTCCATTTAAAACACAGTTTTATAAAAGAAGGCTTTTCCTGAGGCCTCAATGAAATGTTTGACAATAGTCTAAATGAATTAGTCAATTGATTATTCTTAATCTTCCCCCATCAAAATCCAACAGCTCTGTCAACAGGTTAAAAAAAAAAAACAACACAACACTGTCAACAAGAAAGCTAGCTCAAGTATAAAACATCCAAAATGAATGAATTCAAATGGATAGACTGAGTATAAAAACATCAACTGAATCAAACTGGTAAGCTGCTACTGACTTAGCTTCTAAGGGAACTTCTAAGCTGTCAATGAAGGGTTGAAATCTTTCACTGAATGTACACAGAATTGTAATACAAATTAACCTATTTGAAGAATTTTTCTGTTAACTCACTTTCATTCAAGTAAATATAAACTGAACTATCCCGGTCAAATAGGTTCTGTACATAGAACACTGCAGATACAGACAACAACTCAGCAGGTTAACATCATTTTATATACAATTGATAGCCTTTAGAAAATTGCCCTAAGTTTTATTTCAAAACACCTAACATTCTTTCTCTGGAAAATAAATTACATCGAGTAACGTTGGCTAAAGAGTTAGTTGAACTCGTGCCACTAGAAATGAAACAACAAGCAGGAGTGCAAGTTTCTTATCTTCAAGGACAGCCTAATGGCCACACCACTTGAATTATCCCAATTTGTCACTTAAATACAATATAACAGAATGTTAATGGCATTTCCACTGTTCTTCCATTCAAAAGGCAGCTGACTGTTAAAGTGCCTCTAACACACATAAATTATTTTTATTCCATGACTTTATTTTATGTTTAGAAAGGCAGAATAGCAGAAGAAAAAAAAGGCAAGACAAAAGACTTTTGAGTTTTCTTTCTTCAGATGTATGCTGAGGTGATTATAGCAGAGTAGGATTCTGTAAAAACAAACAGAATTTTCATTGGTAAATTTAGGTCTGGGGAGACAAATGTAAAATTTCTAAGTAAATTTTACTATTGTATGATCATAAAAATATTGAAGCTTAACTGCCTAATTTGCTCTTTATTAAATTTGAAATATCCACCTGAACAATAAAACACAATTTTATCAAATATGATGTATGAATCAAAAAATATTGGAATTCATCTTCAGCAAGTATCAGTTATTCAAATGATCAGGCTGAGTAACTACATGCATCTCAAAACTCACTGAGAGGAATACAAATTCCTTAAAATGCCTGGCAACTTTTATTAAATGGTCAAAATGAAGCAAGGCTATAGTTTTGCCAGATTTATTCTTTTACTTTTTTTTTCTAGCCTCGCCTGTGGCATCTGAGATCAGTTCCCCAACCAGGGAACCTACTGAATTAGGCTCCCTGCATTGGGAGTACAGTCTTAACCACTGGACCACCAGGGAAGTCCCAGATTTATTCTTTTAAGTGGATTTGCAGGATAAAAAATAGATCATCTTTCCAACTCACAGATAAACCTAACAGTTCACAGAGCCATGAATCCCAAGGGGTGGGAAGTGCCCTAGAGAGCAGGGACAAGTAGGGAACAAAAAACACTGGGACTGTTTTCTGGTACACAGCCTGCCTCATAGGACTGTCTCGGCCTTCACCTGGGACAGACACTTTGGCAGAAAAAGGCATGTTCCTGGCAGCAACAATTACTCCAGATGTCACACTGACCAGCTTAGGTAAGTGACACTGACCTGGTTGGCTCTGAGCTTCCTTATTTCATTAAAGAGATGGAAATGGAGCTGATATTTTTAATTGGGTTTCTATGAATTCCACCCCCCAAAAAAACTATATTTGTAAACAAAAGTATCAAGCAAACTCTGATGCTTATGAAGAGAATCTCCAAATCCAGAAGATTCTCAAATGTTTCTAACATTAACTACTGATAGTAAGGAACTATGACAATGAGGAAGACATCATAACATTTCATGGTTTTAAAAGAAAATTTTTGTACACTGAAACTGTATAAAAACGTTTATGAGCATAGACACTTAAAAACACGAAATTATTTTTGGCCTTTGTGAAAGATGATTAATATTTAGTTTCTAGACACATTTTTGTATACATCCATATACCTGTCTTAGCTTATGAAAGAGAAACAAACAAAGTAACAAAGCATTATTCTAAAGCTTTTTACTCGTTCCTCTCTCATTCATTGCTAGTGTACTGTTTTGTGTGATGCTGGTCTGAGCTGTGCTTCCTTTTTCTAGCTTGCTTTCTTAACTATATTGCCTTGACAGTACAAGAAAGTAGGGAGTCTGATTTAAGGGCCTTTTCTGAACACAGTGCAGCTAGGGAGAAAACCTTTCACATTTCTACTCTGTTTACGTCTGTGTTGCAAGCTGTCTACAGAGCAAGGACTCACAAATAAAATAATGCCACATTACAGAATTAGACAAGAGCCCATACATTCAGTAGAGTCCTAAATTCTACAGCTGTCGAGTTATTTTAAATTGAAAAAGTTTACTTAAATGTTTTTAAATATTGAAAATAAGATTAAGAACAATTATTGAAATTTTTAGTCAACCCAATTTGCAAGTGAACATATATGTGATTATTCATTGAATATGAACAATGAGAAAATGAGTGCAACAGTTCAATTCTTTATAAACAGAAAATCTATGAGCCACCAGCATATCATGAAATAGTTTAGCTTTGTTCACCTTTTTACTGCTCAAGAGTTCTAGGGGATATTTTTAGTTTAGCCACAAGGCAATCAAGTTATTCAAAGGAATATCATACACAAAAGCTGTAGAATCTAGTTTTGGAAATTTCTGCTTTTTAAATTATTTAATTACATTAAGATTATTATTAAGGAGTAAGTAGGATATAGTTAAGTAGAATGATAAACTATTAAAGGAAGTTTTAAATATAAATTTTGTGTTTAGTCAGTACCAATGCAGTAAGAAGTATTTTTTACTCACTTATTACAATTTATTTCTCCTGATGAAGAGCTTCAATAAATGCATCAAGTTTTTCTTGAATTTCTCTAACTTTTTCTGTAGATATAAAAAGATAACAAATTAATTAAAAACAAATTTATTTCTTGACGGCAATGGTTTGGGATGCTTGAACTACTCCGGAAAAGAGGAAAAATTACCTTCACATGACATACCATCTGATATCCAGATGAAGTTCAAACAGATTATAGCAGTAGCTCTTCTAATGATTTTTTGGAAAGGGGAGGAGTATAGGTGACAGATCCTTCTGAGAATCTAATAAATGTTGCAGATTCTTACACAGAAAAAGGCAAATATAGATATAGATACACATATAATTATGTGTAGAATTTTAAGGAGTTGTTAAGATTCTCTGGGGTCTAACCAAGGACTCACAGTTAGCATTATCTGGAACAGAGGAAAATATAAAATAATGAAACCAATTTTTTAAAATTAGAAGAGAATACAGGTGAGTATATAACTGGCCTTCAACTAGGAAATGACTTTCTAGGTGTGAAGTAATAGGAAGAGTTACAAAGATTAACTAATATGACCACATTAAAATGTATACTTCATATGTTAAAATGTCCTAACACTGAAAGACAAAAAAGAAACTACAGGAAGTACCTTCAACAAAAATGAAAAAGGCAATAACACTTAAAAAAAAATAAAAATGTACTTTTCTTTCTGTGAATGAGGAAAGTTAAGTTTAAAAACACCAGAGACACTGAAGACAGATTTACATTATTTTATTTGATTTCAGGTTTTCACTTTACGTGTTCAAATAAAATCTACAAATTCTCCCTGAAATATAAAAATTTCCTTCAAAATGTATTCACATGGCATGCCAATCTCCTAATACTAAAAGCAGGAAGAGTCATGATTTCTTCTACTTCACTACTAACTTAATCATGTAGCTCCTATTTTAAAACACAGGTTAGGCATGCTATTGAACTGTGGTGCTGGAAAAGACTCTTGAGAGTCCCTTAAACAACAAGGAGATCAAACCAGTCAATCCTAAAGGAAATCAACCATGAATATTCATTAGAAGGACTGATGGCTGAAGCTGAAGTTCCAATACTTTGGCCACCTGATGCGACTCATTAGCAAAGACCCTGATGCTAGGAAAGATTGAGGACAAAAAGAGAAGGGGGCAACAGAGGATGAGATGGTTGGATGGCATCACTGACTCAATGGATGTGAGTTTGAGCAAACTCCAGGAGATAGTGAAGGACAGGGAAGCTTGGTGTGCTGCAGTCCATGGGGTCACAAAGAGTCAGACATGACTTAGTGACTGAACAACAATAGTAAACACGATAACAAGTACTTTTATCCTGTTAACATAATATGTTAGTGTGAATTATCAATTAAAGTGAAATGATTCGTTCAAAGTTGGTGACCTAAAGGCAAAACTGCAAAGCCTTCTACCTTCTATTCTTACTCTTACGATGTTTGTATTCTTTTTTTCAGCTTTCCTTTTTTAATTTTTAAAAATTGAAATATAACTGATTTACAACATTTGCATCTTTTACATTTAAAAATAAATAATCTGCAGTCAAAGATATAAGTATCCTTTTTTATCAATGAGACAGCATTTGTGATGAGTAGCCAATAAAAAGAACTGTTCTTTTGGTAAATTCTTGTTAGCACTGCAGGAACTCAGCATAGCCCACCAGAGTTGTATATAAAGAATGCAATGTCTTCATTTTCTTCTTCCAATAATTTAGAACTTCTAATTCTTGGTATTAGACTGAGATGAACACACACCAAAAAAAGCCAGGGCAGAGGGATCCTCTATTAAACAAATTATTTACTGAGAAAATATGTTACAGTTGAATATAAGCAAGAATTCCTTGCTTCTTTCTAAAAAAATCAGATTCTTGGAAATTTAGTTTGTACTTTTTGTAGTCTGTTTTTTTTGTGGGTTTTTTTGTTATCTAGCAGTCAAACCAGTAAACATCCTTCCTTTCACAAAATAAGGCCACATTTTTATTTTAAAAATTATTTCATATAGTTACTTAGGAACAGTTCACCTATCTTCTTCATTGAACATTTACAGAGTTTCAGATACTATAGCTCAGTTGCTGACTTTCTTTAGAGGAGGTTGAGATATGGGGGAAAAAAGTTTTCTAAATTTACATCTCACAGAATTTTAGAAATCGATGAGGTCTTTAAAAAATCATCTAGCTTAAAGAGCACAAAACATGGAAATCTCAAACAAGTATTCAGTGCCTTAGCAGCTCTCTAAACACTGTACTGAGAACCACTTCTACGTGGTAAAACTGCATTGTATGAAGGAAGTAAATCACAATCTATCTGCTCCATCATCTGAGTAAAAGCAGGCAGCTCAAGGGCCAGCTCTATCCATCCTTTGCCCTGTCAGTGACCTCTATGCTCAGCTGGACAGACTATCTGTGTGTGTGTCACAAGACACTGTTCACAGCAAGATCTACTTGTATCGACAGAGACCAAGAGCCACTCTGATGCATGTGCCTAACTGTGGAATCTGAATCAAATTCAAATTCTTCTAAAATTCAAGATAAGCGATGTTTCTCATAAAGTTTTTTTTTTTTAAACTAATTATATATGAAAACCACAGAATAAAAAAATACCAATTTCTGTGGTTGTTTTTACAAAATATTTTACCACTGGAACATCAAGACACTGTATGTCTATGCCCTGAAACCTCAAGAATAACACAGAGAACACTAGTGAGTAACTAGGAAGTAATGGGAGGAGACGAGAGAGAAGGGGAAGGAGGTAAAAGAAAAAAGAATAACTGTGATAAATGTTTCCTTTTAATACAAAATTGGACAACTCATTCCTTTGTTTGTTCCTTCACTTATATAATGTACTTACTGAAGTGACATGGGGACATATGACACCCTGCCTTTACGAAGAATTCCTTGCTTACCTTCTACCTCT